>SSNQ01034431.1:195982-240982 GCA_006942095.1 Nothobranchius kuhntae
GCGCGCGTGCGCGCTCTATCTTCTCGATCCCCAGTGAGTCGTGGAGGATGGCTGCTTATACTGAGCCGGGATTCTCTGGAGGTTTTTTCCTGTTAAAAGGGAGTTTTCCTCTCCACTGTCGCTATATGCTTGCTTAGTATGAGGATTGCTCAGTGACTTGATGCAATTTGCTGGGTTCCTTATATAGGAAACATTTTTTCTGATTGGCTTAATGAACTGACCTGAATTGGAATGTTTATTTTGTGAAGTGCCTTGAGACGACTCTTGTTGTGTTTTGGCGCTTTATAAATAAAATTGAAATGAACTGAATTGAATTTATAACAAATGATCAACAAAAAGTGATAATTCCATATAAATATGAAAAATTAATCTGATTGATCTGTGAATATTTAATCAGAAGATTTTAGTTTCTTGTACTTATCAGGGAAAATGTACACACTTCATATTAATGCAGACGGAGTCAAGTATAGTTCATAAAAATTCATTTATTTCTATTTCCCTAAACTACTGATCAAACAAGAATGTAATGGATGGAAACTAGATGGTTCAGCAAAACCTTTCTTAAGTATCTGAGAGAGATTGTGGAGTATGGGTTGTTAAATCAATTTGGCTGTTTGTTTTGTGAACAAGAGATTTTTTTATAAAACCATCCGACCCAATTTGTGTCGAGTCTACGCACGCTTGTGTGGAGATCCTCATGCGATCCAGGGGGTCAAGAGGTCGGGATGGACACTGCCGATGACATGGACCTCTAGGTACCAGAAACTTGTAGATTAGCTCCGATACGACCCGTCTAGTCTTGAGATATCTCCAGGTCACGACAGGAAGCTGGAATGCTTGTTTTGCGTCTAAGGCTGTTCGGTGGCTCTTAAAAGAGTCATTGTCTGAATTCCCTCACAAGCGTTGCAGAGAGGCTTTTGACCTGAATTCAAAAAGAGGATGGTTTCAAATTGCTTGTTCACAGATTTGGCCGGATCGGGAGTCAGCTAGAAACTAACTGGATCAGGAAGTAATTCCTGTTTTATCAAAACCACATTGTTGATAAATTTGGCAAATGAGAATTTGATGCGTTTGAAGGCATTATGTAAGACCTCAGAAGTTCCCGCCTTCAGTCAGATCCTCAGAGAGGTTGACTCTTTGTGTGAATGAGAATGTTTAATGTTAAACATTAATATAATCTTCTTATAATGTGGATGAGTATACTGATATATTAAAACTAGTGATGCACTGTTATGAAATATTTGGGCCGATACCGATATCCGACATTAAATCACTGTTATGGCCGATACCGATATACTGACATTATTGCTTCTAAAATCAGCAGATTTTGTATAGAATGAAAATTATTAAAGCTGAATTTACCTTATTATGTACACACAACACACACCTTTATGCTTCTAAGATGATTACAATCACTATCACATGACTTAACAAATACACATCAACACCCCCCACCCACCCACCCCACCCCTGTGTCTGCAATTAAAAGTTACTTTCTGGTCGTCGTCGTCGTCTTCCTCCGCTTATCTGGGTCCGGGTCGCGGGGGCAGCATTCCAACTAGGGAGCTCCAGACCGTCCTCTCCCCGCCACCTCCACCAGCTCCTCCGGCAGGACCCCAAGGCGATCCCGGACCAGATTGGAGATGTAACCTCTCCAACGTGTCCTGGGTCAACCCGGGGGCCTCCTGCCGGCAGGACATGCCCGAAACACCTCCCCAGGGAGGCGTCCAGGAGGCATCCTGACCAGATGCCCAAACCACCTCAACTGACTCCTTTTGATCCGGAGGAGCAGCGGTTCTACTCCGAGTCCCTCCCGAATGTCCGAGCTCCTCACCCTATCTCTAAGGCTGAGCCCGGCCACCCTACGGAGGAAACTCATTACGGCCGCTTGTATCCGTGATCTCGTTCTTTCGGTCATTACCCAAAGCTCATGACCATAGGTGAGGATTGGGACGTAGATCGACCGGTAAATCGAGAGCCTGGCTTTCTGGCTCAGCTCCCTCTTCACCACGACAGATCGGCTCAGCGTCCGCATCACTGCAGACGCTGAACCAATCCGCCTGTCGATTTCCCGATCCCTCCTACCCTCACTCGTGAACAAGACCCCGAGATACTTAAACTCCTCCACTTGAGGTAGGACCTCTCTCCCAATCCAGAGTTGGCAAGCCACCCTTTTTCCAGTCGTGAACCATGGTCTCAGATTTCGAGGTGCTGATCCTTTCTGGTCATGTTGATGAAAATTTGACCTTTGGTATGCTGCAAGTGGATTAAAATTGAAGAAACTCAAATCAAAATTTGTGAGACGACGAAATGTAAAATAAGACAGTAAGAAAACAAGACAAAAGAGAAAGTGGAAGATTTGTGGAAAGCTTTACAGGTCGGCAAAGAGAGAGCAACAGAAGGAATAAATAACTTGAGAAATGATCTGGAAAGACAGAAATTAGAGTTTATTGAGTCAAAGGAACATGTAGAAAGAGAGTTAACAGCAGAAAAACAGAGTCTCCGGGATGAGACGGAGCATTTAAACGCCGGAAAATTACTTTGGAGAACCAGATCGTTGAGTTTAAGCAGAAACATACTGAATTAGAGCAGGAGATCAAAGATAGTCGACAGATTCTACTCAAAGAGAAACTAGATGTTCAACTTCTTAGAGACAATCTGCAGGAGGACAAAATGTAAAAAGATTTTAACGAAAGTCTAAATGATATTAATGAAAAGCTGGAATTTCTGATTCTTGAGAGGAGAAGTCTGGAGGAAGAGACGTTTCCTGACGCCGAGTCAGAATCGGAGAAGGAGCATGAGGGAATTTACAAAATCCTCCAAGAAGGATTAGAAAATTTAGATTTGGGAAAATAAAGTCCGGAAAAACTAATGATGAACTTTGGGGAAAAAATTGTTGCAGAAAAGAATATCCTAAAAGAGAAGGCAAAGGCTCTGGAAGAGGCTGGAAGGTCTGAAACCTCAGAGAGAAACTCTGAAGGAAGGAAAGACAAATTTCCAGTTAACAGGAGAAGCGTGTCCTGCCACTCTTACGGACCAGAACCTCCCACCACAGAGGAGATGTCGAGGTTTAATGTTTAGAGACCGTGTGTGTGTGTGTGTGTGTGTGTGTGTGAGTACTCGTAGTTGTGATTACCTCTGAACAACAATCCCCTTATTTCCACTTCTTCAGTTGAGGAGCGCTTCTTTAATCCCATCAGGTCGCCTTGAGGAGGGAGGGGTTAATGTAGAAACGGCGTTGGCTCTGAGCGGAACAATTCTA
Organism: Nothobranchius kuhntae; assembly: GCA_006942095.1. Taxonomy (NCBI): domain Eukaryota; kingdom Metazoa; phylum Chordata; class Actinopteri; order Cyprinodontiformes; family Nothobranchiidae; genus Nothobranchius; species Nothobranchius kuhntae. The sequence continues at coordinate 199,245 of SSNQ01034431.1, forward strand.
CACCGTCACTTCTTCAGCTTTCAGATGAAACGTTATTAAAAGGAAGTGTTGCCGCGGCAGAGCGTGAGGTGGTGAGGATTATTCCCCCAGGAGGAGTTATGGAGTTATTATCTCACTTGCTACCTCCTCATAATCCATCACCATCAGAATGCTGCAGGTTGATTCAAGAGAATTATTGGGGGGCGGGGGGGTCTAGGCACTGCAGAAGGACTGAGACTTTGTCCAAAACAAAGACTGATGGAGAATTCATGAAGATGATGGAGGCTGGTCCTCCAGGGACGGAAGGTGATGGAAGGTGTTTGTGAACAACCGGGGGGGGGGCATTGAGAAGCAAGGTTTTACACCCTTCTTTTAACCCTTTGATGCATAATGGTCACTACAGTGGACAGGTACTCAAAGTTGTTATTTATTTATTTTTAAGCACAGCTGTTGAACACTTTATTGTATGTGAGCCCCTCCATTTGGACTTCAGTAAGTCAAGCCAACATATTTCATGTTCAGAATGCACGCTGTCCACTGCGGTGGACATATAATAAACTATGTGTAAATTAAATGTTACAAAAAATGTGTAAATATGAGATTTGTTTCATTCACACCTAAAGATGAATGAAAAAAATTGTTTAAAAAAATCATGGTTGAAGAGTTCATAGTTCATACATCAAAGGGTTAACCCATAACCCCCCCTGCTTTCTCTGCAATCTCAAACTGTTTAACAGAAAACTGGAATCAGTTTTAAGTTTACAAAGAGCTCTGAGTGACAATTAAAACGAAACTAATTAAAGGGAGAGGAGACTTTTAGTCATCAGATCATTCAGGCCTCGTTTAATGTGTCTCTTCACATCAGTAAGAATTAATAAGTCAGCAAACCGCCCCCAAAAGTTCCTCTAATTGCTGCAGCCTCCATAAATAAATCCCCTGGATAGGAAAACTGGAGCTCTACGGCACCACAGTGGCTGATACATGAAGAGTCCGTCTGGATTTAACGAAGAAATTAAGGACATTTAATGTAGAAAAGAGCATGTTTTGGTTCATTCAGGGGCCATGAGGGGATGAAGAGGGTCCTGTCAGACGAAGATCAGGGGGTTGGAAAGAAGAAAAAGGCATATTATAGAGGAAACAGTGGAGGAAACAACAGCCAGCATGGTGCCAATTAGCACAGAGCTCGCCAACACTCGGCCTCCTGCAGACTCTGATTAAGGTGTATGCTCTCAGACTAAATCATCTCCTGCTACAACACATATCCAAGCATCTATATGTAAATGTTTAATTAACCCTCCGCTGAATCGCCACGCCGCTCCGGTGCACAGCAAATTCATCCGACGACAGCACTCCTAACGGCCCGCTAACACCACCAGAACGAGCCTTCTGGGCGTAGCGGCAGATCCATCAGAGGAGACAGCTCGTTTCCTAAAGTTCTGTTTGTTCATAAACTCAGGTGGAGTCCAAACCTGGCTTTCTCCACCAAACTAAAGTTCTGGGGCAAACACATCATCGTTGTTTCGCTCTGGAAGATCTATTCACACCCATTTCTTACAGGCCTTTAAAACAAACTGGTTCCAGGAAATCCACAGAAAGTAAAGCCGATGAAGAGCTGTAGTTATGTTTGACTTCATGAATCCAGTCACCTGCTTATCTGGACTTGGGTCGCTGGGGCGGCCTAAGCAGGGAAGCCCAAACTTCCATCTCCCTAGCCACTTGGGCCAGCTCCTCTGGGGAAATCCCCAGGCGTTCCCTGGCCAACCGAGAGACGTAGTCCCTCCAGCGTGTCCTGGCTCTTTCTTTAGGTCTTCTGCAGTTGGACGTGCTCAGAAAAACCTAACCATGGAGGCACCCAGGAGGTATCCTAACCAAAAGTCCTTACCATCTCAACTGGCTCCTCTCGTTGTGGAGGAGCAGCGGATCTACTCCAAACCCCTCCCGGATGACGGAGTTTCTCACCATATCTCTAAGAACTAATTTCAGCCACTTGTATGCATGATCTCGTTCTTTTGAGCTCATGACTGTAGAAGAGGGTAGGAACGTAGATCGACCAGTAAACCAAGAGCTTTGCCTTTCAGCTCATCTCTCTCAGACCAGTACAACAACCTCATCATTGCCATTTCCTGAGACTTTCAGCTCCAAACGGAAACGGCAGAAATGAAGGGTTACCAGAAAGATATGGGAGCGGACGAATGCAGCCATGAGCGGTCACAAACCGGTGATTCCTTGTGTTGGTCCCAAGTAAAACCTACGGTCAATCAAACGTGAGTCACAAACGGGAAAAATTGCTGGGTCGGCCGAGGCCCTGGCTAACAACAACCAGCACCCACTGTTAAAGTCCCCTTAGTTGTCACACACACAGGTGTGTGTGCGAAATTTGTTCTACGCATTTGACCCATCCCCTGGGGGAGCGGTGAGCTGCAGACACAGCTGCGCTCGGGAACTATTTGGTGGTTTAACCCCCCAATCCAACCCCTTAATGCTGAGTGTCAAGCAGGGAGGCATTGGGTATGACCCGACCAGGAATCGAACCCCCGATCTCCCAGTCTCAGGGCGGACACTCTACCACTAGGCCACTGAGAAAGGTGTTGACCTACAGGGTGTCGCTGGCATCCTGTCATCAAACGTGATGTCACCGGGTTCACTAAAGGGCCCAGGAAACCAGATTCACAACCAGGAAAATGAATCAAAGAAAGATTTAACAGTGAGTTCACAGATCTCAGGTCCAGAGACTGGAGCTTCTGCTTGATTTCCGTCTTCATCAGGTTAAACGCGCGTCTCAGTAAACAAACCGATAAATTAATTCTCTTCTCTAACAAAGAAATCTGTCTTTTCCTGTCTGACACGTTAATCCTGATTTTCTGATTTAAACCAGTTTGATCCTGTTTCTTTTGTCGGGTGATTCTGTCAGAAAAAAGATTTTGATGCTCTCGCTTTCCTCTCAGCGTGCTTGCTCCCCTCTGGGAATAAAGGAGGCAGCAGTGAAACATTTCCCATGAGTCTGTCTGTCTGTCATGGGTGGGTGGGGTGGGGGGGGTGGGGGGGGCTAAGCAGCCCCATCCCATCTTAATCTGTTCTGCATGCCAAGCAGAGCCCCCGCCCTCCTCAGATTGTTATAAATGCTGTTTATGGTCTTGCTATGACAACTGTGAAGGGCACGACGGAGGATTTATCACAGGATTATCTCCTCCACCAATGAATAGACACGACGAGGTTGTAAATGACCCGGTGGGGTAATAAAAGGAGGCGCAGCTCCGCAGGAGGAGGAGGAGGTGTTAGTATTAATAATAATATTACAGATAGACTCACTTTAACTCTGCTGTGTTTGTTTTCTTTGTTGCTGACATTTTATTTTTATTAATTGGAAATGAAGAGTCCCTTCATCTTTATTATATTTCAGGATTTCTCCAGCTGATCCCAGGATGCTGAGTCTCAAACTCCTCCGTTAAAATCAGCGTTTAGCGTTTTGACACAAAAGTAGATTTTTACAACGTTTCCTCCTCAGTGTCGAGCAAACCTAGAGGGCTTTGGGGTTGTTTCAGTAAGGTCAAAGTTAGATTACCTTAAATTACCATAATTGCCAGTTTTTGTTCTTGTATTTATTTATTTATTTTACTTTTGTTTATTTAAATAAATAAATAAACAAATAAATAAATAATTTTCTTTACCCATCTTCAGATTATTAGGAACAGACTCTTGAAGGAGCTTTTTGAATTTTGACAGTTTGCTCTGCTTTTGTAAAAAGACAATAAAGATTTTTTATTCTAATAAATAATTACCCCCCCCCGTCTGATGTGGACAGATGTTTACCTGGATGACTGGATGGAGCTGACAGGACGAGTGGGTTTGGAGCAATTGGCTCAAAATTCTCATTATTAACTAAAAAAGCTGAACTTCAACCAAAAAGCCATGAATATGGGTTTTGATAATAAATCACTTTAGTTTGGTCAATAAAAAGAAAAATATTCCCAGACTGCGGTCTGACTGGAAGTGGAGCAGTGTGAACAACTGAAAATAGGTCAGGATGCCATGAAGCTGCCTGCTGCCAAACGCCAACACAATCACAAGCCAAAGAACAGATCATGTGGTTGACCTGGCATCCCGAACATATGGAGACAGGAAGAAGACGCCCTGAGGTCCCCAATACCAGCGTCCCCCAGGCCCCCAAGGGGCCCACAGATCCCCAGGGTGCTCGTACAAAGACGGCAGGACTGCCAGTTGTTCTGCTGAAGCGGGTTCAAGTCCAAACACCCAAACACAGAAAAGTGTCAATTTTGAGCCGTCAGCAAGTCTGCAGGTCAGAACCAAACATCACGAGTCTGGGTTCAGGTCAGCTCAGACTCGACCGAATAAAACCGGAGCTCGCATCAAACAAGCCAGAGTAAAGCTGATAGTGTTTTTCTGTCAACAAATAAAAGTTACACAGAGACCTGGTTGTTGTTTATTACGTGACGATGTGTGATGTCATCTGTATTCTCTGCCTCGGGACGAGCATATTTACATTAATGCTCACTGCTGAGTTGTTGATGAATCCAAACTGTCCTAATTACACACACACACACACACACACACACACACACACACACACACACACACACACACACACACACACACACACACACACACACACACACACACACACACACACACACACACACACACACACACAGCATGAAGGAAACTGAACAACCTGACGTGTAAAGAGCAGTTTTGACAAACTGTGCAGCAGCAGCTGAGGAGGAAACAATGCCAGCCGCTCCCCAGGAGACGGCACCATAATCCCTTAAACCCCCCATTAACTATTTGATGAGCTCAAAGAGGGAATGGAGCAGAGACGTCTCACACATTTACAGAAATGCAGCTGATGACGGAGAACAGCGGTTCTGCTCAGGAGAACCCAGCGTGAGGTCAGGGAGGAACCTGCTGAAGTTCACTGATGTCATGACATATTTTCTAACCTACTGAAAGAGGAAGACGTAGAACCCTGATGATCAACCTGTTTTCAAAGTATTTACGATATAAAATATTCAGTCTTCTAATTGGAAGACAGAAAAAAATTACTGAATGACCGACAGCGGAACACAAATAGTCCCAATCTGTCACTGAAAGTTAAACAGCTGTTAAAAGGCAGCAGGAACTTCAACCTTCATGATGCAATACAGCAGAAAATCCCATTCAGATGTGCAGAGCTCTGATTGATGGAAAGAAAACATCTTTTCTATAGCGCCTCTCAAGATAAAATCACGAGGCGCTTCACACAAACAAAAAATTAAAAATATTAAAAAAAAATTTAAATGACTAAAAAATTTTTTTAATGACTAAAAAATTTGAAAATGAGATTAAAAATGTAAGAAAAAAGAGAGAAACTTAATAAGAAAGAGGGAAATCAGTGGATCATGGGAAAGGTGGAATAGGTAGAAAAAGCAGAATAAGGAGAGGGTGGTGGTGAAAGCCAACCTGAACAGGTGTCTTCAGCTGCTTTTTAAAGGAGACCACTGATCTCAGGCTCAGAGGGAGAGAGTTCCAGAGTCTGGGGGCCACAGCAGCAAATGATCTGTCACCTTTGGTCTTGAGCCTGGTGCTGCACCACCAGTAGGCTTTGATCACTGGACCTCAGGGACCTGCTGGAGGTGTAGGGACTAAGAAGATCACCAATATAAGATGGTGCTTGTCCATGTAAGGCCCTATAGACCAGAACCAGGATCTTGAAATGAACCCTGAAATTGACTGGCAGACAGTGAAGCTGGAGGAGAAGCGGGGTGATGTGGGTGTGTTTGGAGGACTTGGTCAGAAGCCGAGCACAGGCATTCTGAACCACCTGTAGACGGTTCAGGGAGGTTCTGCTCAGACACGTGAAAAGAGCGTTACAGTAGTCTAAGCGTGAGGAGATGAAGGTGTGGAGAACTGTCTCAAGTTCAGAGCGGGACAGAATGGGACTCAGCTTAGCAATGTTCCTGAGATGGAAGAAGGAAGAGCGAACAAGAGAACTGGCATGAGAATCCAGGGTGAGAGCTGGGTCAAAGGTCACACCAAGATTCCTGACAGAAGGTTTGGTGTGGGAAGCAAGCTGACCAAGAGAGTCTCTGACTTTGGGAACCAGCTTGTCTGGGGCACAGATGAGGATCTCAGTCTTATCTTCATTCAGCTGTAGAAAGTTCCCACCATCCAGGTTTTGATAGAGTCTAAGCAGGTGTGTAACAGCTGCAGCTTAGACATCTCATGGGGCTTAAAGGAGATGTACAGTTGGATGTCATCTGCATAAAGATGGTAGGAGATTCCTGTGAAGGAGCTCAGGATGTGCTGAAGAGGAAGCAGATAGAGGAGAAAGAGCAGAGGCCCCAGCACAGAACTTTGTGGGACACCATGGGTAAGAGAGGTGGTGGAGGACCTAAACTTGGAGACGGCCACAGAAAAGGAACACTCAAACAGATAAGAGGAGAACCACTGCAGAGCAGTTCCTGATAGGCCCACCCAGTCTCTCAGCCTCTCCAGTAGCAGGTGATGGTCAGCAGTGTCAACGACTGCAGTCAGGTCCAGCAGGACCAGAACAGAACAGTCCCCTGCATCACTGTGAGTCAGAAGGTCATTAGAGACCCTAAGAAGAGCTGTTTCAGTAGAATGAGCTCTACGAAAACCTGACTGGAAACTATCATAGATGTTCTGTTCATCAAGAGCAGCTGTGAGTTGATGGTGTCCACAGGTGGGTGGATGGATGGTGGATATCGCCTTGCGAGGCCAGGCGCCTTGACTTTGAGAAACACCCACTGACTGCTGACACCCATACAGGGCTGTCCTTCACTGTCATAGTCCCTGTTCCTCAAGGTGCCTGCATGATGGCTCCTACTGCTTCATCCAAGCCTGACTTCACAATGATGAAGAGTCAAGGGAAGTTAATTAAAAGATGGCTGTTGAAGGAAGAAGAACCAAGCTGAGAAGACATCTGAAGTCGAGTCCAGAGGAGGACTGCTAACAGAACTCTGATCAGGCCGGGCTCAGCTGTGTTACAGAACAGGAAGTAGTTCCCCCAAAATAAATCCCTCTCGTCTCTGCAGCCTTCCTCTCCTGTTTTTATTTTTACTTTTTGAGAATCCTTTATCACTTGTTTTAGATCCTTATCAAATTTTTGTCAAACTCGAGTTTGTTTCTTCTTGTTTGATCTTCTGACTTTCATCTGCATTTTTGAACTAAGTGTGCTGACCTGAAACAGCAGATCGTCAGCTGATTTAGGTAATATCTGTTTTTTCTTGTTCTGGAATCGGAGTGAGCTTTCTTCATCCCTGTTTTCAGAATAAACGAAGGTCTTCTCCCTCCAAACGTCGGCTGTGAGACACAGCGGCTTTGAGACCAGCTACAGCGCTTCGGTTACACGTGTGTGGTCTCCACACCTCACCTTTCTGCTTGAGAGGGGTCTGAAAAGGGTCAGCAGGTCTGAAAGCAGCCAAGTTACAGTCTGACACATAAATGGGAGACTTTATTGTCTAACAACACTTGACAGCTTTTACGTACGTGCTTGAAATGTGTTTGGAAGTTCTCGAGGGTGAAAAGCTGCGACTGCAGAGAGCCTTGGTTTCAAAAAAGCCAAGAAGAAGAATTGGGCCAAGTGGGACAACGTGAAGTATGTGTGGTCCCTTCAGTTGCCAGGCGGCATGGTGGAGAAGCTGTCAGCTGGCTGAATCCCGCCAGGAGCAGGAGGAGCAAGAGGAGGAGGAGAGGGAGGACAAGGAGGAGGAGGCATTCTTTGGCTCCCACACTCAAAAGGAGGCAGCCGTGAAATAAAAGTGGCTGAAAGAAAGAAAAAGCCGGCTTTGGTAGCTTATTTTGTCTAAACAAAGTGTGAGTCCCACTTGTGGAAGAAAGTGATTGAACGGATCTTTGTGTCGGAGTGAATGGCCGAGAGCAAATACGACTGGAAGTGAACTGTTAGCTTAACAGACTTTGAGGGTGAGGAAGAAGAAAAGCTTCCCTCTCCAGCTTCAGACAAGCTGAAACAATAAAAACTCTGAAAGACTTCCATCAAAACAAACTTACAGGACTTTGTGAGACGGACTGAAACAAGTGCCATCCGTGACAGGAGAAGGAAGTGGCCACCATCTTGGACAGGTCAGACAAATCCAGAACAAATAGGTTTCATCCGGAGGTGGCGCTGAAGTTAAAAACCGCCTTATTCAGAACTAAAGCAAGTGTCTAAAACCAAAACTCACTTCTGTCTGCCTCGCAAACATGCATACAGACAGAGTTTGGGTTGACGATTCAGACATTTTACCAGCATTTCGAACCGCCAACGTCCTCCCTCATGAATGGTTTTCCAGCCAAAGTTCAGTCTGTTACAAGTCAGCAGGACTTGTGTCTAAAGTTCCACCGGCGCAGACAGCAAGTCCCCAGAGATGTCCGAGTGTTTAAACTGGTCTTGTTTCAATTACGTGTTCAAAAGACTCATTAAAACGCAACAAAGGCACCATTTAAATGCAAATGCAGACAACTGAAGGAGTCTGGCGGTTGCACTAAGATGAATTCGTGGTGTGTTAGCATTTGAAACCAACACAAAAGATTCCACGGCCTCTCCGTGCTTCCTTTCTCTCTGCAGGACGAACCTCCACAGAGGCCTTTCAGCTGGACTCTCCATGTGTTGAAGGGTTAGGGTTAGACTTGAAGCTCGTGGAGGAAGCTGGATCAGGTCTTATCTGCTCCTAGTGAGGGTTAGCAGACTATACGCCATAAATATGTGATCTGGACACCTCGGGGAAATGCGTCCGTTTGTCCCAACCTGTTCTTCTGAAGATGGTTTATTCCACCTCGAGCGTGTCTCTGTAATCCACGCTGCAGGACACTTGAAATCATTTTCTTTGTTTATTCCATCGGGTCATCGATCTCAGGTTCTTCTCATGGTGCATCCATAAGTGTCTCCTGCGCTGGTTCCACCTGCCTCTTACGCGAGACATTTCAGGTCCCTGCTGATGTCTCACCTGCATGTCTCCTCAGTTGATTCTGATTTTAAACAACTTTTAGCTGTTTCCTTCTCTGTGATACTGCCTTTTAAACCCGCCTGGCTCTGACCCGAACCTAGTTCAACATCACAGACGCCCCTCAACCCATCCAGAGTCATGCAGACTCCCCGTCTCCTCCACCATGTCTCATTTTAACCAAAACGAAAGCGAGCCTGAGCAGAGCTCCATGAAGGATCCCCTTCAGGCTCGTCACCAACAACACAATCTGTTACGGAGCCGAGCGGCTGCCAGCGTCTGAATAAATCATCTCCTCACAAAGCAGAAGCTGTTCAATTTCATGTGTGACCCAGAAAAAGTGGAGCTGGCCGTCAGAGGAGCTGTAATGCCTCGAGGTCAGAGGTCGGTGCAAGAAAAATAAACAAGTAAACAAAAAAAGCAAGGCTCCATCCTTTGGACACGTGTCCTTTCATTAGAAGACTCAAGTTCTGCGGCTGCAGATCCGAACCAACAGCCCTTCACAACTGAGATGACTGGTGGGATCTGCTGGTGGTGTTCTCCGGATGTGCTGCAGTGCATTATGGGTAAACATCTCCACTTGGCTTTGTCCACACGAAACTTTAGAGGTGCAGATGTTGGGTCTGGAGCATAGAAGAGGATGATGGAACACTTTCAACACGGTGCTCAGTGTGTTCTTTCTTCTTCCACGCCTTGTGAGAACATGAGAAAACATTCATGCATTCATTCATTCATCTTTTTGAACTGCTTCATTCAGAGGGGTTGCAGCCAGCTGCTGTCTGTCTCCATCCATCGTCTGGTGAAAGTCATGTGGTCAGGTCTCCAGTCCATCACAGGACATGTGAAGACACAGAAAGACACATGAAGCCGTATGAAAATGTGAGAAGACATAAGACAGTACATGTGGACATAAGAGGACACGAGAAGACGTGGAAACATGAGACACAATGTAAGGAAGTGTGGGAACATGAGACCATTGAGTTTCATTCCTACCAGATTTTTGCTTAATTACAATATGACTTATGAGCCAGATTCCTACCAGATCTGATTTGGACCTGATTACCACCTGATAGCAAACTGACTCTTAACTGATTTGATCACATTTCTGCATGATTATTAATTTCCATCCTGATCATCTCCTGATTGTACCGGATTTCCTCCTGATTTAATCAGATTTCTACCTGATTACTACTTCATTTTTACTTGACATATGGCTGATTTCAGCCTGATTTGAATCAGATTTGGACTTGATTTTTACCTGACTTTTATTTCATTTCTGCACAATGTACGCTTTGTTATTTCCTATTTGTTGCTGAGTTGTTTCTGATTTCTATTTTATGTGCACCTGATTTTCCTTTCTATGTGATCCCAAACTGATTTGACATGAATTCTAACGCGTACCTTATTTTATTTTATTTGTTCCTAATTTCTACCAGATTTCCTCCTGATGTGTGTTTGCTTATTTCTTATTTGTACCTTGTGTCACCTGATTTTCTCAGACTCCTGATTTAACTTTTTTCCTAACGTGTACATTTTTTTTTACCTTATTTCTTCCTAATTGCTACCTGATTATTTTTCCCTTAATTTCATCTTATTTTCTTCTGATTTCCACCTGATTGGTACCTGCTTTTGACAGTTAGTTGGAACACATCTGTTTGTGAGTACTGAGAGAATTTATTAGACCTCTTAGAATTAATCTTTGCTGATTTTTGATCATAATATTCTCGGTAACTTGGGTCAGTTTGGATGTTCTTTTCCAGATATAAAGTAAGTCTAAAGACCAGCTCTTCTTTCTTTGTGTTTCATCATCTCATTAATCTGCTCATCAGAGTAAATAAGCCATGTGCCATTTGGCTGGGTGGGGGGGTCTAATCTTCATCATCATCTTCATCCTTAGTCTGATCTCTCTCCATACGATGGTTTGTTAATTTAGGGCTTGGTGACACGACGCGGTCGTGCCTCCTTGTGAAGCCTCTAATTAACGAATGGCTGTGAAGGCCTCGTGATTAATTGCAGCCCTGCGAGCGCTGAGTGAGCCGACAGCTTCCAGTTCCACTCTGTCCTGAATCCTCGGCTTCACTCAGCTGAAACGGAGCTCCGGGAGTCGAGGCAGAAGCAAAAGCTTTTTAAAACTTTTTTGTCAGAGTTTTAAAATCAATTCCAGCCAGAAAACTTCTTGTCTTCAGGTGAGAAATGCGGGATGGACCCACAGAACTAGACTGCTGGTAGAAACGCAGAAGAACCTTCAGCTTCAGACGGAAACTGCATCTCCTGCATTCAAACCTGCAAACATCTGACTTTTTACTCTGGTCAGAAAATAAACACGAATATGAGTTGTCAGAAGGTTTCAGACAAGAGGATCAGTCTGAACAGCTTCTACCTGGAATCGCAAGACTGTCCACAGCTCAGACCTGGACTCAGAGACTTTCTCTCTCTATCTCACACACACACACACACACACACACACACACACACACACACACACACACACACACACACACACACACACACACACACACACACACACACACACCTGGGATTTCTCTCAATCACACTCTCATTCACTCTCTCTATCACACTTGCACACACACTTATGGACTTTTTCTTTCTCTCTTTCACATGCACACACACACACACACACAAACTCTCTCTCTCTCTTTTTCTCTCTCTTTCTCTCTCTCACACACACACATACATAAACACTCTCTCTCACACACACACATAAACTCTCTCTCTCTCTCACACACACACACACACACACACACACACACACACACACACACACACACACACACACACACACACACACACACACACCTCTCTCTCTCTCTCTCTCTCTCTCTCTCTCTCTCTCTCTCACACACACACACACACACACACACACACACACACACACACACACACACACACACACACACACACACACACACACACACACACACACACACACACACACACACACACACACACACACACACACACACACACACACACACACACACACACACACACACACACCACACACACACACACACACACACACACACACACATGCACACAGACAGAATGCTTTGAGCCCATCTCCTGAGGACTGGGGTTCTGAGGAGATGACCTGCATACACCTGATCGCTGGTCTTTCACTTGAGCTCCAGCAGGTCCAGTGGCTCAGCAGAATGTTGGTTCTATCAGGCTTCATGTCAAACATGGCTGACCTGTCTGTGCGTTGTCATGGAAACAACATCTGGACTCTAGCCCCAGACAGATGTGGGGATCCGCTGTCTTCTGGGACATTCAAATTCCACTGATTATTTAAATATTAATAAGGAGCATCAGCCGACGGCAGCATTAACCCACAAGAACTCGACCCGCTGCTGGGGTCGGAGGTCAGGGTTCAGGCCAAACAATTAAATTAATACTTATAATTCCTGCATTTGATCAAATAACATAAACTGAAAATAAAATGGATTATTTGTTTCACTTATTAAAATAAAAACTAATTATTTTATTATTTAACTTTGTTTTATTTTCAAATGATTAAAATTATCTGAAAACATCTGAATAGTCATGAAACCAAAAATTCAGTTGACTCTGTGAACGTTTCTGTGTTTTCTTACTTTTAAATCTCAAGATTTTTGCTGAAAAATAACTGAGTTATTTTTATGTAAAGCAGAAGAAAAAACTCAAAACAAAGGGAGCAGAACAGAAATTTCCCCTTAAAATATCGATCAAATCTGAATTTAAACCTAAAATTAAATCTGACAAAATTCAGCTGTGAGGAGCAAATTATTCAAATTGACTCGAATTCACTTGATAAAAAACACGATGATGTTAAAAACTAAAAGAGGCCGATGTCCAAGTTTCAAATGCACAGCAGCTCAAAAAGAAGGAAAAGAACAAATATTTATGTGTGTGTGTGTGTGTGTGTGTGTGTGTGTGTGTGTGTGTGTGTGTGTGTGTGTGTGTGTGTGTGTGTGTGTGTGTTTATGTGATATAAAATCTCTGAGACAGAAACAAAACCTTCTCAAATCTTAAATTTTTAATTAAATCTTTCAAAAATCAAGTCAACAAAAAGTCAATCAGATCAAATATAAAATAACAATTATTGTTATTAGTATGATTTTACATTTATTACTTTTGGTATCATAATTATTAATGTTATTAATAATATTCTAATAATATTGTAACCAAACTGTAGTATTTCCATAATAGAAAATTAAGTGTTTTCTAAAAATCAAACTTTTATAAAGTCTTGTTTAGACCGCATCTTTACATTTAGTTAAATAAATAAACATGTCAAATAAAAAAGCAGAACTGAGACTGGATTTGGTTTTTCTGACGCTTTAATGGACAAAGCAGAATTTTTACTTTCATGCTTTTACTTTCAAAAGTCCAACAAACAGAAAAGTCAAACACTGATTTGTTTTTTCAGACAAGTTTCATGCAGACAGAGTCCAACCCGGCTCCTGCAAGTGCACCAGAACCAGAACCAGAACCAGAACCGTTTCTGCTGATATCACATCAGTTTTTAAACAGACTAAACCGGAGCATTTACCGGGTTTTTGGAGGATTTTCCCTTCAGATGCCAACAGACAGAATGTTGTAGTTTCAGAACCGGACCCGCGAGAGGTCAGAGGTCACCGTCAGTGCACAGTCACCGCGGCCTGCAGCGCCTCAGCGGGGGCGACCGGGCTGCTCCTGCCGGTCGCGGTCTGTGGGGAGGTGGGGCTCAGAGTCTGTGGGGAGTTGGCCAGGAACGCCGGTATGTGAGCGGGCAGTCCCGGTAGACCGGTGACGGAGGCCGGCGTGGGTTTGATCGGTACCGGAATCGCGGGTAGAGTCTGGCCCCCGTGACAGAGGGACTTGATCTGCATCCCGTAGGCCGAGTAGTCACCGGGGCCCATGGGAAGTGGGGAGCCGGGGTCCATCATCCCCGAACCGTACATGTGGGTCCAGGTTGGGCTCAGCTGGTTGTGGAGTGGGTACCCGGTACCCGGGAAGGCCGCCAGCCCGCCCGGCATCTTGTACTCTCTGGCGATGATGTTCTCGATGGCGAACGGGTGTTTGAAACCGGACGGCTGCGTCACGGAGCTCATGTTGTATCCGGCCGGTACCTGCGGCAGGTGCGCGGCGGCGTGCAGCGCGCTCAGCCTCAGCTTGGCCTGCTGCTGCAGGTAGTGAGCAGCGTCCTGCGGCTTGCTGGGGGCCAGCGGGTCCGGAACCGGCACGCCGCCCACCTTGAAGCGCTTCCTGCGCCGCAGGAAACTTCCGTTCTCGAACATGTCGCCGCAGTTCGGGTGCAAAGCCCAGAAGCTCCCCTTTCCGGGCTGGTCTGGCCTGCGCGGGATCTTGATGAAACAGTCATTAAAAGACAGGTTGTGTCTCAGGGAGTTCTGCCACCGCTGCGTGTTCTCCCGGTAGTAGGGGAACCTGTCCATGATGAACTTATAGATGTCGCTGAGGGGGAGCATCTTGTCCGGGCAGCTCTGGATCGCCATGGCCGTCAGAGAGATGTAGGAGTACGGGGGCTTCTGGTCGCTGTAGGTGTTCCTCCCTGGCCGGGGCATTGTTCTGCTGCACCGGAACCGAGCCGGATCACATCAGTCTCAGTGTAGCCAAACTTTCTCCTCCAGTTACTCTCTGCGCCTTTACGCACGGCGGGAGCCCCGGTTCCGTTTCTGTGTCATGGCTCAGCCGCTCGGTTGGAAAGCAACTCCGACCTCAAGTTCAGGAAAAGTTTTGCGTCGCGCGGCTCCTTCTGCCTCCTGCCTGCGTCCCGGCAGGTGCGGCACAATGTCCCGGTACCCCCAGCCTCCTGCGTGCAGCTGGAGGCTCTGACAGGAGGACAACCCGCCGCTGAGCGGAGCGCCAGGACGCATTTGTGTCACGTGACAGACAATATAATAGAGGCACGTGTGTGTGTGTGTGTGTGTGTGTGTGTGTGTGTGTGTGTGTGTGTGTGTGTGTGTGTGTGTGTGTGTGTGTGTGTGTGTGTGTGTGTGTGTGTGTGTGTGTGTGTGTGTGTGATGGTTCGGGTGAATCCACCTGATCATGATTTCGCGCAGCCAGATTTTTTTTAATTTAAATTTTTTTAAATTCTAAACTAAACCTGAATAATTGATCTTTGATCAATCGTAGCGCGTGCACAAACAGTTGGTTTAAAGGATTAGATGATTTTAAAATGTTAATTATTTTCATCGTTTAGGAACAAACTAAGAAGCAGATTCAAATTTTCTTGGCAAAAATATTTGTTAATGTAATAATAATAATAATAATAATAATTAGCTTAATTAATGACGTAAAGAGCATCTGTATAAATCAAATAAATTGTTTCTAATTTGTGACAAGATGACTTCATAATTTATTTAAATAGATTTTTATCTGGTTTCAGTTCTATTGCATTGTGAGAAAAAGAAGAGCAGACACAAACAAGCACATGCACAAACACACACACATGCACAAACACACACATACAAGCGCGCGCACACACACACACACACACACACACACATGTAAACACCACACATGCACAAACACACACACACACACACACACACACACACACACACACACCACACACACACACACACACACACACACACACACACACACACACACACACACACACACACACACATACACCCACACATACACACCACACACACACACACACACACACACACACACACACACACACACATGTAAACACCACACATGCACAAACACACACACACACACACACACACACACACACACACACACACACACACACACACACACACACACACACACACACACACACACACACACACACACACACACACACACACACACACACACACACACACACACACACACACACACACACACACACACATTCCATATCCTAAACAACTAGATGAACCCATTATTAAACATCTCAGGTTGGATTAAAACACATTTTTGTCCATTTTCTTTTCCTGTTATTAATATTAATGATTCCATTCATATCTGTGCACAACAGGATTCTCCCAAACATCGAACCACTCTGAAGATAAATGTTCTTCAGGAGTGTGGTTGGTTTGATCAACCAGGAAGATGTCTGACCCGTCTCCACCTGGTGCTGAGTCTAGAGCCTGGACCGAATCTGAGCTCCGAGGATCAGAATCTGTTCAGATGTAATCCCAGACACGCCAATCCTCAGGTTGGAGCTGATCCTGGGCTGATGGGAGAGCAGTCGCACATACAAACACACAAACACAAACACACATGCACGCACACACCCTCCTCCTGCTGTTTGATACTCTGAATATTTAATTAATAATTAGTCATGTAATTCCTCCTCAGGAGTCGTTATCCCTCAATCGGGTTGGTGAATTTAATTATTAGCAGCTTTTTGTTTCCACATGGCCCTCATTACTGTCAGGATTGATGTAACACAAACTTCATTAAAAATCAGAGGGACTCTTTAATTATGAGCCGCCCTCGCTGAGGCCTGAATTAGCCAACTCAGTGATGTGCAAATGAGAGCATTACTTAGGGAACATGCTGGAAGTAGTTATGCTAATTCACTGAGTTCACAGTGGCAGACCTTCAGCTAGCTTCATTAAGCGATTCACGCTAATGGGACGTAGCCGCGTTAGCAGCGTCCCGTTCACTCCTTCACTTTTATGGAGTCAGACGTGTTAAAGAAGCAGTTTAATTAGTTCATCTCCTCAGCTGTTTAACGGCTCCGCTCACACACTAGGAGGGCTTCATCAGGAGGAGACCTGCACCTGCACAAAGCTAGTCCACACCCCCGACCCTAGTCCTGAATCCTGGCTCTGAACCCTGGCCATGACCCACAGCTCTGAAGGACATCTGCTGACCTTTGACCTCGGCCATGGTTTGCTGTTTCCACCTCAGAAAGTTGAAATCCAAGTTTATCTGCTTCACATTTCTTTTCATCCACTGTTTGAACCTTCACGTTTATCTCAGCTTTCCCTCTGAAAAACAAAAGTTCGTCATCATCTGGTGCATTACTCATCCTCGTGCTTTCATCCCTCATGGTGAGGTTTGTTGTTCTGCAGCATCAAGATCAAACCAACTAAGACTGAGTGGGCTAAACCCACAGATCACCTGCAGGAAATCCCTGCAGCTGCAGCTTTCAGGAAGTCACGCTCTTGGATGGAAGAAAAATGAAACAAAGACCTTGTTTAAGGTCAAGATTTGCTGTTCGGAGCTCCGCGGAGGCGTAAATGCTCTGTGACTCCAGCTCGCCTGATTGCTTTGCTCTCCAGCTGATGTCAATTTTTGTCCGAGAAGCGGTGAGCATTAAGGCAGCTGCGTGTCAAGGGTCCTTGTTGGCAGCAGGCAAGTCCTGAGGCCCTGCTCCATTATCAGGCAGCTCACACCGCAGCAGCACCTTAATGCTTCGGATCCACGAGGCGCTCCCTGTGAATCCCCCCGCCGCCTCAATGCACTCGTTTTGTTTTGGTCTTGTTGTTGCGGCTCAGACTCGACGGGCTGCGCAGCATCAATCAAACCGCAGCGGAGCATCCAGGCAGAGACGGCCAACACGGAAGCCATTACGCTCCATGAATCTGTTGTATTTACTCGGCTGTTATGTAATAATAAAGACAGAATGTGAGTGAGGACAAGAGGACGTGATGTCTTTACTCAGAGCAGAGATGCTGGAGCTCCAGCTCCAGTAGAGGTCAGAGGTCAGATCGAACCAGCTGTGTTTGTGAAGACCTGTTTCCTCCTCAGCTCTTGATCCTTGTTAGACTGATTTGATTGATTTAATTAGATTTATTGGTTTTAGTGTATGTTTTATTAACAAAGAGGCCACCACCATTCCTGTTTAATCAATTTTATAAATGTAATACTTTGTGAATTCTACTTTGGCTGGCAGCTCAGCAGGTGAGATGGAAAAATTAAAGCTGCAATCCGGAGTTTTCCCCTTTCAGGATGTATGTATGATTTTTTTTTAATATGTAAAAGGGATGATCTCACCCTGTTCTGTGATATTATGTAGGCAATACCTCCGTTTTTTCTTTGACTAAGCCCATCCCTTGTCCCTTAGGGCCCCATGCAGTTTGAACCGAGTGCCATTCAGCAATAGCTAACAGCGTTAGACATCCGCCTGCATACAGCTGTCAATCACAGAGCGAGTGCGAGTGTTTGAGGACGTACCTCGACAGACGCAGAGTTGGCAACCTTTGTCATGGGCAAGTAAAGTCTTTGAAATATACATATATTAATAAAACACATAACACGAGAATGATCATTGTAAAACAACGTGATTTAGCTCTGTTTGCCGGCTAGGTGCACCTTCACGAATGAGAGGCGTTGCTTTCGTAAACACGAAAGTCATAAGAACATTTCAAGGATTACATTAGTCAGCCACTAGATGGTGCTGTTGGATAAAAAAAAACCTCCGGATTATAGCTTTAAGACACATTTTCATACTTGTGGACCCTCACACACACACACACACACACACACACACACACACAACATAAATACCAAGTAGCATTTCTATGGTTACATTGTGATTTCTTAGTAAATCTTCTATTTGGTGAGAGATGAACTTTATTAGATTTAATCCTAGTGAATCTATAATTAAACGGGTAAACTAGCAGTAAAACATTCAATGTCAAAGAAAGTAAAATGCTATTATCACGAGAAGGAGAATGTTTAAGTGGTTAGCAACAGTGTGCTAGCTGATGCCCCCCCCCCCCCCCCCCCCCCCCCCCCATGAGGGCACCACAGCTCAGCAGAACACCATTGTTGTCATGGTCTGCGTCTGCGTATCCCCTCATATGTCTCCTTGTGTTCTCCATCCCTCTCTAGGTTCTCCTTTTGTGTTTCCTAGCACCCTCATGTGTGCTTGTCTGCGTCTTCCTCATGTGTCTCCTGGTGTTCCCCATTTGTCCCCAGATCTTCAGCCCCCTAGGTTTCCCTCCTCAGGTATCCCCCACCCAGGTCCAGTGCTCCCGTGGTCCCCTTTAGTCACGCCCCTGTAGTTTTTCTTTCTGTTGTGTTTTCCTTTAGTTTCAGCTCCCCCCTTAGAATATTAGTTATGTTTGCTGCTCTTCTTTTCCTTAGGTTTTACTCTTAGGTCATGTTAGTTTCCTCCCTGATTAGTAATTGAGTTCACCTGGTCTCTCTCTCCTCACACATCTGCAGCTCATCTCCCTCTCATCCTCCCCAGTGTATAAAACCCTGTCTGTGTCTCAGAGTTTTGTCGGTCCATTGTTTGTTGTCAGCGTTGTCTCGGTCCCTCTCTTGTCTCTAGGTTTTGATATCTCCAGGTCTGCTCTTTAAAGGAGCTCTTAGTCTCTAGGTCTCAAGGATTCTACTTATTAGGATTTTGGATTTATGTTCTTGGCTTCCTACCCTTTTTTGGTCTCCAGGATCTCAGGACATTGGTTTTTGGCTTCCCGCCCCTTTGGATTATTTTTGTTCCCATCAAAATAAAGGGATTTTACTTTATAACTCGCTCCTGCCTCGTGTCATCTGGGTTCTCTGCATTTTGGGTCCAAACCTCCTCCTAGCTCACATCGTGACAATTGTAGCTTCTTCCGGGGAGAAAAACACTTAGGGAAAAAATACAGTTAACAGCTGAAATAGCAGGAAATAATACAGTTAAAGAGCAAATTGTAGAAGAAAGTAGTCGACTGTGGAAAGTGGTCAGTGTGTCCTCCTGCAGTCTAAGCCTATAGCAGCATAACTACAGAGATAACTCTGGTTCACCTAGCCTTTTAGATGGAGGCATGTTGGAGGCAGGGCAAGGGAGAGTCGTCTTTACCGACTGTACACTCCACCTCCCTCTACTCTCCCACTTGTCCAGATCTAGGCTAACATCAGATTTTAACCGTAGGCCCTATCAAATAAAAATGTTTTAAGCCTAGTCTTACAAGTAGACAAGGTGTCTGCCTCACGGACTAAAGCTGGGAGCTGGTTCCACAAGAGAGGAGCCTGATAGCTAAAAGATCTGCCTCCCATCCTGTTTTTAGATACCGGTATTCTGGGAACCACCAGTAAACCTGCAGTCTGAGAGCAAAGTGCTCTGTTAGGAACATATGGAACAATCAGGTCACTGATGTATGATGGAGCTTGATCATGAAGAGCTTTATATGTGAGAAGGAGGATCTTAAAATCTATTCTGAATTTAACAGGCAGCCAATGTAGGGAGGCTAAGACAGGAGATATATGATCAGAAGGGTTTTATTGCCAAATGTGAAAGAATCACAACATTAGGAAATCGCTGTGGTACTTGGTGCAAGAAAAGATAAATGATAAGCAAAAATTTGAATTAAGAAATAAACCCAATTAAATTATAATAATAGAAACCGAGATACGACATAGTCAATGTATGTATATATAACTATAACAATGTCACTGACTAGCACACAGTATAATTAATTCATCATTATCATCATCATTAATTTTGTTTAAACAGCACTTTTTAACTCACTTCAGTCAGCCACAGCTGAAAACGCATCTGTTCAGGCTAGCTTTTGTGTGACCTTCATCACTGCTCTCTCCTTATTCTGCTCTTTCTACCAGTTCTGCCTTTCCCGGGATCCACTGATTACCTCTTTATTAATTTTCCCTTTCAAGTGATGGACTGTTCGAACAACCAAAAGCAGAGCATTCCAAAGCCTGTGGCTCAACCACTGAGAAGACTCACCCGCCTCTCGTTTCCAGGTTATATCTCGGGGTAGACAGCAGACACTAGTTTGCAGACTGCACTGAACGCATTGGAACATGGCGGTTTACAAATGAATGACGATAGACCGGCACATCCCCAGATAAAACATTAAAAACAAAGGCTAAAACCTTAAAATCAATTCTAAAACAAACTGGTAGCCAGTGTAAGTCCACCAGCACTGGAGTGATGTGATCCCATTCCCCTTGTATCAGTCTAAAACCTAGCTGCTGTGGTTGCACCAACTGCAATCTGCTTATGGAAGCCTTCTATGCCCTATTGTCAGAACAAAATTACAACAGTCAAGCCTCGATGTGACAAAAGCATGGATTACAGTGTTGAGTTGCTTCCTCAAGAACATTTACTCAATCTTGGAGAAGTGGCACGAGTGGAAGAAACATGTCTGAACAGTTGTGTTTATATGCTCATCAAATGAAAGGGCCACATCAACCTTCACTCCCAAACTGGTGCCCACTGGTTTGGATAGATTCCCTGGAGCTGGACCTAAAGATAATCAACAATAAACAAACAATTAAGACGAGAAGAACAAGGGTCCAAGGATAGAACCCTTTGGAACCCCCATATTCAAGGCGTATTTAGTGCCAACCACAGCCAGGGGTGGACTGGGACAACAATCGGCCCTGGCATTTTTATGACCCGTCGGCCCTCAGAGTGGGTGTTTGTGAGTAGGCCAGTCCACCCCTGACCACAGCCCAACTTAAGGTGTCTAAGAACCAACACATTCTCTCTCCCAGCGTGTCAAAAACAAACGCTTGGTCAGCCACCCTCCGCATCAGACCCCTGACGCCAAAAGTGCCCTTTTTCGTCACTTATGTGCGAAAAGGGTTTTTTCCTTTTCTGACGATGGGATGTCCGCTGATGCGGCACCAAACCAGCTCATTTAACCGCATCTAAACTTTAACATTTTGCTATTCATAACCTTCCCCTCACCCTCATCCTAACCTTAACCCTCTTGCTACCTAAAACGTTACTCTCACTGTGATCGAGTGTTTGTTTCCCATGCATTCTGACTGTGAATTTTCGTATTTGCCGCCCAAGGGGAACGTTAGAAGATACCTTCTGGAGAGGGGGAGGTTACAAATACCCTCTACTTTTAACCTCTACCTTGGTGAAACCTCCCCCTCGCGTTGCCTCGGTCCAAACCCGACCAATGACGAGGTGGCTCCCACCGTTCTCTTCATAGAGCCGGCTTTTAGAGCGACCAACACATCACTAACATGTTAGCTAGCAAGGTGGTTAAGAATAGGGGTGAGGGGAAGGTTAAATAACAAGAGGATAAGGTCAGGGTGAGGTACAATGAGCTTGTTTGGTGCCCTGGCTGCGGACATCCCATCGCGTCAGTTTTACGCTGCATTGGGATCTTCAGTCAGAAAAGGGAAAACCCCCTTTTCGCACACAAGAGATGAAAAAGGGCACTTTTGGCGTCAGGGGTCTGATGCGGAGGTTGGCTGACCAAGCGTTTGTTTTTGACGCGCTGGGAGTGAGAACGTGTTGTAGGAACACCTAAGA
The DNA here is from genome assembly GCA_006942095.1 of Nothobranchius kuhntae. Taxonomy (NCBI): domain Eukaryota; kingdom Metazoa; phylum Chordata; class Actinopteri; order Cyprinodontiformes; family Nothobranchiidae; genus Nothobranchius; species Nothobranchius kuhntae. The sequence continues at coordinate 221,385 of SSNQ01034431.1, forward strand.
TCAGTGTGGTGATGCCTGTGTATGGCAGCCTCACCTTTGTCAGTGTGCCCCAGGGCAGCTGTGGCTGTTATATCGCTCATCACTACCAGTGTGTGAGTGAATGAATGACTAACTGCAACGTGAAGAGTTTTTGGGTCCCCTGACTTATAAAAAGCTTTACAAAGGCAGGAAGTGATTTAAAAAAATCTAATTTGTTCTAACTGAATCTTATTGTATTTCCTGGTCCAAGGCTTTTGTTTCCTCCAGAACCAGTCTTTGCGATGTTTTTTTTTTTTTACTTAAGCAGTTAATAATCCCATAGCCATCTTTCTATGATCTTGCTTCTGGGTGATGATGTCTCTTCAGACAAGTTCAACTTCTCACAGCGCTTTATGACGCTAATCCGATGCATCAATCACAGCGAGGAACGCGTTTGGAGTTAAATGGTCCTGAAGACTAATGCGAGATCAGAGCAGGTGCTGCTCCTGTGGCTGACGAATTAATCTCCTCTGTCGGTGCTCATCATTCAGCTCAAACTCAATCAGCTTCTCTATCTGACGCCACCACAGTGAGGCCAGAAGTTCTGCTCGTTTCAGCAGAGTTTAGGCACCAGCAGCTGCGTTCTGATTGGTCTGAACTGCAAGTGTCTTCCAGCAGAAGAAAACCATTTGGTTCTCACAGACCTACGTGTCTGCCAGGTGTTTGCCAGGTGTGTAAAAATATGGAATTACAATATTATGCTGTAAGGGAACATGCTAAGGTTCAGTCCTCTTGTTCCACATCAACCTTCTGATCTTCACAGTCATCTGTCAGCCCTGAGCATCGCCTGACAGGTCATGAACTCATCCCATCTCAGAGCAATTTGGTTTCACTTTAGTCCCATTGTCCCTGAACACATCGGAATCAGTCTGACTCCTCGGGACTGCCCCCCCCCCCCCCCCCCCCCCGTTAAATTCCACCTTGTTTTTGTCCCCCTTCTCCTGTGACAGTTAAGGAAGTGACAAATAGCCATTATTATGGAAAGAAGGTTACTTTTATACATGGCTCACAGCGCGGGGGGTGGCTGTGGCTGCTCCATCACTGTCAGGTAAACTAATGATAAGATATCATAAGACACAGGGCGGCCATGTTAAGATGGAGTGGCCTCACCGCCAGCTTTCATCGCCTGCCTCCTGTCTGCACACAGCATTCATCTTGATTTTTGCATCCAGTCACACTTATTCTACTTTAACTCTGTAAAAGACATCAAACACTGTGAGCGGCTGCAGGTTTGTGAGAGGATGAATGTGTTCACAGGTTTCAGGTGAGCAACAATGATAAAAGTCTGTTCTGGAATCTGGAGAGAACAACGACCCTAACTTGTTTCTGGTGCTGTTACATTTTCTTTTTCTGCTCTGTAACGAGAGGAGCTTCATCAAAAGTTTTAATGAGACGTGGATGGATGGATTACGGGATCAGACACAAGTTCCCTTTGAGGTAATAAGAAGCGGGAGATGGTTAAATCCTGGAGAAACACACAGTTTCCATTCCCAAATCCGAGATGGCGGTCGGATGTGTTTGAGGAGGATTTTGATTTAATTAGTGCTCGCTGGAGCTCGGTGCTGCTTTCACATCAAAGATGATTTCACAACAAAATCAAACATTAATTCTTCTGATAATTAAATCTTTGTTCAGCAGCTCCGATTCAGTCACAGCAACAGATGTTTACACAGATAAAAAACTTTTAGATGAACAAAACCAGGAAACTATTTCAGGAGGAAACAATCAGCATCCCTGAAAAGTTACCATGAAAAAGTTGGAGTTTCTAATAAAAGTGTGGATTAGGTAACAGAGCTGCCTCTGGTCAGAAAACACACTAACATCCAGAATCAATGGGATTATGCTGCATTCATGGACACTTGGAAAAATCATATCCATAGTCTCTTATTATGTAGCTTCATCATATATCTGTGAGAAAATTACATGTGTAAAGCTTTCAAGTCCAGGGTCCTCATTTTTAAATCATTGGATCCTTAATAAAGCTCTACTTAAGCTCAGCAAAAACTTTAACTTACGCTAATTATTTTTTTAGGCCTGTCAAACACTTTATACACACAGCTGCTCGTAATTCCTGCTTAATAAATCCCACTTGTCCTGGAAATTTGATCAGGTAACTTTGGATCATACCCCGCCTCCTACACACCAACTTTCTGCCATGAACTGTCATATACTTTTACTTTTACATAATACAAAGTTTATTTGTTCCAAATTTATTTTCATTAATTCATATTGAAATCAGTTTACAAAATAAAATGACTAAACCCAAAATGAAAAGGGGACAGAAAGAAGAACTAAAACAACACTGAAACAAATGAAACAAAAGTCTGATTGTAAATTAACTTTGAGCAAAGTGATTTCTGGATTGGTTTGCTAACACAAATTAAATTTATAAAGTAAAGAAAAAGAGAAAAAACTAAAATAACACAGAAAGAAGAACAAGAATATATACATGTGTGCACACACACACACACACACACACACACACACACACACACACACACACACAGAGGATCCACTGGGCTTGCAAAAAGCTGTCAGGCTCTACTGAGTGCCACAATGCAGCCATTTTGGACGGCATCATTAAAATGACTATTGCCATCTTCCTCTTTGCCCCCACCTTCAGATCTGACCACTTCTTGATGTTCATCACAGATCTCTCCGTCTCTCTTGCAACATTCACCGCTGCAACAACAGTTTGCCACTCAAAGGCAGTAAAACATTTTCTGTAACCACAAGCACCTCGACGTGAGTGTCATTGAAATTGTGTTTTCTAGACCTTCTCGTTTCTATGGTTACCCAGGATATGCCACCTATCAATCAGCTTTTGGAGTCATCATGGATGAAAAAAATGTCTTGGAAACCACATAAAAACAGCGTCAAACTAAAATAGCTAAAACAATTCCAATGTTAAATAGAGTAAAATGGTCACTGGACGGTTAATCCCTATAATTTATACTACTGAATTGAAATTTGGAGGAAAACAAATAAAACTTCAAACTTCAAATCCAATTAACATCTTGCAAAACAAAAAAATAAGCAATAAAAATCATTACAAGGGATAACTACAGAGATCCATCCAACCCAATAATTATAAAATTCAAAACATTAAAATTCTATGACCTAGATGACTATAATATATGTTTAAAATGTATTTATAATACATTAAAATACCTTCCTGCAAGTTTAATTAAAACATTTACAAAAAGGCACAGTAAATAGAATTTAAAGGGACATGAATTATTTGTAATACAAAGCAAAGAATAAGTGTAAAGGAGCATTGTGTCTCCACATACGGAGAAAAATATAGAATATATTAAGCAATGAAATCAAGAATGCAAAAACAATATTTACTTTAAATAAACTGATTACAAATAAAATGCTGAACTTAAATAGATCTGTTGCATTAATGAGTAAGGAAAGAGTGGAAGGAGAGGAACAAATGAGTATGTATGCAAATGTGTGTGAATAATAAATGACCCGCACTTATATAGCACCTTTCAGAGTCAGAGGACTCCAAAGCACTTTACCCTACAGTCAGTCATTCATCCATTCACACACTGGTGGTGATGAGCTACAATGTAGCCACAGCTGCTCTGGGGCCATTGACAGAGGGGAATATAAAAGTGTGTGTGTGTGTGTGTGTGTGTGTGTGTGTGTGTGTGTGTGTGTGTGTGTGTGTGTGTGTGTGTGTGTGTGTGTGTGTGTGTGTGTGTGTGTGTGTGTGCTCTGTCTTCTCCATCCCCAGTGAGTCGTGGTGAATGGCTGCTTATGCTGAGCCAAGATCCTCTGGAGGCTTCTTCCTGTTAAAATGGATTTTTCCTCTCCACTGTCGCTATATGCTTAGTGTGAGGATTGCTGTAAAGACTCTGACACTAGTCAGTGACTTGATGCAACCTGCTGGGTTCCTTATATAGGAAACGTTTTACTGATTGGCTTAATGAACTGAACTGTACTGGAATGTTTACTGTGTGAAGTGCCTTGAGACGGCTCTTGTCGTGATTTGGCGCTTTATAAATAAACTGAACTGAAATTCAATTGAATTGAAGTTTTTTTTCTCTCTTCTGCGGGTCTAGAATTCCTTGTACCTCTTGTCAACTTTCTCCTCCAGCTATTTTCCTTCATTCATCCACCATTCCTTCTCATTTTCAACTGTGTGTCTGTTGGGATAAAATATACTAAAAAGTGTTTCTAATACATTTTTTCTAAATCTAAATGTCAAGAGGAGCATTATGCAGAAAGCCACATGGCTCCACTTGTGAGAATAAATGAGTAGGCTGCTTTTTGGCCCTCAGACAACAATTCTGATTGCTTTGTAGGACAGGAGGTGTTAAGACACCATTGAGACCTTTTACAGAAATTCGGAAGCAACGGAGAAACAAAAAGCCGCAGAACAAACCTGTTTGATGTTATGCTGCCATCTACTGCTTGATTTGGCCAACTGCATGGGAACGTGAAGAGCAGTAATTACATAAAGCCCTTTCAGCTGGAGGATGGAATTATACTCTACAAAACAAAGAAACAAAATCCAGTGAGTTTTTAAAGTAACTAAAACTTCAGCATGAAAATAAACACAACTGTAATCAACACGTTTTAGACTGGTGAAAATCCCATTTAAAAAACCTTAAAAAGATGAATGTGTTTACAAGTGCATGGTGGTGCAGGTAGTTGCATTGTTGTCTCACAGCAAGAACTGCTCCTTTAAGGATTCTGAGTTCTACAAACTGTCTGAATTACTAGAGCGGCTATCAGCGATCACCAGCTGGCTAGAAGATAACTTCCTTCAGTTAAACTCTGAAAAGACAGAATGTCGGACCATTGCCCCTGAGGTCCCCTGATTAGTCTAAAACTTGGTAAATTATCCTCTGCCATCAAGACGAACTTAAGAAATTTGGGTGTAATTTTTGACCAATCAATGTCTCTTGAAATTCACTGAAAAACGTTGGTCCGAAACTGTTTTTATTATTTAAGAAATATCTCCAAACTGCGAAGGTTGGTGTCAAAACATGAACTTGAAATGGTTCTCCATGCCTTTATCTCTTTCCGTCTAGATTACTGCAACACACTTTTCACACGCTTTAACAAAAAAGCCCTTGACCTCCTTCAGCTGGTCCAGAACTCTGCAGCGAGGCTCCTAACTGGAGCAAACAGAAGAGCACACATCACTCCTATTCTAATGTCTGCACTGGTTACCCGTTAAATTTAGAGTTCATTTTAGAATCCTGATTATAATTTTCAATGCTCAACAAGGTCATGCTCCTCCCTATATTACTGAACTGTTAAAGCCTTCTGCTCCAACCCACCAGAACCTTCTAGAAGTTCCAAAGGCCAGATATAAAAGTCGAGGTGATGTTCCTTCCAGGCTGTCGCACCCCGACTCTGGAATGATCTTCCTTTATCCTTATGCAGCATTGACAGTCTGGACACTTTAAAAAAACTGCTAAAGACCCTTTTATTTAAAGCTGCTTTTACCTAAATCTTTTTTTTCTTATTTTTAACTCAAATTTTTTATCTTTCATCTGTTTATGAAATTTATAATTTTGTGACTATTTTTTCTGATGTTAATCTATTTCTACTTTGAGAGCATTTTGATTTTATGATGTTAATCTATTTCTGTTTTGAGAGCATTTTGATTTTATGATGTTAACCTATTTCTGTTTTGAGATCGTTATGATTTTATGTCTTTGTTTTATTTTGATCTATGTGAAACACTTTGTGATTCTACGTCTGTGGTAAGCGCTATATAAATAAAAATTTCTGCTTACTAAGAAAGGGGAGAAGGCCTGAATCTGCGGTCTCCGGGTCGCAGTGTCTCATTGGTGCAGCTTGTCTCTGAGATGCTGGTTTCCTCCCTTACTCAGGCCAAAACCATGTTTATAACTATGAGTCAATCTACATGAAAGCGTCTCTTAATGGAGTGGGACCCATTCACTTTTTTCATTTAGAATAAATCTGAGAATACCGCTTTTATTTTGAAACTACTTGAGTTGCGCATGCTCAGTCTGCATGTTAGTAGAAGAAACGTAACTGTTTACTTTTTAGCTGTCGTTAGCTGCCGTAAAACCCATTTGGAACATGGCGTACCAGTTGTACCGAAACACCACTCTAGGAAACAGCCTTCAGGAGAGTCTGGACGAACTCATTCAGGTGAAAAAGACGGCAGACCCGGAAACGGAGAACGCGCTAGCTCCGTTAGCTCCGCGTTAGCAGCGGCCCGGCTCCGTACCAAGTGATTCATTATTCAGAAGAAGCCGGTTTACATTCAGGCCGTATACATGTTTGCATCGCTGCTTTCTGAGAATAAGGTTCGGGTTCGGGGCCCTAAGCGGAACACTGCTGAGCTTTTGTTAGTTTATTAGCGGGTCAGATCTACGGCCCAGTACTGAGACGAGTCGCTTATGGGTTAGATCCAGTCAGGCTTGTGTGTGTGTGATAAATATTTGTGTGTGTGGAATACATATTTGCGTGTGTGTAGATTAAAGCTTTGTACGTGGGTGTGTGTCCAGACGCAGCAGATCACTCCTCAGCTGGCTCTCCAGGTCCTGCTCCAGTTTGACAAAGCCATCAACACTGCTCTTGCCAACAGAGTCCGTAACAGAGTTAACTTTAAGGTGAGTTTCCTGCACTTACAGCTTGAGTGCAGTTACATGTTTGGTGTGTGATTGTGCTGATTTCTACTGTACAGTAATCGAATCTTTTACACACGTGTCAGCGTCACTGGTGTAATGCTTTCTGAAGGTCGTGAGACTTGGGTGTGTTAGGGTAAGGGTCGGATGATTATGGCCAAAGGTCAGCTACCAGGGTTAGCGTTGCTGACTTGTGATGACCTGTGGTACCTTTCTGTCAGTCAGCTGTTTACTCACAGGACCAGTGACTCTTTACCTTCTGGCCCTCACAGCTGTCCTGCTTTTCCAGAGGTCACTGGGAGGACAATCATTCACAGCACACACTAATGCACAAACCCCAGTGAGGATTTAAAATAGCTAATCAACCAAACATGCATGTTTTTGTTCCTTTGAACCACATTTACTTACAGGCTTAACAGATATATTGAAGACGGAATCTCCATTGCCCTCCATATAATTCTAAATCACTTTGAACACAGAAACCGTTGTCTCAGGAGGCTATTTGTGGATTTGAGCCCCTTATTTGTTACCATCCTCTCTGACCTCCTAATCTGGAAATACTTGCAACTCCAGTCTGTTGGGATTGGCGCCCATTCTTCCTATTAGCACCACTGTCAGCCTCAGTATCGGCATCCCACACAGCTGTGTGCTGAGCCTCCTCTGCCCATTATACACCCATGACTTCTTTCCAGCATTTACCAGAAATCATGTAATGTAGAGCTCATTTCCTAAGACGATGAATCTGCCTACAGGAACAAAGTGATTAGTCTGGCCGAGTAGTAGGGATGTCCCGATCAGGTTTTTTTTGCCCTCGAGTCCGCGTCCACACGTCATGCTGAAATAGACAGAACTTACCAGAGAGAAAATGAACGGACACGAACGACTGTGTGTTAATTATGTATTTTTTTGGTGACGCCACTTAGAAACTTAGAAAATGTTACTGTGGCCGTGTGCAGAACGCGGCTGGAGTTCATGAATAATCAGCGGTCTGCCTGCCGCTCTCTGCATCTCTTCCCGAAAGGACCCCCGCTACTCTGAGTCCATATAAATAATATAGTACAGGTAGAAACTGGATCTCTTTTGTGCTCCTTCTGGGTGTGTAAGTTAAGGGCATCAGGGGAGCCTGACAACCTTTAAGGAGAACCAAGTTGCTCTCCTGTAATTTGAACCCAGTATCCGAGTCCGGATCGGGGCTTGGATCGGGAAGTAAAGTAAAGCCCAAGTCCCGATCAGTCTGAAACCACGTGATCGGGGCCGAGTTCCGATCATGTGATCGGATCGGGACATCCCTGCCGAGTAGTGCTCAGTGAACAACTTCTTACTGAACACCACATAAACTAATGAAATTAGAATAGACTCCAGTAAACGGCACAAACCTGCAGCCTCTCAACATAAATGGACAGTGTGTAGAAACCAAAGTCCTTTAAATACCAAGGAATTAAGCGACAGTCCCACTTGGTCGACAAACTCCCCAGCAGTGATCAAAAAGGCCAAGCAGCTGTTACCCTCTGGCAAATGTTGCAGATCTATCTAATAAAACTTCAAAGTACAAGATCAGCCTGTTCCTTTCTGCAGTAACGACCTTTAAACATCAAGGCTTGTGGCCTGTCATTGCTACATCACTAAATGTCTGCAACAGACAGTAATTTGACTGCTGAACTGGTTCTGGCGTCTGTCTTGCAGGGCTCTCTGAACACCTACAGGTTCTGCGATAACGTGTGGACGTTTGTTCTGAACGATGTGGAATTCCGAGAGGTGACGGACCTGGTGAAGGTGGACAAAGTGAAGATTGTTGCCTGTGATGGAAAAAGTGAGTAGAGCGTTAGATTAACATTCTGTCAGGTAACACCTCAGCCGTGGTGCTGGACTCGTCTTGGAACGCCCCCAACACAAACAGGAAGTGTTGTGATGCACCACCTGTGTCGCCTCTTATCAGAGCCGTCTGAATGTAAAACACCTAGATTTCTGGTTCTGGTTTCATTTCAGCATAGACGCAGCTGCCAGCTCACACCAGGAGGGGGTGTAGTTCCACCATGTTGGACTAGCAGGGTATCTGCGGGTCTTTAAAAAGTCTTAAAAAGCCTTAAATTAGCTTTTCCAAATTTAAGGCTTTAAAAATCCTTAAAAATGACAAATAATCCTTAAATACAGTTTCCAGAGGTCTTAAATGACCAAAGACCCAATAAACAAGATTCTTTTATTTCTATAAAATTTTCGTGAATTTCTAGTTCGTGTTCAGCGTTTTTTGTGTACGATGTTGGCGTAAGCGGAACCGTACACATTCGGTTGGTTGTGAAAGGGGGCTATTTTTAGATGAGCACGTTAGCTGGTTAAGCTAGTGGGAGCTTGCGCCATGTGGAAGTGCAAGTTTATTGGTAACTGGATGGCTAATCCCACGATCGTGGCGTGGTTAGCACCGGTTTCAGGCAATAGCTGGAAATTATAGCTTAAATGATAAATGACCCGCACTTGTATAGCGCCTCTCAGAGTCAGGACTCCAAAGCGCTTTACACTACAGTGTATCATTCATCCATTCACACACTGGTGGGGATGAGCCATGATGTAGCCTCAGCTGCCCTGGGGCGCGCCGACAGAGGCGAGGCTGCCGAGCACAGGCGCCACCGGTCCCTCCGACCACCATCATCAGGCAAGGTGGGTTAAGTGTCTTGCCCAAGGACACAACAGCAGAATTCTCTGTCCAGAGTCGGGATCGAACCTGCAACCTTCTGATTACTGGACTACCCGCTCAACCTGTTGAGCTACTGCTGCCGTGCTTAAATAGCTTAAATTTTGTCAAAGTGGCCTTAAAAAAGGTCTCAAAAAGTCTTAAATTTGGCTCCCTTTAACCTGCAGATACCCTGACTAGGCAGCGATGGTTAACTAGTTCCTATTGATTTACAGACGGGTACACATTTGGGTGGTTAGAGCAGTCTGGTTGATGACCGGAGCAGACTAATGAGTGGAGTTGGTAATGACCAGAAGTTACCAAGTGGGGGCGGAGTTTTATTGGCTCTGAGATCTGAGACGTTGGTTCAGTCAGAACAGCAGTTTCCAAGCTTTTTCTACTGGGTCTCCTTGGTTTTAACCCTCCCACTGTCCTAACGGGCGTGACCCCGCGAGGAAAGTTGACCACTGAGCAGGATTGATGGTTTATCCCTTGAGGTCCACGTGGCAGGGGTGAGGTGGTGCTCACTTCTCACCCCTGCTCAATGGTTAACTTTCCTCGCGGGGTCACGCCCGTTAGGACAGTGGGAGGGTTAAAAAAGATTTTTTTTTCGTGACGTGCTACAAGCTAATCCTGATGCAGCTAAAACTGGTGTACATCTTCCATCTTAAGTCAATGCTCAGAAATATCATGGTAGTGGCAGGAAGTGCTACACCTGGCTGTTGTCATGGAGACCGCAGTCAGCTAGTGTGGAGGTGGTCTAATGGTGCAGCAGCTCTCACATGGTGCTGATGCATGGTCTGGTCTGTCTTCCATGTAATCTCTTTCTTCAAACAAAGTCCATTCAGGAACCTTCACCAGGTTGGAGTTTATCTCCACCTGTCCACAGGTGTGACTCGTGTTGTTTGTCTCCTCAGACACAAGCTCCAACGCTGCAGAGTGACCTTCATCCCCCTACGGCTTCCTCCTTCATCTGGAGCAGCTGGACTGTACATATGTTTTTTCATCGCACAGTTACGTGTGTGTGTGTGTGTGTGTGTGTGTGTGCGCGTGTTTTATATTTTCAGGTTTATATCAGGAGGCTTGTGTTCAGTTGACTGAATCTCTTTAATAAAAACTGGATTTAAAATGTTTCTTGTATATTTTTTATTATTTATGACGGCTTGAGACGCTAAAGTTGTAGTGAACTGATTATTATGACAGGATCGCGAGCGTTAGCTGCTTAAGTCGTGTTCTGCTGAAGGATTCAGCTCACCTGACAACATTTGGGTCTGGGCCCAGCCAGACGGCACCGGTGATCTTAATGTTTGCTTATATTAATCAGCATAACAAGATTGGTCCTTTTAGAGTAATACTGAACTAAAATCCATTCTGTTACCAAGACAACTTTGTCGTAAACACCTGTATGAATATCGAAGTCTTTACCAGAATATCGACAAAGCTCAGTAGGTTGAATCTTCCAGAGGAACCAGAGATTGGGGCCGGCCTCTCGGTGTTGCTAACGAACATCTGAAACCACCGTGGCACTTGCAGCACGGTCTCAGTAGAACGGTGGGGCACAAACACCACGGCCCCATGCTCGGATCATCCTAAAATACTGGAAAAGCACTCGTGAAATCAAGTTTAAGTCCTGTGTGACAGTCGTGTGCATCCATATTGGTTATCCTTGATAAATGTCATTCACACTGGTGGTGATGAGCTACGTTGTAGCTACAGCTGTCTGGGGGCTCACTGAGAGAGGCAAGGCTGCCGTGCTCGGGCACCACCGGTCCCTCCGACTGCCACCATCAGGCAAGGAGGGTGAAGTGTCTTAAGGACGCAGCGCCTTTGCCAGACTGAGCGGAGCACGATCCTGCAGCCCGTCACAATGGGGAAGGCTCTTCTGCCACCACTCCCACTAGTTAAACGACAACAAAAAATCATTGATGAAGGCTAAATTTGCCACTTGAACAAAACGTTTAGGATTATTGGGTTTGACAGACGAGTTGCTGAAAAGTTAAAGATGACAGATCAAAGTTTCTGCTCCAGTAATCTGGTGTGTGTGTGTGTGTTTTCTGTCTTCTCGATCCCCAGTGAGCCGTGGTGGATGGCTGCTTATGCTGAGCCAGGATCCTCTGGAGGTTTCTTCCTGTTAAAAGGGAGTTTTCCTCTCCACTGTTGCTAAACGCTTGCTTAGTATGAGGATTGCTGTAAAGTCAGTGACTTGATGCAACCTGCTGGGTTCCTTAAATAGGAAACTTTTTACTGATTGGCTTACTGAACTGAAGTCAGAATGTTTATTATGTGAAGTGTCTTGAGACGACTCGTGTCGTGATTTGGTGCTTTATAAATAAACTAATTGAATTTAATTAACTGTGTGAGATTTTGGATTAGGAGTTGTCATGATCTGTTTAATCATCACAATTATAACAAAGCCTTGAAATGCCTGTCTTTGCATCCGAGTCTCATAGATTAGTGTCTCCTTTGAAGTTGAATCACTGACATAAATGAACTTTTGCATCAAATTCTAATTTCTCGAGCTTCAACTGTAAAATGGCATTTCTAGTTTAGAGGTTTGTGATTTTTATGTTCAAGGACACAACGACAGAGCTGGGATTTGAACCAGCAACCCACTGATTACTGGGGAACTCCTGCCTAGAGCGCATCTAAGGGTCTGATCCTGTCACATTTCATCTGGAGCTTGGACACGGACCGGAACACGATCCAGAGCAAAATAATCTGGATCTTTGGAACAAGGGTTTCATTTCAGTTTCCCATCAAGGCAGAACGCTTAGTCAGAAAGAACCGCAACGAGATGGACTGGAGCTCCTTAGGACGAGGACGGTGTGTGTGTGTGTGTGTGTGTGTGTGTGTGTGTGTGTGTGTGTGTGTGTGTGTGTGTGTGTGAGGACTCCTAAAGACTAGACTGAAACTGGAGCTGATGGACTTTTATTTTTATTTGGACCTGCTAAACCAGCCAGCATGTGGTATAGTAGAACCCAGTCCAGTAAGAATTCTTCTCATCTTATTTGTTTGGGATGTTTCCCAGCTGCTCAGGATCAGTCCGGTCCCAGTCCCGGGATCCAACTCAGTTTCTGTTTCTGAAAGTTCACACTTGTCTCCTGGTTCTGGTTCTCTTAGCTGTGACTGGTCTTGGCCCTGACACAGGTACAGCCGACTGCCACAGACCTGTACGAGGCGGTGTAGCAGCTTTCATTCTGCCTCCGGTTCAGAACCAGGATGTTCTGATAGACTGGGACGGAGTTGAGGTTCTGGTGGTCCGTCTGCCCCAGATCTGGACTGGAACAGAATGTGCTGCTGCACTCAGCCTCCCACAGAGTGGACGGGATCTGGTCTTTTAACGTGGTTGACCTGGATGAACAGATATCAGCGTCAGCAACATGAAAACAGAACCAGGACCAGAGGTTTTACAGAACCAACCTCCAGCTCCAAGGAGAAAGAGACCTGCTGTTGATGTTCCGGCTGGACTCAGGAAGGACTTTGTTTTCCAAGGAGAATGTCAGAATGGAGTCACATGTTGGTGTTGGAGCCTGTTCATCAGAGGAGGAGCCCACCCTTACGGCACTGAAGAAAACCTGAGGAACCGAGACAGGATCAGAACCATCAGAACCTGAACCTTCACCCTCAGACGTATTGAGAAAAGATGGTTTTCAGTCTGGCTTCTATAAAGTTTCAGCAAAAACACAAACTAACAAAGTTTCTGAGCTGATTGCTAAACGACACATTTATGTTTATCATGTTTATGTTTATTATGTTTATGTTTATTTATTTAGCAGACGCTTTTATCCAAAGCGACTTACAATTTATAACCTGTAGGGCATGTTGTGATCTGTGGGGGAAACCGGAGTACCCGGAGGAAACCCACGCATGCATGGGGAGAACACGCAACTCCACGCAGAAAGGCCGCAGCCGAGTTTCGAACCTGCAACCTTCGTGATGCGAGGCAACAGTGCTAACCACTGCGCCACCATGCAGCACATTTACTCACTTTCATTATGAAAACTTAACAAGAGTTGTGCCGCATTTGACAAAACTTAGCAGCAGCATCTCAGGAGGTAGAGTAGAGCGAGTTGTCCCGTACTTGGAGGCCTGCCGGATCCACCCCAGCTCCCTCCAGGGAGTTCTGCCGTTGTGTCCTTGGGCAAGACGCTCCACCCTCCCTGCCTGCTGGTGGTGGTGGTCGGAAAGACCGGTGAACGGCAGCCTCGCCTCTCAGTGCGCCCCAGGGCAGCGGTGGCTACAGTGTAGCTCATCCCCACCAGGATGTGAATGTGTGTGTGAATGGGTGAATTATTCATGTGTTGTAAAGCGCTTTGGAGTCTCAGAAAGGCGGACTGAAAGTGCAGGTCATTTATTTTTCATTCATTTTAAATGTTGTAGCTCGTTTGGGTTCAGTGTGCACCCCCTCTGAGTCATGGAACCCAACTTACACAGAAAATAAACCAGAACTTCCTGATCACTGTGAGTACTTCATGAGCAAAGTTTCACCTGAATAACCAGCAGAAACGTACACGTCTATCGTTTAAAGACAAACAGATATCCATAAAAAACGAGCCAGCACTTCTGTGTGTGAATTCATATCATTTCACTTCTGGTTGCAAAAATCTAGTTTACTATGTTCTGTGGCTGAAATAAGCAAAATGTTTTAATTAACATTCCTGCTTAGACCTCAAACCCACCAGGGATAGACTCATTTCTGCTCACCTGCAGACCTCAGGTCAGATATTAAACTCACCAGCAGAGGCCAGAGGGAGAATCTCAGCAGCTCCATGATGTCGGTGGTGTGGCTCAGTCAGTTCTGCTCTTCACTGCTTCAGTTCAGCTTTATGTTTGAAGCTGTGCGACCCTCAGATCTGATCTGTGATCAGATAAACTCACAACCAATACGAGAGATCCCTCCTATCTCTGTTGTCCATCTAACACCTTGCACGCTCGGGAATTAAAATCAGCAGTTTCATTGTGATAAAATCTCGCAGTAAAAAGCAGAAAAACTGCAAAAAACTCCTCCAGACCGCAACCCAACAGCCGAATGCTCGTTTCCCCCTTGGAGATCAAAAATGATCGTGTTAAATGAGATTTACTGGAACAATTTCATCAGAGAGCCAATCAGAAGGCAACAAATAGAACGGAAAAAAAGATGGGATTCAAGATTCTGTTTAATTTAGTTGGGTTGAATTCAGCAGTTTGTGTTTGTGTCACTTTGAAATGAGAACAAGGACTTAAGAACACTTGGTAACAACCGGCTCAAATCTAGATTTTTGTGTAACTCGAGTAACACGGTCACCCTGATCATTCATGTTCTTTTTGAATGACCCGCACTTGTATAGCGCCCCTCAGAGTAAGGACTCCAAAGTGCTTTTCACTACAGTGCATCATTCATCCATTCACACACACATTCATACACTGATGGTGTCATGATGGGTGGTAATTTCTTAACCCACATGAAGAATCACTCAGGGATAAAGTAAGAGATGATAATAAAATCTTTATTTTATAAAGAAAACAAAGCGAAAACTGAGGGCGCTGATCCAAACGGGACAGGAAACGAGGCAACTCCGACTCTAAGAAGAACGGTGAGAGTGATTAGAAACTGAGAACCAGGAGATGAATAATCATGAGGGAAACGGGCTTACTGAGTTGAGCAGGACGAGGGGCAGGAGGGAGAGGCAAGTCAGGTTGATGCAGGGAGGAGATGGTCGCTGGAGGAGATGCTGGATCCAGGAAGGCAGGTGAGCGGTGGAGAGCAGGAGGCCAGGGAAGCTGAACGACGCTGTGATAAATCACACCTCAGGCGGGTGGAGGGAATCCAGGGCTGGTACAGTCAAGAATGCAGAGCTGGGTTAGTTCAGGTAAACGACTCTTAAGAGTCAAGGCACAGATAAGGATGTGGCTAGATGTACCCAACAGTAGAGTATCAACCGGCGTTGAGATGTGGCAGCACCGCTCCTTAAATCCTCTGGCCTGGCTGATGGTAATTAGCTGCAGCTGCTGCTGCTGCTGCTGCCCCCCAACACGCTCACCTGCAAACAATGAAGGGAAAATAGCAGCAGAAGCAGAGAGAAGGCAGAACCATGACAATACATCCCCCCCCCCCCTCAAGGGACGCCACCCGGCGGCCCAGCCGAGGAGGACTCAAAATCCCTGATGAGAGAGACGTCGTCAATCCACGAAGCGGGAACCCACTGACGATGCTCCGGACCGTATCCCTCCCAATCCACAAGGTATTGACAACCGTGACCCCGGGGGCGAACATCCAGGATGCGCCGGACCCGGTAGCCGAGACTGCCGTCAGAGAGCCGGACAGGAGGAGGAGGCTCAGCAGGAGGGCACAGAGGACTGGACACGAAGGGCTTGACCAAGGAGACATGGAAGACTGGGTGGACCCTCATGGACGAGGGCAGGAACAGGCACACAGAAACAGGACCGAGGACTTCAGCGATGGCATAGGGACCGATGAACCGGGGGTAGAGCTTCCAATTGGCACCCTTAAGTTTAATGTCACGGGTTGACAACCATACCTGCTGGCCAGGAGCGTAGGCGGGTGCCGGACGGCGGTGCCGGTCAGCCAGCCGGCGGTTGCGGTCGGCAGTCCGTTGGAGAGCGGCTCTGGCCTGGTTCCAGGTGCGCCGAACGCGACGGATGAACTGGGGAACTGAAGCTGGGGAATCGGAGTCGGAGGGGAACAGAGGTGGCTGATAACCCAGAGAGATCTCGAATGGGGACTGACCTGTGGTGGAGGAGACGAGAGAGTTGTGTGCATACTCAAGCCATGCCAATTGGTCGCTCCATCCAGACGGGTTATTGGAGCAGACACATCTCAGCATGGCCTCCAGCTCCTGGTTCATCCGCTCGCACTGGCCGTTTGTGGGTGGAAGCCAGAACTCAGAGCAGGTTGAGCCCCCAGATGGGCGGCAAACTCCTTCCATACTCGAGACAGGAATTGAGGACCCCGGTTCGAGAGAATCTCCAAGGGGATCCCATGTAGACGGAAAACCTGAGAGATGAGGAGGTTGGCGGTTTCTGCAGAGGTTGGAAGGTGTTTAAGAGGGACAAGATGACAGGATTTGGAGAACCGGTCAACAATGGTGAGTATGGTATTAAAACCCCTGGAGACGGGTAACCCAGTAACAAAGTCCAATGCTATGTGGGACCAGGGGCGTGATGGAATAGGCAGGGGGCAGAGGAGACCATGAGGTGACTGGTTGCTGGACTTGTTTTGGGCACAAACCTGGCATGCGCCTATGAATTCCTTAGTGTCCCTGTAGCGAGACGGCCACCAAAACGTCCGACGGATGAGGGCAAGAGTTCTACCCACGCCAGGGTGGATAGAAAACCTGGAGGTGTGGGCCCACTTAATTACTGCACTGCGAACAGAGGAGGGAACATAGGTTCGGTTAGGGGGGCCCGTACCTGGGTCAGGGTCCGTCTGCTGGGTCTCTAGAACCTTGGTGGAGATGTCCCAAGTAATAGACCCAAGGATACAGGATGGAGGAAGGATAGTGGTGGACTCAACCTCCCTGTCCGGGGCGTATAGGCGGGATAGGGCATCAGGTTTGGTGTTCTTGGTTCCGGGTCTGTAAGAAATGAGGTAGTTAAAGCGGGAAAAGAACAGAGACCAGCGGGACTGGCGGGGATTAAGCCTCTTGGCCTCCCTCAGGTACCCTAGATTCTTATGATCCGTCAAAATCAGGATGGGATGTTCCGCCCCCTCAAGCCAGTGCCGCCACTCCTCCAGCGCCAGTTTTATGGCCAGCAGTTCCCGGTCTCCTACGTCGTAGTTCTTCTCGGCTGGGGACAAACGACGAGAGAAGAAAGCACATGGATGCAGGGTCTTATCGACTGGGGAGACCTGGGATAATGCAGCACCTGCTCCGGTGTCAGACGCATCCACCTCCAGGGTGAATTACAGGAGAGGATCTGGTCGGGTGAGGTTGGGTGCCTGGGTGAAACGCTTCTTCAATGTCAGGAAGGCCTCTTCCGCCTCAGGAGTCCAGGAAAAAGACTTGTTAATGGAGGTGAGTTGTGTGAGAGGGGTGGCTATGGTCTGCCTTGACAAAAAGACGATTCTCTAAGAGGCGTTGGAGGACTGCTTGGACATGATGGCGGTGTTCCGTGGGAGATCTGGAAAAGATGAGAATGTCATCCATTTGTTGAGGTAATCGCTGAGAACTTGAGTTAATCAGGGACTGAAAGACAGCCGGAGCATTGGTTAGTCCAAAAGGCATGACCAGATATTCAAAATGTCCAAGAGGGGTCTTAAAGGCGGTCTTCCCCTTAGTAAATATGGAGGCATCATTGACTGGGACGAATGTGGATGAGAGCAAGGAAAGTGGGTACTTTGATGGTTATGTGGTTTAATTCAGTCAATGCAAGGACGTAGGGATCCATCCTTCTTGGACACAAAAAAAATCCTGCTCCCAGGGGTGAAGTGGAAGGTCTTATTTAAAACCTGCTGGTGGGTAGTTTAGAATCTGGGATGAGATCGATGCGCATGTCGAAGGTCTGTGGGGTGGTAACGTCGAGATGTGGTCCTTGCTGAAGACCTGCTGGAGGTCGTGGTATTCAGGAGGTACTCCGGACAGGTCAGGAGACTCAGGGGTCTTGGCCTTGGGGTTGCAGTGGGACAAACAAAAACTGCTCCAGTTACAGATACTCCCTGTTCTCCAATCAATTTGTGGATTATGCGTGGTTAACCACTCGTGACCCAGGACAACAGGTGACTGAGGGGGTGGAAACACAAAGAAGGAGATTACCTCATGGTGGTTACCAGATACCAGTAGGTTTATGGAACCGTGGTGGGTGATGGTAGTCAGGGAACAACCGTCCAGGGAGGACGCACGGAGGGGCATAGAAAGAACGTATATTGCGTTCGCACCCAGAATCCACCAAGGCAACTGCAGAGAAGGTTTTGTGATTAAAGGAGACCACACAGTTCATGGAGCACAGGGGTCTTGGGTTAGCAATGCCACCCACCAGTAACCCTGGACCTACTGGTGGGTGCGATCTTTTGGCCGAAATGGGCAGTGTGAGATCATATGACCTGCTTGACCACAATAGAGACAGAGACGAGACCAGCAGTCCTCCGCCTCAGTTTCTCCTCAGGAGTTAGCGCCCTGCCCAGCTGCATAGGTTCTGTCTGCGACAGTGGTGGTGTCGGGGTCACGGCCTGAAGATCTTCTGATAGGGCCTGAGAAAAGGCGGCTCAGAGCGACGCGTCATCAAGTGTGGAAATGGATGCTAAAGTTCTAAATTCAATGGCAAAGTCTAGTACAGATAATCTCCCCTGACGCAAGTTCCAGATCTGCTTAGCTATTTCCGCAGGGTTGTCGGGAGTGTCGAAAATTTGTGTGAATTCAGACAGAAACTCAGGGAGAGGACAGAGTATAAAACCAGGCTGGCGACTCCTAGCCTCGGCCCATAGCAATGCCTTCCCACGTAATAGTCCTACAATAAACGAAATTTTTACCGGATCGCTTGAAAAAGTGTCAGGAGATCGTTCGAACGCTAATTTACACATCAAAAAAACTCCGACATTTGCCGGGCTCGCCTGAGAAGGTTTCTGGTGTGGGAGAATCGGCGACCCGGAAATGACCTGGTGATGGTGGAACCGGAAGTGACGGAGCGGGTGGGGTGATAGTTAACTGTTCGAGCACGGACTGTATGGTCTTTCATGCTGGGTTAATGTGGAAACTAACGCCGGAGGAAGTGATTCTGTCAGTCATGATGGGTGGTAATTTCTTAACCCACATGAAGAATCCGAATAGAAACTGAGAACCAGGAGATGAATAATCGTGAGAGGAACGGGCTTACTGAGTTGAGCAGGACGAGGGGCAGGAGGGAGAGGCAAGTCAGGTTGATACCAGGAAGGCAGGTGAGCGGTGGAGAGCAGGAGGCCAGGGAAGCTGAACGACGCTGTGATAAATCACACCTCAGGCGGGTAAAGGGAATCCAGAGTTGGTACAGTCAAGAATGCAGAGCTGGGTTAGTTCAGGTAAACAAGTCTTAGAGTCAAGGCACAGATAAAGATGTGGCTAGATATACCCAACAGTAGAGTATCAACCGGCGTTGAGGTGTGGCAGCACCGCTCCTTAAATCCTCTGGCCTGGCTGATGGTAATTAGCTGCAGCTGCTGCTCCCCAACAAGCTCACCTGCAAACAATGAAGGGAAAATAGCAGCAGAAGCAGAGAGAAGGCAGAACCATGACAATATGAGTGTGAGGGTGTTTGTGTGTTGGTCTGTGATCATGTGTGTGTGTGTGTGTGTGTGTGTGTGTGTGTGTGTGTGTGTGTGT
>SSNQ01034431.1:256986-267364 GCA_006942095.1 Nothobranchius kuhntae
GTAAACACACACACACACACACACACACATACAATAGATTAGATTCATGAAGCATTTTTCGAGGCAATCAAAGCACTTTCCATTATTTACACACTCTCACATTCACATGCTGCTGGTGATGGTGAGCTACTACATAGCCACAGCTGCCCTGAGGCGGTCTGACAGAGGCGAGGCTGCCAAATGTGCCATCGAACCCTCTGACCACCAGGCAGGCCAGGGTACGTGTCTTGCCCAGGGACACAACAGCAGAATGCCTCTGGCGAGAGCTTGGTCCTGTGATCCCCGATGACTAGCCAATCCGCTCTACCTCCTGAGCTACTGCTGCACATTTAGTTGTCATCAGTTTTTAAATGTGTTTAAAACATTTTCTAAAAAAATACTGTTTTGAAATAACGTTGCACAGAAATTTGAACGAATCAAGGTCAGACACAACATCTTTACATATTGTGTAATCATGTAAAATAAGTAAACAAACATCTTTAATGTTAGTTTTGTTACCTTATTAAACTTATTTTGCGTTTATGGCAGCTTTTGTTCTGTTCGGTTTGAACATTTTTTTTTCACATTTGTTTCTCTGCAGCTCATTAGTACTTACTTGACGATGATGATGATGATGATGATGATGACACCAGCTGCAGCAAAACCACATGGGAGGACTTTTGAAGAACAAACTGTTCCTCTGAGACTAGACCCCAACGATTTGGTTCCGAGCACAAAAATCACTTCCCTGGAAAACACCTCCATTTCACCATGGACATACAAGTAAGTATGACTCAGCAAAACGTTCTCCTCATCACAAATACCTGTTCATTCCTTCCGTACCATCTTGCCTTCCCAGTATCTCCAGGGACGACTCGCTGTTCCCAAATGTGTTGTCAGAGGCCAACTGTTTGCTGCAAGGCTGCTTAAACTTAAGAGGACAGGAAGATCTGAATCTGCAGTCCCGTCCCATCATGCACCAGGTGCTGGTGTTGCGGCGGGTCAAGACGGCAGACGCGGGTCAAGGCTATCACTACCGTCTGGAGTCCCGCCTTGTTGCGGTGGGATGCACCTGCGTAAGACCTATAGTCCATATTCAGCATTGAAGAGCAGCACCTCTTCCGAACCAACAACCACCGGTGGAAAGTTCACCAACCTCCAATAATCAGCATGGAGAAAAATCAAGATGTGCTTATTAATGTGAAGTTCCGGATGAGTCCAGGACTGAGACCTGAACCTGACCCAGAATCTTCAGCCATTTTTGATCCAGTTCTTTCACATCGAACTGAAACTACACAACAAAATGCACACTGGAGTTTCACTCGAGGAGGGTTTGTGCTTTATTTATGCTTATTTAAATCAGTTATTTAAGAGTTTGAATATTTTCAGCATGTATTTATTTTCATTATTGGTTGGTGTATTTATTGTCTGAGTAAATAAAACGGCAAAGGAAAAGTTTTTGTTCCTTCCTTCTTCAATTTAAAATTAAATGTGATTTTCTGCATTTATGAATTTCGTAAATTTATTAGACGAGGAAATATGCAGGGGGGCCACCAAGAGGTGTGAGATGACCAACAGTGCTGTCAAATGACAGCTCTTTGCTCTTGCTGCTGTTCTGACTTCAAAGTCTGTTGGCCCTTTGGGGCCCCCTTGTGGCCTGGGGGCCCCAAGCAGTTGCCTGCCCTGCCTTTCAGCAGCAGTGCCCCTGGTTCTAGTGGTTCACTTCGTCTCATATCAGATTCCATCTTCACCACAGCTCAGAAAGTCGCTGATGAGGATAACAAACAAAGCAACAAATCAGAAAAGTCAAAGTTGTTGTTACGATTGTTATCCAATAACAGCGCAGACTCAAAAAAACTGCCTAAGACCAAACACCAGGTACACACTTTATTTTTTTAAGTTTCCTGGATTCAGATTAAACACATTTTTTGTCTTAAAATACATTTTGTCTCAGATTTTGATCTGAACCAAACCCACAACTGTGGAGGTTCTGCCTCAGAATCGCCTCCTGATGTCATCCGCTTGATGAAGGCCAGCTTCAGCCTCATGGTTCAGTCTATTTTAGGCCTGTTTCGGGGTGATGTGTACACAACCAGACTCACGCATGATCACATCGGTACTCTTGGCATGGCAGCAAAGCACGGTGAAGCCCATTCTGAGGAGATGGAGTCTGCAGCTTTGTTTAAAGGAGTCCTGGTTGTAAGGAGGAAGTTGAGTGGCCCAGCTCGGCCTAGTCCTCGTTCTCCCTTCATCTTCTCTCAGTCTTTTTTGTCATTTTCTGTCAAGCTCCCAGTCAGAGCAGCAGCCTCCTCCTGACATCTCAGTCAGGAAACCAGTGGTTACAGATGTCCTCTGAATAAAGTTCAGCTTGTGTTGTGATCAGGCCATCAGGACACCTGGAAGCAGAGTGGATAGGGAGGTGAGAACAAACACACACACACACCATCTCAGAGAAACGATCCAGCAGGAGAGTGAGAAGAACTGGATGGTCCATCACCATGTCAACCATTATGTGAAACAGAGTCCACTGGCTACAGGGACGTGGGATGTCACCTCTCTGTGATGGCTAAAGTCGCAAGCTCCTCAACACAGAGCGCTGGCTCAGGAACACAAGTCCTTGAGGGTTGGACTCTTTGCTCTGCTGAGGTGTTTCCAGGTGAGAGGCAGATGATGGTGCGGGACCGATGTTGGCCCCCTGATTCTGTCTGTATGTTGGGGTTTCCCTCGAGGGTAAAAAGGGTAGCTTCCCTGTGCCTTTGGCTCAGGGAACGGGGTCTGACCTTCTAGGGGACACCATAGACCTGCTGGCAGACTCCACAGACCTGATGGGGGACATAATTGTCCTGCTGGGGGGCACCATAGACCTGCTGGGGGACAGCATAGACCTGCTGGGGGACGCCATAGTCCTGCTGGGGGACACCATAGTCCTGCTGGGGGACACCATAGACCTTCTGGGGGACATCATTGTCCTGCTAAGGGGGACATCGTATACTTGTTGGGGGACATTATAGACCGGGGGGACACCATAGACCTGCTGGGGGACACCATAGTCCTGCTGGAGGACATTATAGACCTTCTGGGGACATCACTGTCCTGCTGGGGACATCATTGTCTTGCTGGGGGACACCATAGACCTGCTGGGGGGCACCATAGACCTGCTGGGGGACATCATAGACCTGCTGGGGACACCATATTTCTGCTGGGGGACATTATAGACCAGGGGACACCATAGTTCTGCTGGGGGACACCATAGACCAGGGGACACCATAGTCCTGCTGGGGGACACCATAGACCTGCTGGGGGACCTCAGTGAACACATGGGCAATCTATCCAGCCTATCTAGGGTTATCTATCCAGGGTTAAGTGACGTCTGTGCTGGTTGTGGGCCACAACAACCACCATGTTCAGACATAAGGATGTCCAAAGGTACCTGGGTACTGGGTAGCCCAAGTCAACAGTCGATTCACTTTGTCATTGTATCATCTGACATTGAGTGAAGAGCAAAGCTGTTGGCTGAGTTAGGTCAAATGGCATGGGAGGCTCCATGTAGACCTGACAGGCTCCAAGAAATAGTAAAGGTCTCTAACCCTAACCCCTTCCACCTGGAGCAAGATCATGCCCATTCCCTTTGTTAGGGATATGGCGAGGAGCTCTGACACATCTGAGAGGAGCCTGCTGCATTTTCCAACATTTAGTCAGGATGCCTACTAGGGATGGCTTTCCAGGCGTGCCCTGCTGGCAGTGGGCCCCCAGGGCGACCCGGGACACATTGAATGAATTTTATCTCCATGCTATCTCAATGCTTTGAGGTCTCACAGGAAGTAGCGAGGAACAGGATGGTCTGGGCTTCCTGCTAGGGCTGCTCCCCCTCTGACATGGACAAGTTTGTGTGAGTATGTGTGATAACAGTTAGTCTTCCTCACCTCCATGCTGTGCTGGTCCTGGAACACACAGACAGCAACAAACTGCTTTAGTTATTTATTTCTATGAAACAGACCCTTAAGTTTGGAGGTAAAACTGTCCTCACCTCCTCCAAGGTGCTGAGATGCATCTGTTGCTGCTCTTGGTGGACCTTGACTGGAGACCCCTGGTAGGTCTTGAACTGACGCTTCTCTCGTTCTTTGGTCAAAGCTTTCTGAGCCACTTCTCGCTCATGTTCTCTCCTCTCAGCCAGGTGCTTCAGCAGTTCAGCCTCCTGGAACTACAGGAAGATGCAAACAGGTTACATTTAGAACATTGCATGTTCTCCCCATGCGTTTGTGGGTTCCTCCATGTACTCCCGTTCTTCTCCCAAAGACCAGAAACATGCATATCAGGTTTACTGGAGACGCTAAATTGTCCCTATAGGTGTGAGTGAGTGTGTGACTGGTTTTACGTCTCCTGTGATGGACTGGAGACCTGTCTCCCACCTCTCGTCTGGTGACAGATGGAGACAGACACCAGCTCCCTGAGACTCTAGCGATGACTAAGTGGTAAGATTAATGGAGAAAAACAATCCGCTGTGGCGACCCCAGAAGGGAAAAGTCGAAAGAGGGTAAAAATAAAAGAATAAATAAAGGTGACTACAAAGACAGAAGAACTGGAACAACAAACAAACATCCCAGAACTGCATGAACACAAACTGGGTTTTTCCAAAATCAACAAAGAATTCCGGGAAAACTCCAAACATCATTACTCTCCATGAGGCAGGAGGTTCTGAACAATACAGAACCCTTGAGAGCAAACAGAACCTGGACCATCCAAAAGAGAAGACTCCCAGACAGAAGCTATAAGTGCCCAGTTCAGGGCAGTCAGTGTTCAGATCTTATAGGGGTAACCTCACAACAGGCAAATATAGCACAACACAGGAGAGACAGGTCTACAGGTCTACATGTCTACAGGTCTACATGTCTACATGTCTACAGGTCTACATGTCTACATGTCTACAGGTCTACATGTCTACAGGTCTACATGTCTACAGGTGTACGGGTCTACAGGTCTACATGTCTACAGGTCTACAGGTCTACATGTCTACGGGTCTACAGGTCTACGGGTCTACGGGTCTACATGTCTACAGGTCTACGGGTCTACGGGTCTACAGGTCTACAGGACAGGTCTACGGGTCTACAGGTCTACAGGTCTACAGGTCTACATGTCTACGGGTCTACAGGTCTACATGTCTACGGGTCTACAGGTCTACATGTCTACAGGCCTACGGGTCTACAGGTCTACAGGTCTACATGTCTATGGGTCTACAGGTCTACATGTCTATGGGTCTACAGGTCTACATGTCTACGGGTCAACATGTCTACAGGTCTACAGGTCTACAGGTCTACAACGGGTCTACAGGTCTACAGGTCTACAGGTCTACAGGTCTACAGGTCTACAGGTCTACGGGTCTACAGGTCTACATGTCTATGGGTCTACAGGTCTACATGTCTACGGGTCTACAGGTCTACAGGTCTACGGGTCAACATGAATACAGGTTTACGGGTCTACAGGTCTACATGTCTACATGTCTACAGGTCTACATGTCTACAGGCCTACGGGTCTACATGTCTACATGTCTACAGGTCTACATGTCTACAGGCCTACGGGTCTACAGGTCTACAGGTCTACATGTCTATGGGTCTACAGGTCTACATGTCTATGGGTCTACAGGTCTACATGTCTACATGTCTACAGGTCTACATGTCTACATGTCTATGGGTCTACAGGTCTACGGGTCTACAGGTCTACGGGTCTACATGTCTACAGGTCTACATGTCAACAGGTCCACGAGTCTACATGTCTACATGTCTACATGTCTACAGGTCAACGGGTCTACAGGTCTACATGTCTATGGGTCTACAGGTCTACATGTCTACATATCTATGGGTCTACAGGTCTACGGGTCTACATGTCTACGGGTCTACATGTCAACAGGTCTATGGGTCCACAGGTCCACGAGTCTACTTGTCTACATGTCTACATGTCTACAGGTCAACGGGTCTACAGGTCTACAGGTCTACAGGTCTATGGGTCTACAGGTCTACATGTCTACAGGTTTACGGGTCTACATGTCTACAGGCCTACGGGTCTACATGTCTACGGGTCTACAGGTCTACGGGTCTATGGGTCTACAGGTCTACATGTCTACAGGTTTACGGGTCTACATGTCTACAGGCCTACGGGTCTACATGTCTACAGGCCTACGGGTCTACGGGTCTACGGGTCTACGGGTCTACAGGTCTACAGGTCTACGGGTCTATGGGTCTACAGGTCTACAGGTCTACATGTCTACATGTCTACGGGTCTACAGGTCTACATGTCTACGGGTCTACATGTCTACATGTTTATGGGTCTACAGGTCTATGAGTCTACAGGTCCAAAGGTCTACAGGTCCAGCTTCGAGACACTCTAAAGGCAAGAATGTTCAGAATGACAGAGAATGCTGACGGTTTGAGACGCGAGTAAAGCAAGGAAAGAGGTGGTCTGACCCCACAGATCTGATCAGAATCAGATCTTCAAACAATTTGACATAAATCTACATCTTCCAGAATTTGACTGAAGCATCTTTTAGGTTGAACAAAGACACTAACGACCCTTTAGAGAAATAAGGGAATTAACTCACAGTAACAAAGGACTTACTTCCGTTCTGAAACTTTATGTTCGGCACTTTTCGGTTCGAACCGAGAAAGATCCTCAGATAAGAAGTGAAGCATCCTCCATAAGTAACGCTGCCTCGTCTCTGAACCTACTCTGACCTACTTCTACTCTTCTGAACATTTTCAAAGGTTTTTCATGTTAACCCTCCAGAGGCAGGCGTTGCAGATTAGCAACAGTTTAAACCTACCTACCTGGTTACTCCACATACGTATTTCATGAGCATTTTTTAACTCGAAGTTCCCCCGAAGGACTTAGTTGTTTGTCCTTTTATCAAAACTTATTTTGAGCCTGAGAGGGTTAAAGTTTTTCAGTTTAAGTTTCGTTTTCAATAAATTTCATGCTCAGAAAACGTTTCACTGAAAACTATTGTGACGGACTGGATGTTCTGTTTAGAGGTCTGATGTTACGTGCACATCAACATACCTTCCTTCTTTCCTGAGCTGCATCCAGTTTCTTCTGGATCTCTTCTAGTGAGGGTTTCTGGCGAGGAGGTGTGGTGGCTCTCAGCTCAGGGCCACCGTCGAAGGTGGGCGGCTTCAGGATGACCTCAAAGGCCTGACCACTTGCTCGTTTGCTCAGTTCAATCACCTCCATGTCCCGGATGTTGCACAGGTTCAAGTCCACCACACCTGAAAGACAAGCAGATGTCACGTTGCGAGTCAGGAGGAGGTTTGGACCCAAAATGCAGACACCCAGAATGACACGAGGCAGGAGTGGATGCAAATGAAAACATTCCTTTATTAGGAAGTAGAACAAAAAATATCAAAGGGCAGGAAGCCAAAAACCAATGTCCTGAAACCCTGGAGACGAAAGCTCGCTTAGAGCACAAAACCTAAAGACGAGGAACAAAACAACGCTGACACCAAACAATGAACCGACAAAACACTAAGACACAGACAGGGCTTTATACACTGGGGAGGATGAGAGGGAGATGAACTGCAGGTGTGTGGGGAGAGAGACCAGGTGAAACGAGTTACTAATCAGGGAGGAAAACTAACATGACCTGAGAATAAAACCTAAAGACAAGAAGAGCAGGAAACATAACTAAATAATCTGGGGGGGGGGCCTCAAACACCGATGGGAAGAACACACTAGAGAGACTAATAATATGAACAGCAGTAGCTAAAGGAAAATGACCTAAGAGAAAAACCTAAAGACCAGAAGGGCAAAAAACATAACTAATATTCTAAGGGGGGAAGCTGAAACTAAAGGAAAAACACTACAGAAAGAAAAGCTACAGGGGCGTGACTAAAGGGGGCGACGGGAGCACAGGACCTGGGAGGGGGATACCTGAGGACGGAAACCTAGAGGGCTGAAGATCTGGGGAAAAATGGATAACACCAGGAGACACATGAGGATGACGCAGAACAAGGACATATGAGGGTGCTAGGAGACACAAAAGGAGAACCTAGAGAGGGATGGAGAACACAAGGAGACACATGAGGGGAGACGCAGACGCAGACCATGACAGCAGAAGCATGAACCTTCAAACTCTAACCACCAAACATCAGGGTGTTTGAGTCTTAGTCCCAAACGTGGTGTCTTCTTTGAGAAATGAATGTCTTTTTGTCTTAATTTTCCTTGGCTGGACTCAGATTTGTGTTATTGGGGTGAATCTTAGAATGGTCAAAAGAAACTGAGAGGTCACAAACTGCTGCAGTTTCTACATCCCACCACTAAATAACGCCAGAGAATTCCTTAACAAATATCTGAATATGAAAGAATAACTGTTAAATCCACATTGTACGCTGTTAGGCTGGGTTGTGGTTAGATTTAGAGAAGATGGAAAGATATTTGATAAGAAACAGTCTTTGGCTTCAAATAGTTGGGGATGAAAGTTATTGAGGTGGGAGTGAAGGATCACTGGACAGCAAGGACAGAAATATCATTTTTCTGTTTTTATGCATTTATTATAAGAACACCAGCACAGGTATCAGATGGCTGCTGACCTTCTTTGTTGTCGATTTTTGACTCTGTAGGTTCAGGGAGAATGCAGGAGCAGAAGATGGACACCAGAGGGAGCTCTCGCAGCTTCTCTCTGTATGCTGGGGCATTCACAAAAAATAAAAAATGGTTTAAAAACTGCAAGAGATGAGAAGCAAACGGTTCAGATTCACAGAAACGGCGAAGAAAAGTTTTCACCTGCAACGATCATGTTGGAGCTTCTCTTCGTCTAAGACACAGCGGTGAAGAGGGAGGCTGTTCCTGAGGAAACATCAGCAACACGTCAAAACTATCACCTTTTGCAGATGATCAGCAACAGCAGAACATCAGAGCGGTAACAGACACTAGCTGAACCTGCAGGTCGGATGAAGCTCAGTGTGTTCTAAATGTTGTCGCAGACTTTTAGATTTGATCTGAGATTTCTGCTCATGTTGGGGTTGAAGGCCTGCCCCAGTTTGGGTTAGCCCAAGGGTTAAGGTTAAACTAACCCCAACTCCAACCCACCCTCACCCACAAAACAGATTTTTCAAATATATGGAGTTATTCATCTGCTCTAGTTACATCAAGTCTGCAGAATCCTGTCTCAGCATTAATCACACAAGGACACGATGTGCTGCACCGAACGATCAGAAATACCAACTCTAACCCAGAAAGAAGCTTCTCATCAACACTCAGTCTGAACAGAACCAGAACCACGAGTTCAGAGTAAATCACAGAGCCGACGTTCTCTCCTCCAAACCAGAAAACAAAGATTATTTATTTAAATGACTCCATTAAAACAGAATTAGATGGTGTCCCAACTTTCTATCTGCGTGCATGTGTGTGTGTGTGTGTGTGTGTGTGTGTGTGTGTGTGTGTGTGTGTGTGTGTGTGTGTGTGTGTGTGTGTGTGTGCTGTGTGTGTGTGTGTGTGTGTGTGTGTGTGTGTGTGTGCCTCTGTGTGTGTGTGTTTCAGGATGCAGCAGAAGCACCAGTGTTATGTTTTCCTGAAAAACATCTTTCTGCGGTAAAACTAAATCAAACTGAACCAAATAAATTTGAATAGAACTGGGGGGGGGGGAGGGGGCCTCTGAAGACAAACAACAGCAAAACATCTGGAGATGTTGTCATCATCTCTAAGTCTGCAAGATGATGTCATTCATTTAGAGGCCAGCAGCTGAGCTCTGGGGTTGGGAGGGCAGACTTGATTCCTACAGGGACCTGGGTGGAGGGGCCGGGGTAATGGGGGTGACCATTGGGGGCCCACTCCCAGTTTTATGTTGCATGTAGACCCTGAGGGTTCTGCACTTTTCTGCAATAGAAACCTTTGGGTGGACTGGATGAGAGCCAATAAAACCCTTCTCAGGACGGGTTCTGTCAGAATTAAAACAGAAAGTGCTGGAATTTGAGCTCTAAGGAGAGAGAGCTTGATTCTTGTAACTAGAAGCATAAACGGGAGTTTACTTAGCAGACGGTTCTGACTCACAATACTGAGAATTATTTCAGATGGATGTTTTATTCTGGGCTGCGCAGTGGTTGGAGCTGTTGCCTTGCAGCAAGAAGGTCCTGGGTTCGCTTCCCGGCCAGGGATCTTTCTGCATGGAGTTTGCATGTTCTCCCTGTGCATGCGTGGGTACTCTCCGGCTTCCTCCCACAGTCCAAAAACATCACTGTTAGGTTGATTGGTCTGTTTAAATTGTCCTTAGGTGTGTGTGTGTGTGTGTGTGTGTGTGTGTGTGTGTGTGTGTGTGTGTGTGTGTGTGCATGATTGTTTGTCCTGTGTGTCTCTGTGTTGCCCTGCGATGGACTGGCTCTCTGTCCAGGGTGTACCCCGCCTGATTGCCTGTTGA
>SSNQ01034431.1:267374-295045 GCA_006942095.1 Nothobranchius kuhntae
TCACCTTTTGCAGATGATCAGCAACAGCAGAACATCAGAGCGGTAACAGACACTAGCTGAACCTGCAGGTCGGATGAAGCTCAGTGTGTTCTAAATGTTGTCGCAGACTTTTAGATTTGATCTGAGATTTCTGCTCATGTTGGGGTTGAAGGCCTGCCCCAGTTTGGGTTAGCCCAAGGGTTAAGGTTAAACTAACCCCAACTCCAACCCACCCTCACCCACAAAACAGATTTTTCAAATATATGGAGTTATTCATCTGCTCTAGTTACATCAAGTCTGCAGAATCCTGTCTCAGCATTAATCACACAAGGACACGATGTGCTGCACCGAACGATCAGAAATACCAACTCTAACCCAGAAAGAAGCTTCTCATCAACACTCAGTCTGAACAGAACCAGAACCACGAGTTCAGAGTAAATCACAGAGCCGACGTTCTCTCCTCCAAACCAGAAAACAAAGATTATTTATTTAAATGACTCCATTAAAACAGAATTAGATGGTGTCCCAACTTTCTATCTGCGTGCATGTGTGTGTGTGTGTGTGTGTGTGTGTGTGTGTGTGTGTGTGTGTGTGTGTGTGTGTGTGTGTGTGTGTACACGCACTAAGCAATGATGTCATCGTTCTAACGGAGTGAATCACCTCAAAGACAAATTAAACGAATTCAGACAAAAGAAATTTGGGAAAAGATGCAGAAAAACAAAAAGCTGCAACAAAGAAAGGATGAAAGCAAGAAAAATGTTCGATCTCACATCAGTCGAAACTGAAGACTTCTGAATTAAATTTTGCAGAAACTCACCCTGAAGATGCCCTCGTCTTCGTTCTCTGAAGATCTGCAGCTCAGCAGCATCAGCACCACACAGTATCCACTGCATGACATCACTGTGGAGCTCTCTGATTGGACAACAGGGATGCTGGTCTGTGATTGGTCCAGAGGACAGCTGCGGAGGGGAGGTGTTGGTAAATCTCAGAGAAATTCTCTTTATCCCCACTGGAGAGCTCTTCATCTGGGATATCAAAGCAGACTGAAACTGGAGCGGTTTCACCAGAAGGAAACACAAAACACTCGAAGAACAGAACATCTGGTGTGATGGAGGAGAGCAGGGCCATGTTTCACTGCTCAGTAAAAGCAAGATCAGGAGGACACAACTAACCCAAAAGGGTCTAAAGTCTAAAGTCAGCGGTTGTTTGAATTAATCTTCCATCAGCTGAGACACTGGAGAAGCAGGAAACTACAGCTCCCATGATGCACTGCAGCTCTCACACACCAATGATGTAATGCAGCTGCAATGTGTTTCTATCTGGAGGGCCATCCGAGAGCATGAAGCAGAGCAGCTGATTGGCTGAGAGTTGATCTGTTCCCAGTGTGTGTGTGTGTGTGTGTGTGTGTGTGTGTGTGTGTGTGTGTGTGTGTGTGTGTGTGTGTGTGTGTGTGTGTGTGTGTGTGTGTGTGTGTGTGTGTGCATGATTGTTTGTCCTGTGTGTCTCTGTGTTGCCCTGCGATGGACTGGCTCTCTGTCCAGGGTGTACCCCGCCTGATTGCCTGTTGATGGCTGGAGATAGGCACCAGCGCCCCCCGCGACCCTACGTGGACATAGCGGGTTCAGAAGATGGATGGATGGATGTTTTATTCTTGAAAACTGGAATGTTGTTGGTGTTCCAGCAGAACCAGCTGAACACTCCTACTGAGTGGTTCTGATTAGTGTCGGCGAAGCATCGTGACTGTGTGGTTCTGCTCGTGTCTTCAGCCCACTGGGAAGAGACAACAGACGGCAGTGTGGGCTGGTAATCAGCTGAGTGACTCACTTCTGCTAGTTTCAGACAACGCCACCTGCTGAGAGTCCAACGATCAGACAGCAACACAAGTCATACAGCAGGGAAATGCAGAAACCATGCACGCGCGCGCACACGCACACACACACACACACACACACACACATACACACACGCAGCACCACCTCCACAAAAATCAGAAAATAGATATTAGAATCCAGGAGGCAAAAACACCCTGGCAATAGCTTAAGAGGTCATTCCCAGTCCCGTAAAACATGAACTACACAACATCACATCTTCTTCCTCTCCAAGTCTGGGATTAGGGTGGCCAGCCTAGCATGTTCTGGTTCAACTCAGTGTCTCAGAGAAACATACCCACAACACCTCAGCTGGTTCCTCTCAATGTGAAAAGTAGCAGATCCTCATAGATCTTGAAGAACATCAAGGTTCCTCACATAAGTACTAAAAGCCAAATTAATGCTGACCAAAGGGAATGAAATTTTCTTTTCTAAGGAGGTCAGGTCCAAAAACCTAAACTTCTATCCGGTCTACATTTACCATCTGAACTGGTTACTAGTTTGTCAGAGTAAAATCAGCCGTTTGAGCCTCAAAGGGGGCATATAACTTTTTTGGTCTATAAAAAACTTCTTTGCACCAAATTCCTTCCACATAAACCAATTTCAGCAGTTTTATTC
The DNA here is from genome assembly GCA_006942095.1 of Nothobranchius kuhntae. Lineage (NCBI taxonomy): Eukaryota > Metazoa > Chordata > Actinopteri > Cyprinodontiformes > Nothobranchiidae > Nothobranchius > Nothobranchius kuhntae. The sequence goes on from SSNQ01034431.1 coordinate 269,840, forward strand.
TTGTCAGTTTCAGTACCTTCCAGAATGAGCCGTTTCAGGCCTCTGTCATTTTAAAGAAAACAAGCGGGAGCTGGCCACCTCTCCTTCATACCCATGTTTAGGCTGCTATAAGCTGAGAAGTTCAAGTTTTCTGAGAGGGGCTCGGAGTAGAGCTGCTGCCCTCTCATACCAAAGAGATGGATATATTCTAATTTATCTGTTTGTGACATCACAAACAGGGACTTTTTGAAACAGCTTGTTTCAAAAATGACAGGAAACGTGAGATTAGAGGTGGCGAGCGCATTAAGAGGTGGAGGAAAATGAGACAAATTTGTCTGCATTAAAGTCTCTGAAAAACCAGGCCCCCACAATGCGGCTTTAAAATTGAGTCAAACCCAGAAGTACCAAAAATTGCAGTTCCACCCTCATCCGCTGGGGGCTGGTATCAGAAGCGAGCAAATCCTCATTGACTCCCATGTTAAAAATACCAATTTCAAAGCAGAACTAAACATGTTTACAGCCTGGTACAAAACATGTTTTTTGTTTAAATGATCTAGTTTACACTCATGACAACTCTGAGGGGGGTGAATTTTTTCTCACTCTTCTGTTTAAGTGTATTAAAAGCCTAAAATGCTGTATAATTAATGAGCATCCGACCCACGTGACCACAGAGCTAGCTACGTGGAAAGGCCTCAGTAGAGCCTCGGCCTGGCTTGGAAACTGCTCCGGGATTTTGAGTCTCTGTGCTTGTGTTTTCTTTTTAGGATATTTTTTGTGCAATTGTTGGACAAAATGACTTGCTGTGGCATTAATTGCACTAATAGAGCGTCCAAGGAGTCTCCATTTTTTTCGGTAAGTAAAATTATATTTATGTATTTTAGGTCACTGCCGAGCTGAGCTTAGATTTTAACATGTACTGTTTAACCATGAAATTTAAACGTAATAGGGTAAAACCCAGTGCATTTAACATAATGCTGCACTTTAGAAAATGGGTTGAAATATAACATGTTGGTGGAGCTGGGTTCCCACTATCGGCTTGTGGAGCTCTCGGGAGTTTTCCACCCGGAATGCCGGCTGTTCCTCCACGCAGCCCGGTCCATCTCTGTCTGATCGCGGCTCCTAGCTGCGCAGGCTGATGGCTGGTTCTCCCAGCAGCTCGGCGCATCGCTGTCTGATCGCGGCTTCTGTGTGCTGTGCGGCTGCCGGCTTGTGGAGGTCTCGGAGACCTCTGTGTTCCACCCGGTTTTACCCAGCAGTCAGCCCGGCGTATCTCTGACTCAGAAGCTCTGGTGTGGTGCACAGTTAACTCCGGTTGTAGCTAGGTTGCTACCTCCGTTAGCTTAGCTCCCATCTCTGCATTAGCTTTGGGTTAGCTTGTAGCTAGTTTGACCGGGTGTTGTCAGTCGATCCCAGCCTTACAGCCCCACCCTCAGCTCCTCCTCTCTTCTCTTTTTCGGAATTGTCTGGGCTTGACGGACCCTGTGACACGGTCAAAATGGCGGTGGTGGCCACCTCCCATTTGGCCTCAAAAACTGATATTGGAGCCTATGGAAATTAATTGTCCAGTATATATGTCGATGTCAAAAACAAAACAAACAAAAAAAAAGATAAATAAAAATAAACAATAAAAACACAATAGTAAACGCACTTTCTTGGACCGGCTACATGACAGGAAACCACAAAACAGCGCTACGCCCTCTGCTGTCCTGGCAGGGAACTGCTTTGCAACACTCAAGGAGACAGAAGTTAAGAGAGCAAACCGTCTCCGTCCGTGCGTGCGTCTCTCCCTCGTGAAGCTGATGGAGAAGTATGAATTAGACTTTAGGCACACAATTCCTAAAACCAAACACTGACAGAAGATACATGCATGTTTTTTTTTCTTCATGTTTGGAGTGCTTACATAGGTAGAAGAGACCCACACAGCAGCACAAAAGGATGCATGAGGTGAGTTTTGCATAATGGGTCCCCTTTAAAAGTGGAATGTGACATAATTTTGTTGTTCAAGCAAGCTTATTAATATGCACAACTTAAATATTCAGCCTTCTTTCTTCAGGACCCAACATCCACGCCTCAAGAATAGAGGCACAAGCAATGTTTGTTCCTGGGGTGTCAAACATGAGCGGGTTAAATCCGGCCCGCGAGATGGTTGTGTGAACTTTATTTTCATACTTTACAATGTAGAGTGAAAATAAACTTATCTTTGTGAGCAAGTTTCCTCTGTAATGATTATAAATAAAACAAAGCTCAATGCTCACACAAGAACTTGAATCACATCCTGAAGTTGGCCGCCACTCATGGACGTAATTTTCACTTTAGAGGTGCAGGGGACACGGGGCTGGGTGTTGGGGAGGTGGGGGTGGGGGGTATCTTTACAGTATGTTCTAATGTGAAACAGGCTTCAACACAAACAGTTGTTTTCCGCTTGGTCCTAGAGCTCAACCAGTGTCAATTTAATAAAAAGTAATATTGTTTTTGGATGGTAAAAAGTGCAGGGGTCAAAACTTGACTTTGGAAAAAGTGGGGGGGGGGACATGTCCACTCAGGATGTGACTGCTGATATTGATGTGCTGGTGAAAGCTAAAAGATGTAAAGTAAAATGAGTCAAATATACATTAAGTAGTTGTACCATTTTGGAGACACTGTCCTCAGGCTCCAGCCTTGTTTTATATTGATTGTATTAAAACAAACAATCTGAAGTTGTTTTTAATTTACCGGTCCGGCCCACCTGGGACTAGATTTCCCTCATTGTGGCCCCTGAGCTAAAATGAGTTTGACACCCCTGACTTAGAGGAGTGAGGATGTATCCACCATGGATGGATCACAACCTAACTGTTAAGAATAAGACATTCACAATGATTAGATGAGTGTTTTCCAGGATTGTTCATTTCAAAGGTGATTAGTCTTTACTTGGCGAAACATTGACTTAATTGGTTGCCATCGATACAGAAGAGCACTTCAAGCACTGCAGCAAAAAGTGCTCCAGAACAACGTCTCCCACTAAACAGTTAACCCAAAGCGTTAAAAGTCAAACTTGTTTAGCAGCAGAGAGCCGATCGTCTTCTGATAAGATTTTTCTAACGGAATATTAAAGTTTAAACAACAGCATGTCAGACATTGTTTTGTTTCTTAATCAGCACCCGTCAGCTCCATTGACAATTTAAAGTCTGAATGAAATCAGACTGCCCACAACCATCTGCCATCATGCTTCTGCCCACACACTTGCTGAGATCCAGAGCCAGCAGCGTGGTCGGATAGAGGTGCTGCTGACTCACTCGGCAGAAAACGAGTGTGGAGCTAAAAGTCGATGCAGGATTCACGCTCGCCTCCAGCCTGCACAGCGTTGTTGAAACATCAAACCCAATAGTCCCTTACCCATCAGGCAGACCTAATCCTAGTCCAGAAGAGACACAACTGGAGAATAAATTAGGGAAATAAAGTAAAAGCACCCCCCCACACACACACACACACACAGCTAAACTGCAGCTGGCTCAGAATAGGCCCAGATCTGTCAGCTGTAGGACCAACGGAGTTGAATTCAGCATCACTGAAGTGACTGAAAACAAACAGAAGGGATCCTGATTCAGTAATGTTGAACATTTTTGACGCGTTTGCAGAAAAATCAGGACATAAAAACCGGAACAATCAGAACATTTGAGTGTTAAAATGCCGCAGAGACGTTAGAAAGCAAGGCGTGGAGCTGAACCTGCTTCTATTGGAGCGGGAGCCTGACTGGATGGACGGATGCTTGGATAAGAAAATCTACTGGGTTCGTTTCATCCGACAGTAGGAAAACACGTATTAATGTCAGTTTGTCTGCATTCCCTTCGTCTGAGCGTTCTCTCATTCATTCCAAAAAACAAGGACTTTGACCAGCATGAACCTAAAATTTTATTTTGTTGATCGTGTATCTTTCCATCCTCAAAAACACAAACAAAAACAAACGAGACAAAACAAATAATAGAAAAATAGATTTTTTTTTTTGCCCAGGCTGACGATGCTGAAAAACCAGTTTGAATGAGGGGTCAGAGGTCATCAGTCAGTTTAAAATGTTCTACATTGACAGGATCCATTCCATGTGATAGTCTGAGTCCAAAAACGAGATGGGGTCAGAGGTCAGGGAACATCGGGCAGCACACGCTTCTTGTTTCGAACCTGAACCACCTCCTTTCTCTCCTTCAAGAAGTTTCCAAAGGCGTCGTTCTCTTTGCTCTCCTCCGTCACTGCAAACCAAGTCAACAACTAATGAACAGGTACTCTCACTGAAGCCCCACCCACATCAGCAGCCATGTTTCTCACTAACGGCAAAATCAAGCAAGGTTAAAATGCTAATGGTGTTTGTGTTCGTGTCTCACCGCTGTGGTCGATGTCATCTGTATCACTGTCCACCTCCTCCTGGTCGTCGTCCAGGTTTCCCCGAGTCATGATGAGGTCACTGGGTCCTGTGAGATCAGCCTCCTCTGAGAAAGGGAAGTTACCGATCTTATCAAATCAGAATTTTACTGCAGCGGGGTGGAGGGGTTTCCTGTCTGTTTACCTGAAGATGGAGCGGAGGTCATGTTCACGGCTCCCAAGTCCTTCCGGAGACGCTCCAGCTGCTCCTGCTGTTTCCTGCTCTGGAGTTCTGCCTGGAGACCAGGAAGTACAATAAGACAAGCAAAACACACCTAGACAACACTGGAACACACACTCACCAGCTGCTTACGGAGACGCTCATATTCAGGACGATAGTCCCTACAGAGGAACAAAATTCAGTTACATTTCTAAACCTCGATCCTGACGGCCATGTTGACAGAAGAGCTTTCCGTGTCTTCGTGTCCTTACTCACCTCTCGTACTCTTTGGCAGCGTCCTCCACCTGAGCAAACAACTCCTTCAATCCACTTCCTGTCACTGCAGAGACGCCCACCACCTGCCCACAGAGATGTCACAGCTCTGCTCTTCATCTTCCCTCTCACACTCACACGCGCACACAGTCGCCTGACCAAGGTGGCGTCTTACCCTCAGGTTGGTGTAGAACTCATCCAGAACCAGGCTCATGGAGCGGGTTAAGTTGCTCACATATGACGTCTCCTGGTTAAGAGCATCCTGAAAGACCTCGAAGTCCTGCATCCACTCCACTGCAAAGCTGTGGTCGATGATGTCAGTCTGCAACATCGAGACAACCCTTCAACAAGAACTACAAAGCTGGATGTCTTTCTTCTGTGTCTATGGCCCAGTCCCATTAGCCGCACTGCATCCCACGGTCCTCAGCGAAGTGCACAGCAAGGCTTAGGGTGCAAGCAGCTAGCCTGTTGTCGCCCTCTGCTGCCCGCCCGCTTGGATCGTGCATGGGACTGCATCATCGGGGGGGGGGGGGGGGGGGGGGGGAGAGCGGGCAGCAGAGGGCAACAACGTCCTTTGCTACCCGCGGATAAACAGAGTAGGAAGTGACGCCACCATCAACGTCAGCTCTGAGGATGTTTTGCAGTCATCAAACGAAACGTCAGCAAGGTAAAGAGAAACCTTTGCTGTGTTTTGAAAAAGAACCAAAAATGGAATTAGAAACTAGACACAGTAAGAACACACCAAAGATGCCCCAACCAGACTGTGGTCTTCTGCTAAACGTGAAAACAAACTATATAATGAGGCTGAGACTTCAGACTCTTATTTTGAAAGGCTCAAGCATGTATTACATTAGTGTTGTCTAGTTCCCCTTTTCCCATCTGATATTAATAGTTAACATTTTATTGTACAAATTTCACCTGCATTTCAGTATTTAGGTTGTCACGTTCCTCAAAGTCACATATTTAAAAATATCCACATCCGATCAGAACTTCATATGTCTCATTAACATGTTCAGTAGGAAGTAGGGCTGCAACAACAAATCAATAACATCGATGAAAACTGATTATTAAAAGCGTTGGCAATGAATTGCGTCATCGATTTGTTGTGTTGCACAACTCTTCCAAAATTATTATTGTCAAGCAAATCATGCACACCTCAACAAGCAGCAGTCGTCACAAATAGCAGCTGTAAGAATTCAGGTGATAGCATGTTGTTTTTCTGCTATTGAACTATTTTCTGATAACGTTGTGTTTAATTAAGTGAAGGAATGAGAGAAAAAACGTTTCCCTAGCAGTTTTTAAAAATTTCCCCATGTAATCCGATTAATCGTGTCGAGACCCCATCCGATTCATCGATTATCCAAACAATCGTTTGTTGCAGCCTGCTCTAGTAGGAAGCTACTGGAAATGCTAACAACAGTTCATTCATCCTTAGTTTCACAATCAACAACCTGTTTTCTGGGTCCACTTGATTGTGAACATGCTATCTGCTAGCATTAGCATTAGCTGACAGTTGATTCCAAACCTTTTACAATGTTTGTTTATCTTTGTTGGTTTCTCGGTTTTCCTCCATAGCACTGAGAAAACCAGGTTGTTCCCCAGTAGAACGTGTTCAGGCTGCAGTAAAAACGATTTGAGGAATTTATTCAAACCATTCGAGTATTCGCTTCAGCTATAAAATACAGCACAACTTTTAAGACTTCTACCAAAATCTGAGACTTTTAAAAAGGGATTTTCAGGTATTATTTCCAAATCCGTAAACTGAATGCTTTAAGACTTTTTAGGGCCACGCAGGGACCCTGTCTGGTTGGCAGATGGTGTTTTTACATGTGTTGCCTGACCTGCTCATCAGTTACTATGGTAACAGACCAGGTAAGAAGTGAAGAAGATGTGAGACACCACAGCTCCTGAAGTGAACTCTGACCTTGTTCATGGCGATGATGAAGGGCAGCTTGTTCTTATACAGGATGCTGGAAGACGGAAACAACAACTCAAGTCAGAAACAAAAGCTGCTACAGGGACCAGTTTCATTATTTAAACCAATCCACCAGTCATCTGGAGGACCCCAACAGTGGCATCCATGCATCTGCTGCCCCCTACTGGTGGCTGAAAATTCCTTGCTTAACAAAGAGCTCCCCTCTCCTGCCAGTTCGCCGGCTCCACGAATGATTCTCAGGTGGATTCAATCCCCTCTAATCCAAGCGAAGCTCACGCGCTTCCACAGGCAGCCCCCGTTATCGATGCTAGATAAATGACAATGAAAGGAAAGGACAGAGCCTCGTTCTTCTCCCAGACGGAGGACGAATTAATAATTCATGCCTACAAGGACTATAAAGATGTCAGAACTAAAGTAGAGACCGCCAGTTGCTCGATTAAAGCCGTAAAGCTGGAGCTATTTAGACAGAACGTTCGGTGCGTACATGTTTCCATGGCAACGCCAGATGTCTGCTTCAGCTCTTGTTTCTCCACACATTTTAATCACATTTTCATCACTTATGTGTCGTTTTCATGTTCTGCCCCAGAGTCCGGATGTTTAGAGACTGGAGGACTTTGTTTTTGCTGTGAGTTTTAAGAAGATACGTTTGTGGCGGTCACATGGTGCTAAAGTTAACGCTGTAAACCGTTTAGCACTCATATTACACACCGAGGAGTGGACAAATCATCACATAGGTCATTTAACTAAAATATTAGCGTGTTTGACACGTGTGACCAGAGTAAATATAGTCACACCAATAAAGTGTTTCCTTTTACATGTGTTATGCTAGCAGCTGTAAGGTAGTTTAAGGCCATTTTAACATATTCATAAAGAGGACAGCATGTTAATGATATGGGTCCATCCCAGACTAAAGCTGGTATATAATTATACTCATTAATAATGCTGACATCAGGAGCAACATCAGTGGAATGAAACGCTCCTGGTCGCAAATGAAGATTAAATGCAAAACATGCTAAGATGTAGATCCAATTAGAAGTCAGTTTTAAAAGTTTAAACTCCACATTTATTAATAATTTAGTCATCCAAAGCAAAGCTGCAGCTGCTGTTACCGCTGTGGGCCAGCGGTGGCGCTAACTCACCTCTTCCTAGTTGCCAGCCACCGACAAGAAAAAGGTGACGTAACATGCCTCCTCCTCCAATCATATTCACAAAGCTTCAGTAAGCCTAGCAGCTAGCCTGCCACGGAGCAGGTTTGTTCTCCAGCATGCGTTACCATGGTGACTGGGAGGGTTTCAGGCTAGCCACGTTTGTAAAACTGATTTAGGGACGGTTGCACCGGGATTCTCAAAAGAAATCCTGATTTTGGGATTAGCTCGCTTTCTGGAACAGCCCCCAGATGTTGTTGTCATAGTAACTGATCTCATATCTCCACCTGACCATACTAGCTAAAAGTACTCGGTGCTTTGCGGCAGCAGGAGACAAAAGCAGCAAATCTAGAGAAGATGAAGCTACTCTAAGCAGAACCTGAATTAATGCTGTCACAGGGTATCTGCAGGTTTAAGGGAGCCAAATTTAAGACCTTTTAAGACCTTTTTAAGGCCACTTTGACCAAATTTAAGCTATTTTTTTATTAAGTTTAAGCTATAATTTCCAGCTATTGCCTGGAACCGGTGCTAACCACGTCGTGAACGTGGGATTAGCCATCCAGTTACCATTAAACTTTCACTTCCCCATGGCGCAAGCTCCCACTAGCTTAACCAGCTAATGAGCTCATCTACCAGCTGAATGTGTACGGTTCCGCTTACGCCAACATCGTACACAAAAAACGCTGAACACTAACTAGAAATTCACAAATTTTTTATAGAAATAAAAGAATCTTGTTAATTGGATATTTGGTAATTTAAGACCTTTGGAAACTGTATTTGAGGATTATTTGTCATTTTTAAGGATTTTTAAGGCCTTAAATTTGGAAAAGCTAATTTAAGACTTTGTAAGGACCCGCGGTTACCCCGTGTCAGAGTCATTTCCCACACCACCACTCATCCAGCAGACAGGTTTAGCTCTTTTATGTCATCTATTCATCATCAGCAGGTCTGGGTTACTTCAGTTTATATCAAGTTGAGTGATTTCTGAAGATCTACTTCCTGTCTAACTCATGTAGGATTCAGTTTTCCATTCAGATTAGAGGAAAAAGCCATTTATTTCCTGGTGAAGAATCTGGTGGAACTGGGTTGGTTGAACACGGTGGAACTGATCAGCTCATTTTTGTCAAATGTAGAAAAATAAAAAATAAAAATTTCCTGTGGAAGCAAAGCTCCATTAAGGTTAAAGGCCCTCATTAATACTGGTATCAGTACTCAGTACCAGTTAGGTTTTTGTCCACTTTTACAGTTTCAAATAGGAATAAACATCAGTACCTGCAGGCGTACAGCATGTTGGACATGAAGGTGACAGGACTGACGCTGCGAGACGTGTCCATCACATAGATCACCACACAGGGAAAGGATGACGCCTGGGATGCCCAAACACACACACACACACACACACACACACACACACACACACACACACACACACACACACACACACACACACATCAGGACCAACGTCACACACTCCCTAGTCAGATCTGAGCTGTTTGCATTGAAAACTCACCAGCGCCTCTGTAATGATGCTTCCTGATGCAGACCAGGTGAAAACTTCAATCTGACCCGGAGTGTCGATCAGAACATACCTGCAAACCAACCACTACACAGTCAGAGACCGACCAGTTACAGGGCAGATGGGTCAGATACCAGAGTTCTGGTGAGAAGTCCTGGTTTTATCCGAGGCTGTAGAAGGTCTAGTGATGGTTCAGAACCCCCGTCTAACGTGTCTAGATGACTAAAGTCCCACTCTCTTGGTTTCAGAACCATTTTGTGTGAAAGTTCTGTTATCTGTGCAGAAGGAGGTTCTGACAGAAACCAGATATTTCCATGTTAGAGGGGAGTGGTTAATCAGTAGGGCCGGGTCGTCATGACCACAGAAGCTATTTGTTCAAAACAATAAGGCTGCCAACACTTTTCCACTGGTTGTGTAGGTTAGAAGGAGCCGTAAGTGTACGTAAGGCTAACTTAAACCAGTATAAACAAGCCCATCTTCAAACATGAAGGGGGTTTTGTTTCTTTGGTCCTGAGAGTCAGCCTTCTGAGTCTTCATTCCTCATGTTTCTGACCATCTTATTTGAGAAGAGCCACTTCAGCACAAGCAACTGAGGTTTTGGTTCGGTTCTAAAAGCAACCGGACCCTAACCTGCTAAAGACTTCTTACTTGTTCCAGTCACAGAAAATATGGGTGAAGGACCAACAGGAGCATTAAGCTTGGTTTATGCTTGATGCGTCTGTGAGGTCCGCACGGCTCTGCGCGGCAAAATTGCGTCATTTTAACAACCACGCCCCTCCACCGCGCCTCCGAACGGCCCAAACTTTCCGCACTGCGCACCTAGGAAATTTTCTAACCACGCGGACGGTCGGACGCGGAAAAACATGGCGGACTGGCAAGAACTAGTATGGCAGAGGTTTGTAAATACAGACATTTGTATGATTCAGCTCTCAGAGATCACCGTGATCAACATGTTGTTAATAATTATTGGAGAGAAATAGCTCGCACTGTCGGAAAAGACGAGAACGCTGTTAAAACTGCTGGAATGCCATGTTGTAAACAGTAATTTCTACTTCTACTACGGTGTAGTGTTGGGTGCATGCTGTAGAGCTCCATGCTGCCCCGTTCAGTTTGGGAGAATATTGGCTCACCGCAGAGACAAGCTGCATGAACCATAAACGCTGCAAGTTGTGAATACGCGGGCTGCATCACCAAGCGGAAAGTGAATGCGTCAAGAATAAACTAGGGCCCGACCGATATATCGGCCGGCCGATATTATCGGCCGATATAGGGGTCATTAACTCTATCGGCTATCGGCCAAAAAGACGGCCGATATGGCCGATATAGCGCTACCTATCCAGCAGATGGCGCCAGCTCTATGAACTCATGTTGTGGGCTCACTCCTCGGGGGGTGGAGCCACCGTCACAGCACACATGCAGCGGAGTCAAGCAGAGACGACTGTGATGAGGAAGTAGGAGGTAAGTCTTCAGTTTTAAGCATATTTGTTGTTTCAGTGGTAAGTTGAACGGTAAAATAAGCAGTGACAAAAGTATGTTTCCCTTCAACATGCTTCCTAAGTTTATTGTGTGCCTCGTGGCCTCGTATTGAAAAGTTAACCTGAAAAAATAAAATAAAACTGCCGCAGCATTACGCTGCAGAGCTCACGCTGCTTCCCCTAGTCATGCAGGGCAGTAAGTAAGTAACATTGGCCTTTTTCTGGTAGACATTCTGGAATATTCTCAGACAATTTCCTCCGCGCTTCTTCAGCAGTCTTTTCAAACTCACGCGGTTCACCCGCGGCTTGCGAAAAAAATAGTGCAGACGCCGAAACTCGCTGCACGGTGCGGGCGGAGCGTGCAGCCCATCCTATTCTATAGGCCCATGTGGCCTACAGGATAGGATAACAAGGGCGACGTATGAAGGAGTCCCCGTTTAGCGGCGCTTCGGCGGCACACGACCGTTCTCGCAGCTGAGGACGGGCGAGGGGGGGTTGGCAACAAAGCTATGAAACGCTGTGTAGGGAGTCCCCCCTCCTCTACCTAGCTGGGAGAGGAGGGGGGCGGTAATACGAGAAAATAAACATCCCTCTCTACAGTAGAATAAATCTATTGTATTTTTCAGCCTTATATTTTACATAAGGCTTATACATTGCCACATACTAGTCATTTAACGTATCTTATTTTTATTTTCCTAATTCTGTCGGCTTTGGAAAGGATCAAAACACAAACGTGTAAAACTCAAAANNNNTCGCACGGCTCCGCGCGGCAAAATTGCGTCATTTTAACAACCACGCCCCTCCACCGCGCCTCCGCACGGCCCAAACTTTCCGCACCGCGCACCTAGGAAATTTTCTAACCACGCGGACGGTCGGACGCGGAAAAACATGGCGGACTGGCAAGAACTAGTATGGCAGAGGTTTGTAAATACAGACATTTGTATGATTCAGCTCTCAGAGATCACCGTGATCAACATGTTGTTAATAATTCTTGGAGAGAAATAGCTCGCACTGTCGGAAAAGACGAGGACGCTGTTAAAAATGCTGGAATGCCATGTTGTAAACAGTAATTTCTACTTCTACTACGGTGTAGTGTTGGGTGCATGCTGTAGAGCTCCATGCTGCCCCCTACAGTTTGGGAGAATATTGGCTCACCGCAGAGACAAGCCACATGAACCATAAACGCTGCAAGTTGTGAATACGCGGGCCGCATCACCAAGCGGAAAGTGAATGCGTCAAGAATAAACCAAGCTTCACTTCTACTAGTCTGGAGGTTGAGACTCACCTGTGATTCTGCCGCTTCCTCTCGATGAACTGCATCACCTGAGCAAATAACGACAAAATCACAATGTGTTGATGCACTTTTAAACCAAAGATGATAATCCCCTCCTGTCATCTGTATGAGCAGGGTTGGTAACATCAGCCATTAAAACTGCGTCAAACATCTGGACAGCTGAGTCGAGTCACACAAACTCAAATAAACCGAGTCCGGACCAGGGCCGTGGTCTTCTCAACCCTAACCCAGATCACCACTGAAATGGTGTCTGCTCGTCCACGGTCCACATAAAAAACAAGTCCTAATAATCTAAGGAAATACTGATGTACACGTAAACCAACTAACAAACTCAGATGTGGTTTATTAAACACGTCAGTCAGCAGTTAGGACTTGATTTTAATATTTAGTCTTCCAGAAAGTTGGTTGCAGCAGGAGGATCTGGCTAGTTTTGAAGATCTTAGGGCCCATTTCCACCCATACCTACGCAGCTCGGCCCAGTTCCAACACATTTCCACTAATACCAGGTCGCTGTGGATCCAAGCATTCCGAACTGGGCTGAAAATGCAACATCAGAACTAGGGATGAGCGAGTACACCACTATCTGTATCTGTATCTGTACTCGGAATGGGCGTGGCATAACCCGGAAGTGGGCGTGGTTTAACCGGAAGTGGACATGGTTTACATCAATGTATTATTTTAAGTCTGAAATTGATATGGATTGATCAGAAGTTGCTATGTGTATTGTTTATTTGAAAACTATTTACAGAGCAGCCTCAGAATTGAGATTAAATATTTTTGATCACAATAGTAAAGAAACTATTACAGAACACGTTTTTCAATAAAATCAGAACATTAGTATTTGAGTGCATGGATTAATACATCTGAACTCATGCAGTAGGAACTAGGAAATATGAAATGCTAGAACCAGACACAACTTTATATATTTTTTTTTTATTTTAATTTAATTAAACTGATTTTTTTCTTAACGTTCTTGGCATTTTCCCACACAAAGGTAAACAAAGAAATGTTGATTAATGTGTGTGTGTGTGTGTGTGTGTGTGTGTGTGTGTGTGTGTGTGTGTGTGTGTGTGTGAGAGAGAGAGAGAGAGAGAGAGAGAGAGAGAGAGAGAGAGAGAGAGAGAGAGAGAGAGAGAGAGTTAAAAAAAAACCCGACCGGAGCGGAGGTAGTGACAACAGAACGTCAGCTCTGTCTTGTCAAATGCACCATGTCAGTTACGAAAAAAGTAACTTTAAATATTCAACCGAAAAAGAGGCGAGCTGAAGAAAACCTAGGGAAAACTGAAGAAACGTGAGAAACAGTGAAGCCATCACAGCGCGATCCGTTACTGTCTGTGTGTGTGCGTGGATGAGCCGGCCAGACTGCGCTCCCGGTCGGCTAGAGAGTTTTGTAAGTAGGGAGGGGCGGGCGCTCTACGTGACTGGCCAATCACAGAGCGTGAAGACAGTCAGTTACCCAATGAAGATTTTCCTTCAGCACGATTACAGATAATGACTCGTTTTACTCGTTTCATGCTCGTATTCGTCAAAAATGCGTTATCCGTACCGAATACTCGTCTGAAACGAGTATCCGGCTCATCCCTAATCAGAACACTTCCTGGCTCCGGTTTGCTAGGGGGTGGAGTCTATGATTGGCTAGAGGGCGGAGTCACCGATTGCTCCGGAGTATTTTGTTTTGCTGCCCACAGCCTTTTCCAAGTCTCTTCTTTTAAGAGTCCGACAACCAAACTGTGTGAAGCTGACTTAGGGATGGGTACCAAATTCGGTACTTTGTAAGGTACCGACTGAATTCCATAGTACCGACTGGGCACCGATTCACTTCATTTGAAACGGTGCCTCGTTTCAGTACCCGTCCTTCACAACGAGAACTTGCCTAGACAGCTGTGCATGCGCAAGAGCGTTATGTCATCGGTCGCTGCGAGCGAGTTGTAAACAGAGCAGCATGGTAGAAAGAACGCACGCTAAAGCTTGGGTCATCTTCACTAAATGTGATGGGTAACTGGGTGATGATGAAACCAGCGACAACGATCTAAGTGAGACATCCCATCTTAATCTGCTCCGGTAGGTAAATAAAATGTTTAAGATAACGTTAGCTTGATTTGTTAGCTTCCGTTTCACTAATGGTGCGTTCGCTTTCTCCTCGGAACTCCGAAATTCCGACTAGAAGAACATGAACGCGGTCTAAAGTTTGGCTTCACTTTACTAAATGCGACGGGTGACTGGGTGAAGATGAAACCAGTGACAATGATCTAAGTGTGAGGCATCATCGTTTAAATCTGCTCCAGCAGTTAACTAAACTGTTTAAGATAACGTTAGCTTGATATGTTAGCTTCCATTGCCACCATTGTTATCAGCTAATGGTGAGTTCGCTTTCTCCTCGGAAATTCTAACTTCCCAGTAGGAAAAATCAAATGAAAAAGGACGTCAAAAGGAATGAAGACACACAGTAAATTTAGTTCACAGTAAAGATCTTTGCTTCAGTTTGATTATCAGCGTATAAAACTACAAGGACGACGTTAAAATACAAACAGTTGAATGTTATTTATCGTGAGATTTATCAAATATGGTCATTATTGAGAAAAATATATATTTAATTATAAAAGAGAATTAAAAATATTAAACACTCAAAAGTATCGAAAATTGGTACCGTTAAGTACCGGTATCGATTCCTAGGTACCGGGAATTAGTACCGAATGGATTGAAATGTCAAAGGTACCCATCCCTAGAAGCTGTGCCGTGCAGACGCTAGTGGGAAAAGGCCATAAATGTTCGTGCTTCTCTTGAGGGGAAAAAAAAAAAAAAAAACACAAAATCATATGAATGTTTTTACAATTTAAGAGCTCTGACATCCCTGCTCTACGTGATCCACTAAAATGGCTCACTGTTGGATACAGTTGGATATTTAACACACAGCATCACAACACATTTCCCATAGCAGCTTTTAGTAAACTCTCATTTTCCTGATTTGTACAGAAGAAAATGACTTTATGTCCTTTTTAATCGAGTCAGTCATGAAGAAAAGGGTTACCTGATCAAAACGCGTGGCGAACAGGTTGAGTGACGTCACAATCCCACCATTTGGTCCGAGACCGTACTGCTTCATCACTTCTTTGTAGTTGACGGTGTCCCTGATGTCTGTGGACGAGAGGACAGTCTGCAGACAGCCGTAGGAGCAACAGGCAAGATTTCTCTTTTTGTGTTTAAACTTTATAATTGAAATATGTTTGAGTCCAGCTGGACCTTCCTCTGTGGAGCTCACGGCTAAAAACAAGAATTATCTGACCTTAGATCACACACCTGGTGACCTGTCCAGGTATAGCCCTGTCTCGTTTATGTAAAGCTGAGATAGGCTCCGCCCCATATGACTGTTCAGGGGGGTATTCCAGAAAGTGAAATTTTCCCAAAACCAGGCTTTCTTGTGTAACTGCCCCTAAATCGGTTTTACAAACGTGGCTAGCCTGAAACCCTCCCAGTCACCATGGTAACGCATGCTGGAGAACAAACCTGCTCCGTGGCAGGCTAGCTGCTAGGCTTACTGAAGCTTTGTGAATATGATTGGACGAGGAGGCATGTTACGTCACCTTTTTCTTGTCGGTGGCTGGCAACTAGGAAGAGGTGAGTTAGCGCCACCGCTGGCCCACAGCGGTAACAGCAGCTTTGCTTTGCTTTGCATGACTAAATTATTAATAAATGTGGAGTTTAAACTTTTAAAACTGACTTCTAATTGGATCTACATCTTAGCATGTTTTGCATTTAATCTTCATTTGTAACCAGGAGCGTTTCATTCCACTGATGTTGCTCCTGATGTCAGCATTATTAATGAGTATAATTATATACCAGCTTTAGTCTGGGATGGACCCATATCATTAACATGCTGTCCTCTTTATGAATATGTTAAAATAGCCTTAAACTACCTTACAGCTGCTAACATAACACATGTAAATGAAACACTTCATTGGTGTGACTATATTTACTCGACATACGTGATGTTTTGTCCGCGGTGTGTAATATGAGTGCTAAACGGTTAACAGCGTTAACTTCAGGGTCCTGTGACCGCCACGAACGTATCTTCTTAAAACTCACAGCAAAAACAAAGTCCTCCAGTCTCTAAACATCCGGACTCTGGAGCAGAACATGAAAACGACACATAAGTGATGAAAACTTTAAAGAGCACGTCACCTCCTACCAGAGTCTAACTCCATTCCAATCTCCTGTTTGAAAAATGCACCACAAGGTGGCGTTGCCTGGGCAGACAAAGAGGACGGAGCCGCTGACAAATACACACACACAGGCCCAATCTCAATAGTCGCACTTGCGCCCTTCGTTTGCGCGTTCCCGGCCAGGGGTGCGAGTGCGCTTGTGTCCCGATTCTCAAGTGCGGAAGTTGACCACGTCCCCATTGCATCGTTAATCTGCACGTCACCCAAGTCTGCAGCGATGTGGACCTCGGGCAAGGGTATTACCCACAAGTCATTGCTGCAGGAGAAAAGGCTCAAGTTCCTTTTCTGAAAATATGTATTTTCTAATGAAATTAGTTCATTTTAGGACGATTAGTTGATGCTCTGAATGTTTTAGACAAAGCAGCAATGAAGTAATTTTTTTTAATAACTGCTTTGTTGTTTGCTTTAAAGTTGTTAATAAAGGTTTTTGAGTAGAGCTGTAGCGAAGCGTCGACGGCTCGATTCTAAAAATTTGTCGACGTCAGATCCGGAAGTCGACGCACCACGCCCACTTTTGCATCCCCAGGGGTTTGTAAATAGAGGAGGAATCTGCCTGTTTTTCCTCTAGTTCGCCCTCTTCTCCGCCTTCACTAACATCTCCGCCAAATACCTAAGACCCGGAACAGTGTCCGTCCGCTACTGGCTTCCTTTCCTGTTTTGCCCGCCTTCATCTCCCGGCAACGGACAACAACTTCCGGGGTCAGATGCGCTGCTCCGTCTCTACCGCAGATGTAGAAAATCACCGGGAACGTTTCTCCTTTCATAAAGGAGTTTCTTTCAGACATTAGGAGAGCTGTTTTGGTGCTAGCAGTCTCTCCTCCGTGCTGGTCTGTTTGCTGGGTATTTTGGTTTATTTAAACTTGGTAACTTGAACTTAACGTTGGTAAAGCTATTGTTAGCATTTTCGCTAACAGCTTCTTACGTTTGGATAAGCTGTTACGTTTTGGTTTAGAGTTCATCTTTTTTGTGGCGTAGATCTCCCTTTTATTACATTTAGAGTGTCGTGGGTTTTCGGTTTAGTGTAAAATATCACCTTGAGTTTGGTTTAACTGCCCAGTTTAGAGTTTGGACCTTAGGAGATCCTTATTTTGGTCCAGAACCCAGTAATCTTTGCCCAGTGGGGCATCCCTACTTATTTGTACTTTTGTTTTAATTCCCCACAGGCAGAATTAGTTTTATTACTCCCAACCTGTGGATGGAAAGATTTATGTTTTTTTGAAGTTGTAAATAAACCTGATCATCATTTTAACTTTTAAATCCCACGTTTATTGTCCCTTCCTTTTTGCACACGAGCCAAACTCCCCAGGAAGGGTCGTAACACCACTCGCCTCAGGCACATAAGTGACCAAAACAAAGCAGCATGGAGACACTCAGTCTCCAACCACCTCTCAGGCAGCAGCCTGCACTCCCAAGTTCTACACGTCACCAGAACATAGCAAACACAATTAAAGCAGTGTTATTCAAAATGGAAGGCCTGTAGTGTTTATTCTCTTACAGTAACAATTTATCAACGTTTTGGAGGAATTTATTTGAGATTTTCTGGTTTTTATTAACTGTGCAATAGAAAAATAATCGTTAGATTAATTGTCTAAATAGTCATTAGAATAGTCGACTATTCGATAAAATAATCGTTTACCCCAGCCCTATTTTTGAGAAAAGTTTCACAGCGACCAGCATCCCGGCATGCGTTAAGATCAATGACTCAATGCTCCCTGTCTCATTTCTACAATTATTTGCACACTTGTGCACTACGCACTCGAACCCTACTGCACACTTTCTCCAAGCGCACTTGATTGGGCCACAGACTCACAGTGGCATTGTGACATCACATGGTACCAGCTAACATCATAGGGTACCTCTTAGCCAATAGTGATGGCAGATTTAAATTCAAATGTAGTGCTGAGTTTTTACCTGAAGAGGGCGCAACATTTACAGTTCTAAGCAGAATATTTAAAGTTGAACTAAGATGCACTAAAGTGCCAAATTATTGAGTACATGTGTCTACAGCATGATTACACACTCATAGTTTATACGCAAAAAAGGTTGATTTGGAGGTGACTTGCTCTTTATTAAAATATCTGGAGAAACAAGAGCTGAAGCAGACTTTCGGCAATGCCATGGAAACTCTGCAGGTTCTAACTAAATAGCGCCAGCTACACAGCTTCGTTCAAACAGCTCATGGTCTCTATTTTAGTTCTGATATCTTTGTAGTCCTTGGGATGGGTACCTTTGACATTTGAATCGATTCGGTGCTAATTCCCGGTACCTAGGAATCGATACCGGTACTTAATGGTACCAATTTTCGATACTTTTGAGTGTTTAATATTTTAATTCTCTTTTATAATTAAATATATATTTTTCTCAATATATAACCATATTTGATAAATATCACGATAAATAACATACAACTGTTTGTATTTTAACATCGTCCTTGTAGCTGATAAGCTGATAATTAAACTGAAGCAAACATCTTTACTGTGAACGTGTATCTTCATTCCTTTTGCCGTCCTTTTTCTTTGACTTTTCCTACTGGGAAGTTAGAATTTCCGAGGTGAAAGCGAACTCACCATTAGCTGATAACAATGGTGGCAATGGAAGCTAACATATCAAGCTAACGTTATCTTAAACAGTTTATTTAGCTGCTGGAGCAGATTAAAACGATGATGCCTCACACTTAGATCGTTGTCCCTGGTTTCATCTTCACCCAATCACCCATAGCATTTAGTAAAGTGAAGCCAAACTTTAGAGCGCGTTCATGTTCTTCTAGTAGGAAATTCGGAGTTCCGAGGAGAAAGCGAACGCACCATTAGCGATATCAAGCTAACATTATCTTAAACATTTTATTTACCTACCGGAGCAGATTAAGATGAGGATGTCTCACTTAGATCGTTGTTGCTGGTTTCATCATCACCCAGTTACCCATCACATTTACTGAAGTGGACCCAAGCTTTAGCGTGCGTTCTTTCTACCATGCTGCTGTTTACAACTCGCTCTCAGCGACCGACGACATAACGCTCTTGCGCAGCTGTCTAGGCAAGTTCTCGTTATGAAGGACGGGTACCGAAACGAGGCACCGTTTCAAATTACGTGAATCGGTGCTCAGTCGGTACTATGGAATTCGGTCGGTACCTTAAAAAGTACCGAATTCTGTACCCATCGCTAGGCATGAATGAATAATTATTGCTCCGTCTGGATGAAGAACGAGACTCTGTCCTTTCCTTCCATTTTCATTTACCTAGCATCGATTAACGGGATTGCTCACGGACGTGTGCGAGTAGCGGTGGGCAATATAAATGATATGAGGTAGAAACGATATAAAATTGGGTAATGATAGTTTTTGCCTATATCGCAATACCGCGATAACACATGACGTCACTAAAGGTGCTTTTATAGGACACACCATGCAGGCACATCGGCGTAATATTACCGCAGTGGCATGTCTATAAACGCGCCATGCTGGCATGGCGTTGCGCGGATATTGCAGCATTCGTTCCACCTCGCTTGATAATAATATTATAGTATATAGTAATATTGCCGCATCAGCCCCTTGCCTCTGACGGCTAAACGCGTGTCAGCCCTGCTAATCCCTTTGGAGCGACTGTGGGAGCCCCCCCCCGCAAAAGAGGGTGGTCGTGTTAGTCACGTGTACTGCGCGTCGGGTGCCGGCCGGAAGGAAAGCCGGCTGGACGGACGCGGAGACCATGGAGCTTTTGACCGTGCGAGCGGACGAACAGATTAGTCGCCTTTTTACGGGGACGGTGAGAGACAGCCAGCTGTTCCACAGAGTGGTGAAACATGGGCTGAGGGGGGCGTCAAGCGGGACAAAAAGCAGGTCACATCAAAGCTAAAGGTCCTGAAAAAGAAATTTCATCAGTCTGACGTGTCTTCCGTCTGACGCTGAATGCGCGACCCTGTACGTTACATGCGGGGGGACCGACCAGCAACCTCCCTAAATCCCGTCTTAGTTTGAGAGGTGTCTGATGGCGGTTTATTCTAGCTTCAGCTTTGCTACTATAAATGCCAAAACCTTCCCCAGGATGCCGCGGCAAATCCCGTTTTAAAAACGCTCTGGTCCTATAAAACAGCTTAAGATGTGCACCCTGCTGACATTGGGACAACAGAATGGCAGTGACTGCAAGAATGGAGTGGGCGGAGGAGGAGGCCTATATGCCTCAAGTGACATATATTTGCCACATGAGGA
The DNA here is from genome assembly GCA_006942095.1 of Nothobranchius kuhntae. NCBI lineage: Eukaryota > Metazoa > Chordata > Actinopteri > Cyprinodontiformes > Nothobranchiidae > Nothobranchius > Nothobranchius kuhntae. The sequence goes on from SSNQ01034431.1 coordinate 290,428, forward strand.
TATTTAAAAGCATGTCATTTTGACAGAGGAAAAAATATATCGCAATATATATCGTTACCGCACATGCTTCAGATTATATCGCAACATAGATTTGAGGCCATATCGCCCAGCCCTATGTGCGAGCCGTGATTTTTGATCCTCCCTGGGATTAAAGAGGACTGAATCCACTTGAAAATCATTCGTGGAGCAGGCGAAACTGGGAGGGGAGGGGAGCGCTTTGTCAAGCAGGGATTTATCAGGAGATCCCTGATGTTCTAAACTTTCTGGAATACCTTCCTGGGCAAAGTGGGGAACGTTTGAGTTTTTGTGGGAAGAAAGACCCGTCACGGAGCCTCAGATATCCAGGAAATAGACTGATCCTCACCAATGTTGGCTGGAAATGGCACCTCGTGGACAGCAGGATCCAGGTTGATGACGTATGGAGGAGATTTTAGAGAGTGGAGGTGGGCTGTCAACCTCTGAAAAAGAGAGAGAGAGAGAGTTAAATTAATTTGTCTCAGATTAAAACTAGGCTTAAATTAATTTATCTACTAGACTTGAGTATAAAAATATTGAACTTGTAGGCAGGGGCGGCGTTAGGCCCGTCTACTTGGGCTGAAGCCCCGGATCTTTCATGTTAAGCCCCGGATCTAAATTGCGGAAGTAACATGCAGTACGAAAGTCCAACAGAGAGGGCGCAGCTGGCAATAGTTTGTATACAGCCTGCCTGAGCCTCCACCACTGAAGAAGAAGCCCTTCAGCAGCTGGCTTCTTCTACACTCTCTGCCTGAAACGCATGAGTGAAGATGGACATAAGGACGTTTTTTAGACAAAAAGTACAACGACAGAACCACAGCTTTGATGAGACTGGTGTTGACTCAGGTTTGTGAGTCTTATTTGAAAATATTTGTTGTGCTGCTGGTTTGCCTAAAGTTAGCTTACTATCAGGTAAAGTTGTTGGAGAAAGAATGGGAATATTTACTATCATCTCACACTAAACACTAACAGGAACAATACTCTGCCCTGAATATGCTTAATTTGTAGCTTCAGATTAAAAATGATGTGGTACAAGATGTATATATGATGTTGACTAGTGCGTNGTCACGTGTGCGCGCGGGCGCGCGTGTGTTAAGCCCCGGATCTTTTTCAGTCCTAAATCCGCCCCTGCTTGTAGGACGAGGAAAAAGAGCAGGAAAACTGCTGCTCGGCCCCGTACAGAACACCGGGCCACCTACCGCTGGTTAACCCACCTGCCTGTTTACTAGGAAGTATTTGCTAGCATTTAGCCACCAAATTAACTCAAACCCCATTTACCGAACGGATCTAGTCTTCAACAGAGAAAACGCAGTAGGATTTTACAGACGGAGTCCTCACTGCCTCGCCACGCGCCTCCTGGTCGGAGCTCACCTGAACGAAGGTGGTCTTCCCAGAGCCCGCCATGCCCAGAACGATGAGACACACCGGGGAGCCCACCGAACCACAGCCTCCTCCTGGTACCGAGCTCTTCTCCGGTAACTCTTCTGTGTCTGCCGCAGCTGCCATGTTGGTGGCTTCTGAACTTGCCGTGCCGTCAAGGCGCAGGCAATGTCGTAAAATAAAGAACGTGCAACAGCTGTGGTGACCAGCGGAGGGCGCCAAACTAAAAACAAATGTTGGTTATTGTTTAGCAAAAACATGTATATAGCTAAATTATTTTCATACATATTTTATTTTGTTTTGACAGTACTCATTTTAAAAATATGTTAAATTATCAGTCTTTTAGGGTGATAATTATTGGTTTCCAGCCAATGGAGGCTTTATTACAGCAAAATTATTTTTCTGACAGTGAAGTTTTGATGCATTTAGACTCAATGAGTTCACATCAAACAAACTTTGCACCTCTAAAATCCCAGCAGAACTGGTGCTGGGTGTTAGTCTTCTGTAGAAAGCTGAACATTTTCAAAAAACGGTTTGCTGTAAAAATCATTTTAAAAACATATTTACTTCAGAAACGCCTTCATCAGTTCATTGCTGCAGTTTGAGAATCGCCACAGTGACAGCTGATGTCTTTTTTTACTCTACGCATCATTTTGTTCTGAAACTTCATTTTAATTCTTTTTCTTTTTCACTACAGCCTGTTAAGGTGCTGAAAATAAAACTGACCACTGTTTTTTGGAACATGAGTTGAGTTGTGAGGGAGATCAGCTCAGATCCGTTTTGAGCTCAGCTGATATTTTATCAGTTATGGATTGTCCTCTTTACAGAAGGAGGAACCAGGACTTCATGGACTGGAGCCAACTGAAGCGTCTTCAGATCAATACAGGGAATACCAAACAGCTGGTGCAGACTCACGTCTCTGGGGACCATCCAGGGAACAGACGCAGAGTGAGATAGTGAGCTCCTTTAGAACCTGAATGAACTCTGTAAACTTTTTGACGGCTCATTCAAGGAGGAAGTTCTGGCCTTTCGGAGAGCAGGGGTTTCTCCTAGAGACCTTAAAATCCTCTGTTGGGATTGCAGTCATGATCTTTGGAATAATCTGATGGAGCAGCAGCAGAGAGGAAGAGACCAGGTCAGCTGATCAGGACCAGTTCTATGCTGGGAAACCCACTAGACCCAGTACAGGTGATAGGAGATGGAATACTTCTATTCAAATCACCACCTTTGTGATTTTATCTAGAGAAACATAAAAAAATACCCTTGTTTTTCTTTTTCTACTTCTTCTATCTCTCACTCGGGTTACTTAAGGTTAGGTCAGTTTAGGTTGATCAGATGATGAGGTGAGGTTGCTGTTAACGTTTTAAAGGTGGGGAACACTGAAAACATTTTAAATCATTATTTCTGATCATAACAGGTCACTCTGAGTTTTTCATACAAGATGAACATGAAAATAGTCTCCTACACCTATCTCCAGTCCTGCATCAGCTTTTGATAGAAACCAGACGGTGAAATTCTAGGGTTAGAAAATCCTGACAGATCTACAGCACACTGTCACTTAACATTCACGGACTCACCCATCGGGGAAGGTTGTTGTTGGTTTTGCGTCGAGGAAACAGTAGAGTATGTCTCAGCTAATAGAAGCTAATCGTTAGCATTAGCAACTCCCCCGCACAGCAGAACTCCTCTAGGCTTGAGTTAATTGTGCAGATAAAACATCAACATTGCAGCGCAAACAGCCAGTGGTAGAGTCATAATGCTGTTATCCAATCTGAGGCAAGATGTCCAAATATCAGGAAATAAGACTCCAAAGCCTGCCGTCTGAAGCTCAGCTGTGATGTTGCCTACTAGTTCCTGAAAATAGTGCATCAGTGCTGTTTTTCCCATTCTTTCTAGAGACCACTGTAAGTTCAGGTCATCATTCCAATTAAAAGTTTTCCATCTATGGGCACCCACTAAATTGCATGTAGTCACTGAAATGCAGCATCAGTGACTTCACAGAAATCTCTCACACTAAGCATGATTTTGTAAAATGTGATTAGTTTAGTCCAATTCAATTCAACCAATCAGATTTCACACTGTCAGCAACATCAGTCAAGTCAAAACCAACCTCCTGAGACTTCAGAGGCATGTGTGAACCAGTCCTGTAGAACGCTCTGACACATAACCACAGGAAAGGGTCCTGAAGACCAGAGATCGGATGTCCACAGCTTATCCTGTCGTTACGGAAACGCGCTGTGATTTCTGGTGTCCATGACTACAGATTAATGACTTTCTGTTTCTGCACAAATGGGACAGGAAGTGAAAGGTCACGGACATGTGATGATCCTGCTGTTTAAATCAGTTTCTTTTGTTTCAGACAGAAGCGAAGGATCAGGGATAAGGTCGAAGAGGAAAGTACGGATCTGCTGTGGGATCCGTGCATTTAAAATTTCCCATTTCTATCTGAGGAGGAAACTACTGTCACCGTGGTAACTGATATTGAACAATAGGGCCTCACAATGTTTTGCAAAAATGTTCTTATTACACAATCAGAGTGTGGAACCTGAAAATTGCAAAGATCTTACAGCTTAGTCGGTTATATTCTAAGACAGGTGACCCGGCAGCCGGTTCTGATGGACCGCTCTTCGTGTCCACTTGATTTAAAACAGGGGCCTCATTTATAAAACTTTACATAAAAGATGAAGTAAAACTCTGCTTAAGCTCAATTCCTGCTTTATACATCACACCTTTCCTAGAAATGTGCTCGGAAGTTTCTGGATCACATCCAATTCCTACACACACGTTCTGCCATAAATGGTCAAAGCAAATCCCATAAAAATTCCAGGTCTAAGGGGAACATGGCGCATCTGCAAACAAGCTAGGTTTTGAAACGCAACAACGGCCAAAGAACACTCACCCCTCTCCTCGGGTATCTTCCCTGCCGGAACTGGAAACCCACAATGTCAGAGGAAACGAGACAGTGCTAAACACCAGTCGCTGTTTTAGGTCCAAACTTTTTTTGTTGTCTGTGACTTCAAATGTTTTTCTTTTTTCTTTTTGGGACTCCGGTAGTTTGTCCTAAAGCTGAAGTGGTAGCAGCCGGCTGTTTCTCCTCCTCTGACATTATTAAGCGGAGAATCTCTCACACGAGTGGTGTTCTGGTGCTAAATACATGAGTGTGTAATGAGTAGAGGACCCAGGGAAGTACGGCAGCTTGCTGAGACCGACAACCCGATGATCC
>SSNQ01034431.1:307686-312686 GCA_006942095.1 Nothobranchius kuhntae
GTGTGTGTGTGTGTGTGTGTGTGTGTGCGTGCGTGTGTGCGTGCGTGCGTGCGTGCGTGCGTGCGTGCGTGTGTGTGCGTGCGTGCGTGCGTGCGCGTGCGTGCGTGCGTGCGTGTGTGTGTGTGTGTGTGTGTGTGTGTGTGTGTGTGTGTGTGTGTGTGTGTGTGTGTGTGTGCGTGTGTGTGTGTGTGTGTGTGTGTGTGTGTGTGTGTGTGTGCGCGTGCGTGCGTGCGTGCGTGCGTGCGTGCGTGCGTGCGTGCGTGCGTGCGTGCGTGCGTGTGTGTGCGTGCGTGCGTGCGTGTGTGTGTGCGTGTGTGTGTGTGTGTGTGTGTCCAGGTGAATCTGCCTCTGACCTGGTGATGCAGTGCACCCCCGAGGGCATCAGGCTGCAGTGCTACATGAACTACTACACGGAGGAGATGAAGACTGTGTGGAAGCACAAGTACGGCATCAGTGTTTGTTTTTAGTTGTTTACTAATCAGCTGGCTGTCACAAACACAACAGATCCTAACATTTGTTTGCTGATTAAAGCAGAAATAGCTTCATAGAGTCTGTAAAAGCAGAACACTGATCCTCACCTCCCAGACATGTCCCACCTGAAACAGCAACATAGAGTAGTCCTGACATCACACCACAGGTACAGCATGCTGAGGCTGTGTGTGAGCAGTCCCATCACCACCCTCTTCCTGCCTCCCGCCATGTCTGACTCTATGTTCGTACTGATGTCGGCGCTAACAGCACGGTGTGTGAAACCACAGGGGAAGTAAGATAGCGTCCTCTGAGAAGATGAGGATCGGCGGCACTGCTGAGATGGCCTGGATGCAGATCTGTGATCCATCTGATAAGGAGAAGGGTCAGTACGCCATCGAGATCTCGGATGGTGTAACCACCCACACCAGGACCTTTGACCTCTCTGGACAAGGTGTGAAGCCTTTTCTCCATCTGCATAAACATCCTTTGTTATGTTGCTATGAGTTTCATCACGTTCGTGTTTTGCAGCGTACACCGATGCCTACGAGGAGTACCTCAGACTCAAGTAGGTATTTAAAGCTGTAGAAAAGGGAGGATCTTTTGGAACATCAGTGTTTACGTTCCTCGCATTGCATCACGGGGGGGTGTGGCAGGAACCTGTAACTGGGTTTAGCTGTTTAAAGGCGGGTTTAGTGAAGCAGATGGGTCCTTCCTGCTGAGTGGTTTGTTGTTCGGTACATGGGAGGTTTGATAAAAGCTTCACTGGCGTTTCCTCCATAATCCACCACCAAATACAAAAGAGATGACTCTCCAAAGTCACCTGGAGTCATGAAGGGGTGGACAGTTTGTGAGGCTCATTTAGTCCTTGGTGAGCGAATCAGACCCTCCAGAGCTCGTACGGGCGTTAAATAACTTTAATTTAGTATTTAATACAGATTAGAAGCTTCCCTCTAAACCTCCTCCTGTCTTTAGACGCTTAAGTGTTCGTATACGGAGGATCCGGTTCACAATCCCTCTTGAACGTGTACGCCGTGTATCGATAGCAGCGTGACTTCTTCATCCGGCCACACGCGTGTGCACAAAGATGAAAAAGGTGTGAAGAAAGATCCTCCTGTTTAATGAAGGTCCAGTCCTGTTTAATCGTTCTAATCGGACTTTGTTTTTCAGGGCTGCTGCTTTCGCTGAGAAAAGTAAGTGGATCTTTTATTTAGTGAGTCTCAGTTTGAGCTGGAACGGAGTTTCAGACCAAAGGAGACTGAAACGTAATCCTGAGAGCTCTGTGGACAGCATCTGTTAACGTCTGGAGCTTCTTCATGATGCTGGTTCATCAGGGACCACATCTTCATCATGAAGCCTGGACCGTGTGTTTGTGAGTGTTTCCTGTTGAATCCACGAGTAACTTGATGACTTTGTTCTCAGACCGTGGCAGAGTGGTTGGTGGTCTGCCTGATGTGGTCACCATCATGGAGGAGAAGGTGAGAACGTTTTGTTGTAGAGGACCAGTGTTGGGAGTAATGCGGTACAAAAGTAATTAATTACTGTAACGCATTGCTTTTTGCTGTAATGTGGTAATGTAAGGCATTACAGGGAAAGAAAATGGTAATATTTACTCGGTACAAGTGTCAGTAACGCAGTAATTACAACGCATTTTTAAACCCAGAATCAAGATGTGGGTTTCCTAACAATTCAAATTGCAGGAAGCCTGAAAAAAGATCCAGTATCCACATATATGACGTCATTTATGGACTCAGCTTTGCGGGCATTCTGTGAGCAGAGAGGACGCAGCGGTAACGGCTCAAATACTCCAGCTGCGTCCTGCACGCGGCCGCTGTTATATTCACAAAACCACTCCACCAAAACAAAGTCATTCGTTTGTGATCGTTTATATCCGCCCATATTCTCTGTACTTCATGTACTTTTCAGCTGAGTTCATAATCTGTGCCCCGGTGACTTCAACTCATTGCTGCTGGAGCGCAGCGCGTATTAGGCTTATTTATTTATTTATTTATTTATTTATTTATTTATTTATTTATTGCGTTGGGTAGATCCCCTTGGCTGATTAGTTAGAAAGTAGGAAGTCTAGGAAATAGTTTTTTCTGGAGGACGGAGAAAACATGCAGCATGCAGGAAGGTCAGAGAGAGAAAGGGCCGGAAGTTATTCACACAAAATCAAGAAAAATAGTAGGTAGATTTATACCCAACACACACATGTTTACCAGTGAAAAGCAATAATATATAAGCATTTAATATTTGTACATGTGACAGAATCAGATCACCCCAGAAGTCAGTCCCGCATCCAGGGCCGTATCAAGGCATTTGGGGACCAAGGCAAATGTAGGCTTGGAGCCCCCCACCACCTCACTCCCTGCTCAGTTAATCTAAGATGGCAGCGTGCTGAGAGTACAGATTGTTGTTGCTTTTATTTAATAAACAATCATTTTAAAGCACTGTTATTATATCTGACTGTTTTTAACAGCAATCCTAGCTCAGACACCACATCACCTTCCACATATATGTCATGAGCTCACTGAGCGTCACATGACCAGATTCATATCAAAGTTGTTTTGGTGAAAGTAACTTAGAGTAATGCAAAAGTAGTGTAATGCCTTACATTTTAAAATCAGTAATATTGTAATGTAATGAATTACTTTAAAATGATGGTAACAAGTGATAAATAATGCATTACAGTTCTGAAGTAACTTGCCCAACACTGTAGAGGACAGACTAGTTGTTACTAGTTACTAGTTACTACTTTAGTTCTCCTAACAGAGGCCGTTCAGGAACCTAACTACTATGACCAGAATAATTATGGATACCATTTGTAACTGTCCTGCAAATGGTTAACCCTAACCCTTCTTCTCTAGTCCCTGAGCCTGACCTGCACCGTGTGGGGGGAACCAACCCCTGAGGTCTCGTGGTTCAAAAATGAGCAGGAAGTTGCCTCCAACGAGCACACCAAAGTGACGTTCGACGGAGGCAAGTTTGCCAGCCTCGTCATCAACAAAGTCACCCCCGAAGACTCCGGCAAGTACAGCATCAACGTCCGGAACAAGTACGGCGGCGAGTTCGTGGAAATCACCGTCAGCGTGTACAAGCATGGAGAGCAGATCCCTGAGCCCAAACTGGGACAGCCCAAGACGGCAGCTGCACCAGCGTCCACGCCCGCTCCCAAGTCCCCCGCCCCCCCCTCTAAAACCCCTACTCCCACCCCGTCCAAGCCCCAAACCCCAGCACCGTCCACGAAGAGCTCCACCCCAGCCTCCACCCCGACCCCTAAATCCCCAACCCCGACTCCACCTCGCAGTGTCAAGTCTCCAACCCCTCCCAGATTCATGAAGTCCCCCACCCCGCCCAGAAAATAAGAGGCGGTGGTGAAGCATGGATCAAAGCATGTGTGTGACATCAGCTGTTTTTAGTCGTGTCTAAGGAACACACGAGTAGTGGAACGCCTCCACCCTAGCTTATAAGTCAGAGCGCACTCTGGTGGTGTTTAGGGCCAGGGACACCACCCACTGCTGACCTGAGACCAGGTTCAGACGTGGGGTTCCCTCAGACACGGAAGGGTTTTAACCAGAGCTAAATAAATACTACCTGGGTGCCTGTAGCTACACCTGAGGCTGTTGTTGTGATGTTCTTACCGAGCCTGACCCAGGACCAGATGGGTCCACCCGCTCTAGACTGCTGTGTGTCCCTTTAGTGCTCTGTGATGTAATAAACGGTCCTGATCTGTGACTCCGTCTCCTTGCTGTTATTGTGTGACTGAATCTGCAGCAGCAGTGAAACTGTGCTGTCCAGGTAAACAAAGCTACACCTGAAACACAGGTGAGCTGAGGTAGGTGGAGCTTGTTGTGGAATCTGTCAGTGGAGCTAACAGAACAGGTACAACAGGTTAGCACAGAGCAGTCAGGTGAGCAGCGCTGGAGCCAGGCAGATCCCTGAGAGGCACGCTTGCTTCTGGACTTCTGAAGTTCCTGAAAGGAGAAACGACTCTTCTTCTGTCGATGGTCAAGTAAGTCTTTAGTCTCAGTCAGCAGCTGTTGGTGATTTCAAACACACAAACAAGTCCTTCCCTCAGACACGGCCTTCAGGCTCACCTACTCTTGGTCTCTCATCACTCTGAAGGTAGAGAAGACCAGCTCAGTCAGAGGGAACATGGCATCCATGGAGTCTGATCTGTCTCCTGATGAATTTTACGTTCAGCCACACTACAAAGAGGCGTACCGCCTGGCCATCTACGCCCTCCTCTGTGGAGGTGAGGAGGCCTACGAGGAGTACCTCCAGTATGAGAAGATCAGCCACCTCCTGTCAGAGGAGGAGATCTGCTTCATCCTGGGAAACGCAGAGGGACCTGCCTTGGAAGACGAAGAGAATGACGTGGAAAACACGGACAGGCTCATCCCCTCCCTGTACTCAACAATCATGTCCGACGAGGAAATCCCAGAGCTGGAGATGGGATGGCCGACGGTCCAGTTTCAAATGAAGGAGACGTCCATCAGCATGCTGTACCACCCGCCCAGACAAAACACACC
>SSNQ01034431.1:315186-321106 GCA_006942095.1 Nothobranchius kuhntae
GTCTACAGCAATCAGTCGAATAACAGCGTCCTTTATCTGTTCTCTAAACCTCAGCTCCTGTGCTTTTTTTAAGCTACACCTGGTCGTTTGAGAAGATCAACCGGAGTATGGTGCAGGTGGTCACTGGTCTGCTGGTTTCTTCTTATGACGAGGAGTTCCGAAGACTCTATGCCTTCTCCAGTGTTCCTGCAGTCCTGTCCAACTGGAGTCAATCGTTCCCCAAAGCTACTGAAAGTTTGATGCAGAGGGTCCCAGAAAACAGATGTGTTTCCCTCAATCATCTAGACCGCAAAGCCACGAGAGGAGCCCAGCATGGCTCAAGCTGTCACATTGATATTCAAGAGAGGCAAAGTCTTATGTATACAACAGGAGAGCTGCAAAAGTTAAACTCCATGATTCGTTTGAAGATGGAGACCAAGGGCCTTGGTGTTTCTGCTGCTGCTGAGAGGAGAGGATCCAGACTCAGGGCCAGCAGGGATCTGCAGAACCTGGAGCACCAGATTCCTTTCCACTCTGAAACATCTCTCCACAGGTGGAAGATCAACAAATACATGGAGGAGAACTCTATGGGCCCTACAATGCCTCTACACAGCAGTCACACTGGCTTAGTGGAAGCCAGGTCACAGCAGATTCAGATGATGCCCACAAAACGACTCAGTATGCAAGACTCTGCCAATCTCAGGAAAAGATACGAGTCCTTAAACTCTGTGGACTCAGCTGCAGAACCGAGAAAGTTAACGTCTGACCCGAGCCAGATGATGCCGAGACTGGATCCAAAACCCCCAAACCGTTACAGCCTGGACGATAAAAACCCTAACCATGCAGAGAAGGGCCTCATTTTCTGGAATGGTCAACGATCTCTTTCTCATCACAATGTCAAAACGACCAAAGATCAAAGGGTAATCCGGGGGGCGCAGTCGCTCTCTAGGACCAAATCAGATGCTGATCTGGATGCTAAACTGACACCAAACCTGTCCCGCCTACACTCCAGCAGTCTCAGTGTCCATCAGTCCAGGATGATGGCATCTCTGATTGAGATCCCTGAAGAGAAGGATGCATCCAACGCTTGTGTGAATGGTTTTGACTCAGTGCTCATGGCACAGCACAGAGAGGCACCAGAAGACAGAGAGGCTCCTCTAAAGGAAAACTTAACATCAGTACCACAGAATGGAGATCAAGTAAGAGCGACATGTGGGTTCAAACAAAACATCAAAGGTTCCTTTCCTCCAAGAGAAGAGCGTGGATCCATTCACAGCAGCCCTGAAGCAGACCTACAGGGCTTCAGCTTGTCTCGAGGACTCCAGAGTGACCATGGAAAGGAAGTCCACACAAAGCAAGAGGGACAAGAACCTCAGAGGAACACGAAAACAGAGGAGAGTCCAGCGCTTACTGTCGGAAAAAAGGACCTCTCCATAAGAGAGGGGGAGTCGGTCCATAGGAGGGTCTCTCTGAGGTCCCAAAATGCCTTCAGACTATCGCGAGCAGCTAAGGAAGACCTTTCACCAGCATCTACTGTAAAGCCAGCTCCTAGAAAAGGTCCGTTACTAGGAATCTCCAGGTCACAGAACTCTCTTACTGGTTCGTCTGTACCAGACGGTCACAAGTCTCTGTTCTCCCGGCTGTCTCCTCATCATTCAAGCAAAAGAAAGACGTTGTCTCTGCTTTCAGTGGAGCAGAAGCAAAGCTTGAGGAGCACTCAGAAGGATGAAGGAGCAAACGTCTCTCAGACAAAGTCAGAAAGAACTTACAGTCAGAGCGAGCTGTTCCTTCAAGGTGAAATGTTCCCTGTGGGGAAGTCCCAGAGGAAAGTAAGTACCTTAGACAAACTCAGAACCTCCTCCCTGAACAGACGGGACAACGACCAGCAGGCTTCTGACAACAAGCTGGGCCGGCTCATTCAGCGCGTGGGGAACCTGATCAACAAGAACAAGGAGGCGGGCCACTTCGGCTCCACATAACAAACCCAATGTTCGCTCTCCATCAGTGTCCACCACCCATCAGCGCAGCTAAAACGCAGCACCAGTGTCTTCTCAGGTCTTCGTTTGGAATCTTGTGATTGGATCCAGGTCTGAAGATCCCGTCTGTTGTTCTTACCTAAAAGTGTTACGCTGCTTCAAACGTCCTCAAAGTACGGGACATCACATGCCTAGCATGGATTCACGTGTCTTTTAGTGTTGTTGCTGATTTTATATTATTATTCCTGTCTGTAAACAGAGCCAACGAAGAGTCCACGTTTATTTTTGTTAATCATCTCAGCTGTCTCCTCTGAAGGGCTGAAGACGATAGTGTTCTTGATATCCTGATCAGCTGTATGGATGCATACTTGGGTTATGTTTAGTTCTGTCAAACTGCAGCTAATCCAGGGTTATTATAACCCACAAGCACTTGGGTTAGGGTTAGTTAGCTTCCCCAACGATGACACAAGCAAAAACACCACATGACTCAGCACTTTAAAGGTTACGTAAGCGTTTATTTTCAAATTTCTCACAATTATCTTGATAAAATAACTTTTTCCTCTCCAAATAAAAGTTTCATACCCACGCTGAGCAGAGAAAGTTCATTTTCACTATAAAATAAAGTCAAACCAGAAAAGGTTCAGATGAAATACTCCAGGCACTTGTTTCTTTCATCGTCCAGCTCCTGGGTTTCAATCTCAAACTTTTTCATGGCAATAAAATACTGGACAAAAGGTTCCCCAAGAGCGCAGCCGATGACATGATCCTCAGCCAGCGCCTCCAGGGCCTCGTCGAGCTTCACGGGAATGGTGAATTCTCTCTGCTGGCTCGGTGCTTTGTTCACGACACTCTCCATGTTCAGGTTCCTCCTGATTCCATCCAGTCCTGCAGCTACCGTCGCAGCCAGCACTATGTAGGGGTTGGCCATGGCTGAGCCAAGCTTGTTGTCGATGTGCATCTCCCTCCCGCCATGACACTTGATGTTAAAAGAGCTGCTGTTGTCATTGCTGCCGAAGGTGGCGTACAGCATCCGTTTGGGGTCTTTCAGCATCTTGGCAATGTGGCTGCGGCAGCCGAGGCCTGGTGACATGAGACAGCTTAGGGCGGCGGAGTGGGTGAGAAGTCCGGCCAGCCACCTCCGACCGATCTCAGACAGTTCTTCTGCCTTCTCGCCGCTGTGAAACAAGCTACGCCGCCCATTAGCGTCCCACAGGCTGTGAGAGAGAACCCCAGCATTGTAAAGGCCATCGTCAGTGAAAAAGCTGGCGATGTAGCTGTGTTTACGAGCCATTTCCTTGATGCCAGTACGGAAGGTAAAAGCACTATCAGCAGCTCCAATCCCAAAATCTGGCCTCAGATTGATCTCCATCTGGCCTGGGCCACTTGCTGATGCGATGCTGTCGATGTCTGCACCCATGCAGTACATGTTGTCCACCAGCTGCTGGAAGAAAGGAAGGTCGTGGCTACTGAGGAGGGTGGTGGCGGGGAACAGGAGTGTCTTTGGTCCGATCCGGTCAGGGGCTCCCAGGACGCAGCATTCATAGGTGAAGGATGAGTGCAGGGAGAAGCCCAGGCTCTGGAGCTGCCCAAGGAGCTGCTTGGCAATGAGGCGAGGAGAGGTGCGAAGAGGGCTCCCTGTTACGGTGCATGGGTCACAGATAACCCGCGCTGTCTGCTCGGCCCAGGGTAGGACCCTGAAGGTTGAAAGGTCAGGAATCAAAAGAACATCGCTGCTGAAGTTTGCAGTGTTGGCATGGTCCACCTCATTGCTCTTGGGGCTTAGGGTCAACTCCAGGTAACTTCTGGGCATCGGTACCCCATATATCGCTTTCTCCTGTAAAAGCAAGGTGTTCATCAAACACTGGTTTTATGGGCTTTTACTGAAGCTCGTCTACCATTACATTAAAGCATCAGCAGAGCTATGCTCCAACACAAATTTGAACATTAGCGACACAAATCCATACGTGGAAGAAGCGGACGGGCACCGTCTTGGACCGTGACACTCCATGAAGGTCGGTGGCCTCAAAGCGAACAAAGGTGATGTTTTCATGAGCAATCTGCTGCTTGATCCGCTCCATGGAAGCAACAAACTTCAGGTTCCCAGGTAACTCAGTCGCTCTGTTTCCGTTATCTGAGAAATTCAAACATGCATAAGTGAAAAGTTTATACAACACCTTACTGGTTCAGTAAAGCTGCTGAACTCCAGCAGCTTCTGGTTTGCACCACACGCTGTGTTGTGCTGAGTCAGCACGTAACAGGAAAACAATTCATGGTGTTACGTAAAAACAAGAACTGCTGGGTACTGAGACCCTAAGGGTTTCTGCACCAGTGAACAGTTTCAAACATTATAGTCAGTATCCATAGTTATAATGTAAAATCCATGAATGATTCTCCTCTAAGGGCTGAAACTGATTCAGTCACGGGACTTTTAAACAAAACGGAGTAATCCACAAACCTTCAGGAGTTTAGGAGAGAATCTTCATAATGACAAAAGCAAAGCGTCACTAACCAGAGTGGGAGTCTCTGGGCTCTCCCCAAGAGCTGCTGTCTGACTGAGCACGCGTCCCAACTCCAGGCAGCCTATTTGTTCTGCTGGGTTGGCCGAATGAGCTGGATGCATCCATGGAGAAAGGCATTTGAATAGTTGTGCTGTCTCTGGAGCCTGCCCCTTCTCTGGAACCGTCCGTTGGAGGTTTGAAGGTGCTGAATGTCCTCTGAGGGCGTCCGCTGCCCTCCTGTCCATTGGGTTCTCCTCCTCCACGGCTGCTGGTCCTGTGGAGATACGTGTAGGGACATGCTGGTTTTCCCCTGTCACTGGTTTGGGGTTTAGGCAGAGGACTGTCCCTCAGCATGGTCTTTAGCTCCTCTATGGTCTGGCGATAGACGCCGATTTGAGACGATGCCTCCCTGCTGCAGTCCTCCTCTCCAGCCTGTTCATCCACCCTGTAGTCATTAGTGCTCTCTGGAGGTCTTGGAGAACCCATAGAGACAAGTGAAGGAGTCTCTTGAGGGTGAATAATAGATGGACCTGGTCCTCTGCTCCTCATGTCCACCAGAGGCCCATACTTCCCTGTTACCCAGACTCCTTTCTTGTTGCCCAGGCTCATCCGTGAGCCATCTGTTTGATCTTTGCTTCTATGCTGACCTTCCTGGAAAACACAACAGGTCTGTCACAATGGTCGGAGAAGATCCAGTAAGCATGAAGAAATACATAAGTGTTACCTGGAGATCGTCAGAGTCATTCATTTAGTCCGATTTAGAATTTGATTACCCTCATTTGAAGGCTAACCTTCTCCCACACAATTACTTTATACACAATCAGAACAATAGTGATGGATTAGAAACTTCTGATGGACCCATGATATCCACCACAGAGCAGCTGGGAACTGGCTCCAGCCAGCTGTAGCTGGAGACTAACTCGTTGCTACGTTCATCTGATTGGCTGATGGTGAGGGCTCATGTAGAGTGAAACAGCAGCGCTCAGCAGTTCAGCTTCCAGAAAGAAACAGGAGTTTTTCCATGAGTGTCACAGAGAATACAGTTGTCAGCTGTTGAGAGCAGAGTGACTGCTAATGCTGAGGAGTTGATTCGTTAGAAATGATAATAGCCATCTTTTAAAACAGAACTCTCGTCATGAGCGAGTGAGTTCTAGAGAAGGTTGGGATGGCCGCCCAACGCTCTTTAACCAAACAAGCGATTTCTGTCACGCTGGCAGAATTGCTCCGACACTAGGGCTGGGGGTAAACGATTATTTTTAAAACGATTATACTGACGATTATTTTATCGAATAGTCGACTATTCTAATGACTATTTAGAAAATTAATCCAATGATTATTCTTTATTGCACAATTAACAAAAACCAGAAAATCTCAAATAAATTCCTCAAAAAAATTGATAAATTCTTACTGTAAGAGAATAAACACTGGAGGCCTTCCATTTTGTATAACACTGCTTTTATTGTGTTG
>SSNQ01034431.1:374951-377451 GCA_006942095.1 Nothobranchius kuhntae
TTGTGATTGGAATTACACAATATTTGTTTTCGTCAAATGAAATCTGTCTTCAATAAAAAATCATCTACTCACCAGGTTCTCTCCCTGATAAACAGCCGGCGGTCCCTGAAAATCCCAAAAGAACAGTAGTCACCTTTCAGAGCCGAGGCCCGAGCTGGCGGTGGGACGGACTGAAACACGTTAGCTTTACTGGGACTGCTGGGAGGATCTGCAGGCCAGTTTCTGAAGCCATCGACCTGATTATGGGCTGGCTCCTCTCACTTATACACACACGTTTGCTTTTCCTAAATCTCCAGCAGAGGATGAGAGTGATGCTTACCCGAGAACCAGCAGGACCAGGAAGACCCACCGGACCTCTCCTCCCTTTGGCTCCCTGTGACAGAACCAGAATCAGCAGCTGGACACAGATGTTTGCGCTCACGCTTCAGCTTGCAGCCATTCATTTTCATACGCCGTGATGGTTTACTCACAGGGGATCCGACCTTTCCCACTTCACCTGGAAGTCCATCCGTACCAGGAATACCCTGTTAGGAAACACAGACACAGAATCTCCGAGTGTTCATCACCTGGTTTCACATGAAAAGGCTCTACTTTCTACGCCTGGAATCTGGAATAAAAGTAAAATCCTTCAGATGGACCCCGTGCGGCAGGTCCAGTCCTGCTGCAGCGTCAGGAGGGCTTTGATGAGAATAAAGTCAGACGTTAAAGACTCGTTTCAGCGTGACTTGTTGGTCTGTTTTTCTATCCCAGGTCTGCAGATCGTGCCTCTTTGTGCCACGACAGCAACGTTTCACTACCGCTGGTTCACCGACCCGCAGCTGGGCAGAACACTCACATCAAGGCCGTCAGGTCCCACGCCCTGTGAGGGAGAGAGACATCACATTTACACACCAGCTGACTCGGCACAGCTGAGCGATGACGGGAAGAGATCAGGCTGTAAGGAGCGTACTCACAGGTGCTCCAGGAGGCCCACGAGCGCCACGTTCCCCCTGAAACCAACAGCAACGTGAAACCCAGAAGAAAACCTGCTCACCATGAAATCAGCTGTGCGGAGGGAGTGTTCTGACCTTTGAGCCTTTTGGGCCGACAGGACCAGAATCCCCAGGAGGTCCCACGGGTCCCTGCAGACACAAACCATCATCCTCCACTAGTCCTTTTATTTGATCTCTCTGTTAGAGGTTCTCACCACCAACAAACCAAGAACAACAGCTTCTTCAGTTGTGTTTATTAATCACAGCTAAAAGACAAACAGAACGAAGGTTGTTTGTTGTTGTTTTTGTGGAGCCTACAAACATCTGATGTCTGAAAGACCTCTGAGGAGGTGAGGAGAGGAAAACCAGATGAATGACGAGCTGCATAATAAATCAGTCACATGTTTACACATGAATCCATAAATATACACACCCGGGGACTGGTTTCATTGCAGGTTTAAGCCCCGCCCCCTTCGTGTGAACTCATTCCTTGACTAAACTATAGAAACCCTTCAGGTCATGTTTGGTCAGTCTGCATCTACATTTACCTCCTGCCTTCCTCTAGTTACCTTGTGATGGTTAAAGCACAGGTGGGTGGGCGGGGCTTCAGACCCACATGAGAGCTCCGACACAACACTACACATCAACCCAAACATGACAGCTTCCTGTTTTGATTCTCCAAGATAAACCTCCTCCACAGCATTTCTGTCAGCAGCTGAAACAACACGGCAGTAACCGAAGAGCAGGCACCGGGGGGGGGGGCTTGGTGACTCATTTGTGAACATCAGTGTCATGGTCTGTGTCTGCGTCTCCCCTCACGTGTCTCCTTGTGTCCTCCATTCGTTCTCTAGGTGCTCCTTCTGTGTCCTAGTGCCTCATGTGTCGTCTGGTTTTCCCCGTTTGCCCCTAGGTCTCCAGCCCTCTAGGTTGCTCAAGTCATTTCCTTTAGTTACAGCCTTTCATGACCCTAACCCTAACCCTAACCCGTTTTTCCCATCAGTGTTTACTATTTTTCTCCCCCCTCCCTGTGAATTGTAGTTTTGTTTCCTGCTCTTTTGTATTGGGTTTTAGGTCAAGTTAGCTTCTCCCCTGATTAGTCATTGCCTTCACCTGGCCCTCCTCCCACACCCCACACACCTGCAGCTCATCTCCCTCTCATCCTCCCTGTGTATTTAAGCCCTGTCTTGTCTCGGTGTCTTGTCTTGTTTGTATTCTGTCTGCGTTTGTTCGTGCTCTTTATGAGCTTTTTGTCTCGTCCCCAGACTTTGTGCTCTAGGTGAGCTTCTGTTTCAAAGTCTTTGGTCTTCCTGCTCTTTGAGAGCTTTGGGTGTCCTGTGCTCCAGGACTTTGGACTTTAGGCTTGTTGCCTTGGATTTATTTTTGTTCATCCTCTAATAAAAGGACTGTTTCCTTATATCTACTCCTGCCTCGTGTCCTCCTGGGTTTCTGCATATTTGGGTCCTAAACATCCCCGAAACGTGACCATCACGTCACTAGTCACTCATTTCCCTCTGGGATTAGTAAAGTAT
>SSNQ01034431.1:394477-396977 GCA_006942095.1 Nothobranchius kuhntae
ATGGGAAAATCCCTTAATCTGAAGAGTATTATAGGGTTAATAAAGCATAAAATATGTCTGTGGTCTGTCATTGCAGCTGTGTTTGTGACTAGATCATTTGAATGAAGACGTGCCGTCCTTTGGGCAGCACCAAAGCTCCTTCGGTGTTTCTTCTCTAGTTCTTGCATTTGTCGGTTCTTTTTAAACAGAAAAGTTGTTCTGGACCTTGTTTGTTGACGTTTCGGCTGCTTCCTGTAGCCATCCTCAGAGTGTGTGTGTGTGTGTGTGTGTGTGTGTGGGGGGGGGTCTAAATGCTGTTTCGTGCATTCTGGTGTATGTACACGTCGTTAAACACCTATTTTACCTACAGTAGTGGTACCTTAACCCAGTAACTATTTATTCGCCAAAACCTCCAGCTGATTAAGGCAGAAAATACTAAAAAATAGAAACTTCCATTCAAGTTTTGACTGCGTGTTTATTTTATTTTATTCTTGTTGATAATGAGAATACCAGCAGGTGAACCGTTTTAACATTTAGTAACAACAGCCGTCTTTGTTGTATCTCTAGTGTACAAAGCAACAATTTCATGTATCCCAGTACAAATAGTAATAATACTACTCAGACCAAATACACAGATACTAACAGGTATTTTGTTAGTAGTGGAAATTTTATGTAAGGACATCCAACAACTGCACTGATGTGAGACAAACCTAGACAACATGTAGGTAATTGGATGAGTATTACAGATAGCTGCTGTATAAATCTGTGGTTACAAGTACATATAATATCCCAGATATCCATAATAACGTTACTATCCATACAAGTTGAAGTAAAATGACTGGAATTATAGGTGTTTAAAGCGAGTTTCTCCTGGTCAGAATTCAGTTTAGCATCATCTCAGTAACAGTGCTAACCAACCCTGCTGTTGGAGAACAACATGTGACTAAAGATGAGATCTAACAAAGCCCGCGTTACTGAGGTCCTGGAGGTGAAGTTTGGACTGCATGTTAGTGGATTTGAATGATTTGACAGAACAGCAGAATAAATAAATGGTTGTGAAACACCATCTCATGACAGTCATGCTTAGTATGTTTTATGGGTGTAATGAGAGTTTGGAGCTAACTTGGCTAAGTAAACCACTTAAGATGAATGAATGGCTCTTTTGTTTTGGGTGTAAACAGCGCTGGTTTCACCCTCAGGTTTACGTGCTTTTAGGTTCGTTTCGAGTGGCGTGACGAAGAAAAGGCCCACTGTTGCAAAAACTCTCATCTACAAGGAGCGGACAAAGAATGAGTTAAAGAGAAGCCAATGTTCAAACAAAACATCTCCTGTATGGATGGAGAATGATTGCTCAAGAGCACTTAAGAACAGAAACACATACAAGGTCTGACACTCGTTAAACCAATTAGTCTTAGCAAAAGAAAAAGAGCCATGTTGGGAAATCCCCTCTGCCTGTTGTGAGGTGTTGCCTTTTCTGATGCGCTTTGCAAAACTCAGCGCAGGTAGTTGGACCAGTTTGTTCACTGGCTGGACCCAAAGAGTATAAAAGACATGAGGTGTGCTTTCCATCCAGACTGAGCTGAATCCCTCCAGACCACCAGCAGGACCAGCCTAGTAAGAGTCTTTTGTTTTATTAACGGTGTTTTTGATATTATTGTTGACTGGATGAATCGTCTCTGAACCCTCAGACGTCTAACTGACTAAAGCAGCGTTATCCAGGTTTTTGTTCGTCTGGGGTTTGGTTAACAGACAGACTCTGTTTTAGTTACCAACAGAGATGAAACATTTCATTGTGATGATTTTGAACTGTGGTGTAAAACCTTTAGTTTTAAAAACACATTTTGATGTGATGAACTGTTTCTTTTATTTCTGCCATGTCTTCATAAACGGTTGCTCCACACCAGACCGTTTGCATGACTTCACTTGTTCACAGCAACCCTTGTGTGGTTATCTCCCCCAGAAGGAGTCAACATGAAGCTCGAGTTGGTGCTGATGCTGGCTGTGGCGGCGCTGGCGCCCAGCCCCTCCGACAGCAGGATCGTCTCCGTGTGTGAGCTGAAAGATAAGCTGGGCCAGGCCATCCCCCACAGTGGAAAACCACAAAAACATGAACTGAAGCTGGCCAGAAGTGAGTAGGTTGGAGTGACACGGTGTTATATCAGAGAACGTTTATGATGCTCTGAGTGTTCATCACTAGTAAGCGTGGAAGGAGAGGTGAGACAGCAACAGCTAGGCTCTTGTCTAAGACACCCACAAAAACCCGTAACATGACAAGTAACGGAAGGTCTCTGAAACCTTTAGCTGAACGAGTGTGTTGACTCCTCCTTCTCATCAGCTCCTTTTCCTGTTGTGTCTTGGTTGTTTTCACTGGCTGCAGTCGTCTGTGAGCTGAAGAGGATGTCCAACCTGAACACCAGCCTGGTAATAGCAGAAGGGAACCGCCAGCCCAAGACCACAAACAAACCACTGACAAGTCCAAGTGCAACAGGAGGCACTCGTGGACCTGCTGGCACTGTCGCAC
>SSNQ01034431.1:401977-423003 GCA_006942095.1 Nothobranchius kuhntae
AGAATATTGCTGAAATACTCAAGGAGCTCCAGTGCGAGTCACATGTTTGTCAGTGTTGGGGTGTGTAATGATGTGTGGTATTTTATGAAGGGTTACTGGGTCACTGAATGGCCTCATTGATAGTTTGGCCAACCCTGTCCACAGTACTGTCCGGTTTACATCAACGCTGTGGAGTCACTGGCTGAAATGTCTGTATGTTAGACATTGAACATGTTAATGTGTTTTTATTGTGTGTTTTTGTAGTTGTTGTGTTGTTTGTCATGTGTTGGTGTGTTTCTTGTATATGGACCCCCCCCGGCTCTGAATACAAGGAAATCATCTTGGGTTCCTGTCTGCCGTGGTAGACGCTGGTTTATGCTGCTCCTGGTCTGGGGGCTTGATTTTATGTGACACATGATCAGAAGTGTCCTTCTGCCTTTTATCCTCTGGTAGCATTTCTAGCTATCAGCCACTAGCCTGTGGTGCATGCCATACAATGCGTTTTTCCTCCTTGTCCACATGGGGTTTCAGCCGTTTCAGACGTTCACTTAGTAGGCCGTTAGTGAGAGGTTCCTTAATTATGTACTCCAGGATCTTAGCTGTTCAATTCAAGTTTATTTATAAAGCACCAAGTCAGGACCAGAGTCGTCTCAAGGCCCTTCACACAGTAAACATCCCACAACAGGTCAGGTCACTAAGCCAGTCAGTAAAAGGTTTCCTATATAAGGAACCCAGCAGGTTGCATCGAGTCACTGACTAGTGTCAGTGACTATACAGCAATCCTCATACTAAGCAAGCATGCAGCGACAGTGGAGAGGAAAACTCCCTTTTAACAGGAAGAAACCTCCAGAGCATCCTGGCTCAGTACGGCTGTCCTGGCACTCACGAGTCCTCGTCCTCCATGCCCGGTCTCCAGGTGGACCAACCAATTTTTTGATGGTCTGTCACTGACTGTCTCCACCAGTGTGCTGCTGACCTGACCTGCGCTACCGCTCCACATCACCCACCCCGAGGCTTCTGTTATGATGAAAGGTAATCCCGTACCCTCCAGCTGTGAGAGGACAGTGGTGTGGGTTACATCTGTGTCCTGAATTCCCCTACTGCTGTTCTCGCTAGCAGTCAGGTTCCTGGAAACCTCGACAGTTAATACTGTTTACTCCAGGGCTTTCCTTCATTCACTCGGGTTGACATGAATTCTCGAACTCGTGACCAAGATCGTGAGAGATACTAAGGAAGACAGCTCAGGTTGCCCTTCCTCTAAAGGACTACAATAAAAAACTCTGTTCTGTTGGTAGACCTGAGTCTTATGTTAGCATCAACCATGACCGTTCAGCGTTGTAGCTTTCATCAAGCTTTTCTGGATGAAAAGGTAGTGGGGCTGCGTTTTCTCACCATTTCCTTATAAACGTACCCAGAAGCCTGAACGACACCCTAACAACCCGTCAGGTACAGTTTGGTGACGTTTTACAGCTTTTAAACAATAAGGTTTGGTTCTTCTTAGGGTTAATATCTGTGCACGAGGTGTGCTTGTATTACATGTGCTCTGTTTTCACTGCTGTGATTTCTGTTTTATGAAGAGACACTCTCACCTCGCCAGGTTTTCTCATTATTCATAAAAGTGGGCGTATACCGATGAGACCTTTTCCCTGAAACTCAAATAGTATCTGTTACATCCCCCGGAGCCTTCGGGGAGAGGTCTTTCCTCATGAGCTTTGTTCCTGTGGGTGGTACCTGCTGTGTTATATCAGTGATGTGGCACAGCGGCGTTTAGACGTGGACATCTCTGCTGTGGAGATGAAGGTACTGTTACTCGGTGTGGTAGGACTACTGGGCTTCAGTCTGGCTGGAGCTCAGAATGTGACTAAATGCTCCCTGAAGAATCAGCTGAAGGAGAAAATCGACAACCTGCCAGAGAAAATTAAGCAAGCAGGACTGACTGCAGACACCTTCGTGGCCAAGCGTGAGCACCTTTTTGTTACTTTAACTGTTTAAAAATGTTTTCCGTTTTCTAAGAGATGAAGGTTATGTTGAAAGAGAATTTCAGCAGTTTCCCGTTCTGCTGCCCAGTTTTCCTTCTGACGGCCATTCTGGTTCCTGGTTTGCAGACGTAAGACTTGTCTGTTTCAGTAAGCTGTAACAGTTGCTAACCACTCATGAGTGACGTCAGCAGGTGGTTCTGACCCTTTTCTTTAGCTTGTCCGTGTCCTCGCCTGCACTGCAGGGACTCTGGCATTTAGTTAGAATTTCAAACAAGTTCTAAAATGTCATCAGGCAAATTTCACCTGAAAATAGTCACAAAGTCTGGAACGCAACCCTGATTTACATTTCTGTGTGAGACGTCTTTGGGAACAGTTGGCCACCAGCCAAACCAGAGGGTTCAAATGAAGGCGTTTGGCTTCTCATCCGAGGAGCTTTGTCAGTTCTGACTGGGTTATGGGAGAGTCACGCTTATAAGCTGTCTGTTGTTATTTAACTAGCAGAAACTACTGTGAGTACCCCTCCTCTCCATCCCCTGATGAGTCGTTGTGTTGATTAGATGCAGGAAGGTGTGGCCTAGACTGAAACTGCTTAGGAATGAGATCCAAAGCTGCACTAGCTGCATTTCTCCTTTCCAGCACCTGTAGTGTTGCTTTCAATCACCTCCCTGTGCCTAAGCAACACAACTGCCTCACAATAGAGGCTAACTCAGGGGGTGAAGAGGAGGGGTATTCAGCGTAGTTTCTACTCATTAGCAACAATAGACAGCTACAGCGTATAAGCCTGACACTCCCATGTTCCCTTCAGAACATGACCTGGATGCCTGAGAACCTTCACCAGCATGCTGACCACCGCTGAAGCTACAGAGTCTGGCGGGTATTTAAGAAAGAGAATCACATTCTCGGCACATCTAAATATGATTGAAACTGAAGTAGTAGACCGTAGTCCTAGGAGAAACTGTGCATTGCTTTGGCCCAGATGCAGATGAGTGAAGTTTTATTTCCCAGGTTTTCTTACAAACACGTACGTGACCAACCAAAGTGATTCTGTTAACGTTTTCACCAGCAGCAACGTTCAGGTGGACGTACGCTGAAGACTGACTCAAAACCACACAGGAACACATAAATGTTCCAGCTTGTTCCAAGAACTGGAACATTTGTTGTGCATGTCTGAGTTTCTGGTGAGGGTGGGCCAGAGGGGCGGAGTCACACATTTATACAGACAGCAGTAGTGAACCGTGTGAGTAGCTAAAACCTCTGGTTAGGCTTAAATCTTCCGATGGTAGCAAACAGCTGTGGGTCCAGCATGAAGCTCCAGAGGTGAAAACAACAGAAACAAGCTCGAAAAGAGAAGAGCTGTGGTTTTCTACTGCAAAGCTCCAGTCAGGTAACCGCAGCACCTGGAGGACGAGATCCCAGACTCTTCACAAGTGTCCGTTTCACCGATCAGTTTCAAGGTCGGGCATCGTCGTGTTCCTCTGAACAGAGGTTCAGAATGAATAATAATGGCTTAAGGGGAATAGAACGTAACTGTTACTGGAGACACCAGAGGACAGCATCACAACGGAAACTCGAGTGTCTGGAGACTCGAGCCGCATCACAACAGGTATTCAGCTACGTTACGTTTCAGGTGGGAGAACGTGTGACTCAGGCCCGCCTAACAAACCGACAGCCCAAAGGCATTCATGAAGAAGAATCATATTGTAGAGAACATGCTAGGGGTCAGAGGTCATGATCATCAGCCTTGCTGATCAGGCTGTGAGGCAGAGGACACTTCAGGTGAGGTTAGAGAAGTTGTGTTAAGTTCTCGGGTTCAGCTGTTGCCTCTACTGCGTGCTTCTCCTTGTAAGTGAACATTAGAAACGGTGTGAGGCCAAAAACTCGTCTGGGAGACAAAACACGATCCGATTCTTCCATCTTTCAGTTGTCTGTTATGTGGAGAACGGTTCAAACTTCAGCACCAGTGCTGTGACTGAGCTGAGTCATGACCGTGGAAGTCCTGCCAGTGGGCCCAGCCGGAAGCGCCGCGACACCCTCGATTTGCTGAGCAATGGGGACGAGAAGAAGAACGCGACCCTTTACGGCCTGTTCCAGCTCCCCGGTGACCCAGTTTGCAATGACAACAACAGTCCCAATGTGTGTGGCATGGACTGCAGACGTAAGTTTTATGGTTTAAACCTTCTTAAATCTGTACTAATAACGTGCAAACGCACGGAGGTTCAGTTCTTACAACATTTCTGATCCCAACAAGGTGCCACGGCTCATTAACTTTAGAAAACCGCTCGCTCTCTCACCAGGCTTGACCGATGACAAGATAGACGACGACATCCACTGTGTGTTGACTCTCATCGCCAAAATTGTGTATGTTATCATTTTCATTGATTTCTATGTAATAGTAAGTTTCATTGTTAACACTAACATCAGTGCAAATGCAGTGAATTTATTATTAACCTGACCCCGGCTTTCCACCGGAGCCGTCAGCAGCGCGTCATAGCTGCTGATAGGAACCGCTGTGGTCAACAGAACCTTTTCCACTGGAGCCGTCAGCAGCGCGAGTCGGCCGCGTCTCAGGAGCAGCATGTCGCGGCCTTTACGCGCCGGTTCTATTTTCTACGCGCAACGCCTCTGAAATGGGTCAAGTTCGACATTTTTGGGGAAGGAAAGACAGGAAATCGGACGCGGAAATGGAGAGGATCTACCGAGATTTTCAGAATAAAGAACGTACTGCCTTCCGGTTGCTTTACTTTTAAAAAAGGTTACTAACTGTGCGTCCCCGTGAGAAGTTATCACCTAGCTAGCGGTCTCCTTTGTTTTTCAGGTCCGTATTGGCGATTATAAAACGGACAGAACATAAAACACAAACCATGTTGTAGTTTTCTCCTGCTTGTTGTTGTTTACTGACGAAGTCACTCGTGTGACTTCGTGCTCGGTCGGTGACAGCTGCTCCCCTGCTGCTCCGCGTCTCGTGGGAAGGGCCAAGCAGCAGCTAGACGTGCTGCTGCAGTAACGTGCTGCTGGCGGCTCCCGTGGAAACCCGGGGTTACAGCCAAAGTTAGTTTTTCTCTGGTGCTAAAGCACAAATCCTGAGACCTTGCTCCCTTTTCTCAAAACATCAAACACAAAACCTCTCGTTCCTCTTGCAAAATCAAACTTTCACCTCATAACAGGTATGTATGTAACTTAGAGTATTTTAGAGTAATTTAGAGTAATTTAGAGTATTGTGTTTATGATATGAGAGAAGCGTTTGATTTTGAGTACAGCTTAAACTGTTTTGTGGTGAAAGTTTGATTTAGCAAGAGGAACGAGAGGTTTTGTGTTTGATGTTGTGAGAAAAGGGAGCAAGGTCTCAGGATTTGTGCTTTAGCACCAGAGACAAACTGTAATCTTGCTCTTCCTCTTCGTCCTCCTTTTTCTCTTTCTTGCCCTCCTCCTCATCCCCCACCTCGCACACGCACCCGTCCTCGTCCTCTCGTGAATTCTTCTATCCGTTGTCACACTTTCTCGTTCCCACCGTCAACAACCTGTTTGCTCTCTGAACTTGCTTTTACTGGATCTTTTGAAACAAGTGAGATCTACTTTGACTGATTGTGTCCAGTCAGTGACATTTGTGCTCTTGTTATGGGTGAATGTGCCGCTTGTGTTCACCGTCATGGACGACACGAGTGCAGAATGTGTTTAGAGTGTTGCTAAACCGTGTGAAACGTTTAAGGTTTGGACAACGGGCTCAACTGTTAGCTTAATGAGTTCAAGCAACTGAGAACTTTCCTCGTGTGCCAAAGCTTCCTCTCTCCATGAAGTCTGATAGAATATACCCAAGATACAAATCCATAAATATCTATTGATAATCAATAGATAAAAAGTTTTCAGTGTATTTATCCGTGTTTGTGCATTTCTATAAATGTATGACTGTCTTCTTAAACAGCGAACAAGGCTTTGGAGCTCAGAACATCCAGGAGTTAACAAAAGTGTAAGTTTAATATATTTATATATTTATATGAGTCATCTTAAATATTAAAGGTGCATCATGTAGAAACGAAGTAAAAACTACATCCTGTGGTTAAATGTGGAGCTTTTTGCCGGCCGTCGTCTACTTCCCAAAGTGGGCGCTGCAGCATTAGCTCGCAGGAGACACAGCACCCCCACCCTCACTGATGGTAAACAGTCGATGCGGCCCTCCTTCCTTTGTTTTAGGAGAAAAACTGACAACCCAGCAGCTGGATATGAAGCATGTCTCAGTAGAAGCTTCCCTCCAGAATGACGGAAACATCAGACTTTTGGGATTGTCTCACTACATTCTTACATGGTGCACCTTTAACATTTGTTCATATTTTACTTAAGATTCTCTAAGAGTTTTGTAAAATACAGACATGGATGCATTTGTTGTTCCTGTTAAGTTAAAAAGAAAAACCCACAGTCACTGAAATAAGTAGAAAATAACAAAAACCAAAATATCAATACTGAAGATCAATCTGAAAATTAATTCAATTTATTAGAAGTTGCTGTCAGTAAATTTAAGCTAATGAAGCTGATCTGGACAGGATTAGAAAAGTTGTACCCTAATGTGATCTCAGGTGTACATTTAGGCTGCCCTCAGTGTAACGACTGGACTTGAAGACCCGTAAGGACCCCGAGGCACAGTAAGGCACTCTAAAAGTCTTGATTAGCAAAAAGCTAAGACGTGGCGTTACCCGTGGAGGGCGAGGCTGGAGACGGAGTCGGTGAACAGGCGTGGGTCAGAACCAGGAAGATCTGTAAGAGGTCAGTGGAGCAGGCGAAAGACGTGGTAGAGGACAGGCGTGGGTGGTGAATGCAGGTAGGGTTCCAGCCGAGGGTCAGACGTGAAGCGAGGTGGAGGAGGGACACAAGGTCGATGATCGATGGATCAGGCAGGAAGGAAGGCTGGAAGATCTAAAAGCGAGGGCGTTCAATAATCTGGCAATGCTTGGAGAGCAGGCCGGAGCTTTTGTAGCAGGAGAGGCAGGAGTGTGTCATGAGCTTGATGAGGGGACCAGGTGTGATGAATGAAGGCTGATGAGATGAACGATGATGCATGGAGGTCAGGGCGTGGCAGGATCATGACACTCGGGGCTCAGGAAAATATTGTTTCATTCAAACCTTTCACAGGGTGCCATCAAAAACCTATCAAACGATTTTCCGGTTCGATGGCGAACGGAGATGGCGAAGGTTGCATTGATTGTCATTCCTGCAGGCTTATTTTATGTTTTGAGGAGCATTTTTGAGATTTAGTTTTGTTCGGAGTGTTTTGTTGCGCTTCTGGCACATGTTGGAATTTTCTCCTGACACTAATGATGTCACAAAAAGCTGGTAAAATCAGAATCAGAATTATTGCCATGTAGGTGAGGTCTCTACTAGGAATTTGCTGCGGTGGCAATGTGCAAACATACATTTAGGTCAAAGTCAGGTCAGGTAAAAACGCCAGTGTGTTTCAGCCCACCTCGTGGTGCGACCACACCCCAACCTGGACTGTCTGACATGTCATCTGCTGAAATGAACCGCTCCTTGAAGGCTGAGCGGTTGGCGGAGCTTGCAGAGAATCTCATGTGTATCAGGTCTGACATACAGGCAAACGGACCTGTCCTTGGATATTTCAGCCCTGCGGGCGGACTTTGCAGGACTAGAAGGCACGATAACAGAAGTGGAGCGGTCTCTTTCCACATTTACAGATGATGTTGTTCAAGTCCAAGCTAAAATGGACGCCATGTCAAAGGAGATGGCTGTGTTGGAAAACAAATGTGCCATGTGACATGGTACGGTAATAGCATACGCCTAGTTCGGGTGCTGGATCACAATGTTTTAACTGCTGCAGATGTGTCTACGCTCCTCATGGAGCCATTTCAGCTTGAGGAGGAACTGCTGCTGGACAGATTTCATCTGTCGTGGTCTCCAAGACCTGCCGCACGGGGACGCCCCCGCCCCATGATCGTCTGGTTACATCACTACGTGGATACTGCCAAGTTTCTTCAGAAAGCCAGGGAACTGCGACAAACACATACACGCAATATGGTTATCTCTGTCTTCCCTGACAACACCGCCAAGATAGCCCGGCCTCGTGCAGCTTTCAACGACCTTCTGCGTCAACTTTGGAGCATCGAAGGAGCTCGGTTTGGTATCTTTCATCCCGCTAAGCTTCACTTCACGTGCCAAGGAGGGCAACGGGATTTCATCTCACCGAAGGACGCTGGGGATAATTTCAAACCATGGTTCCAAAATGGAGACACAGCTGGTGTCGATATTTGTTCTTTTCCTCTTCTTTCTGGAGCCAAACTGGACTCAGACTAGATGATCGTTGAGGTGAGTTAAATGTCTGACTTTTTTAGGGCTATTTGGCTTTGTTTGGCTTGTCCAGAGACGGAGAATATTCGTGCTGGTATTGTTACTTGCACCTTGTATTTTGCTTACAGTGGCTCTGTTGGAGCGCTGGCTGGAGATGGTTTGATCCATTATCTGGAGCGTATTCTTTTTGGTTCGCTCCATGGGGAGCCAGCATGGCAGTCTTGGTCATTTGGGGAGGGAGACATTTGCTTGTATTTGTGTGTGATTCTCTTTTTCTTCTATGGGGATGGTGAATTGATTTATTTTGTCATTTCATCTTTGTGTACTTGTCATGGCTAGTACTTTGGGTCACTCCGGTGTATCAGATTTTTGACTTGGAATGTGAGGGGTATGAATAACCCAGATCTAAGGTATTCTCTCATTTAAAACACTAATGTGGAGTTTTTACAGGAGAACTATCTACAGAGTAAAGATCATGCTAAGCTCAGATGTCCATAGCAGGGTCAGTGTTTGATTCCAGGACCAGAGGGGTGGCCCAGTTTGTGGCCTTTAAGACCACAGCTGACAAAAACAGGAGATATCTGACTGCTGTAGTCAACGTGCTTAATGTTCCTGTTCTTTTGGTTAAAGTGTATGCGCCCAATTTTGATCAATCAAGTTTCACGAACAACGTTTTAGTAGCCTCTCTTTTCTCCACACTCTTTTTCTGATACTAAGTGGTGATTCAAGTTGTGTTTTTGATCCCGTTTTGGATGGATCGCACCCCCGTACTCTGTCTCAACTGTCTATGTCTAAATCTACGGCTGAATTCATGTCTCAAAGCGGATTTATTGGTTCTTGGAGATCTTCCATACCTACAACTACAGCTTATTCTTTTTCTTTCTCATGGTCATCAATTGTTTGAAGTACTGAAAACTTTCTGTGGACAGTTCTCTTCTCCGAAGGTGCTGGCGTCTGAATACCATCCAATCATATCTCTGACGCCTTGACGGCTGCTCTCGTGGCCTGCCTGTATCTGTTTTCGTTCTACACGTCTTGTTGAAGTTTCTTGCTTCAGGACGCTGGAGCACTGACAGTAAAGTTGATTCTGGTGCCCATTTCTCCTTTTCCTCATCCCGGAGTTTAATTCTTCACTGCTGTCAGATGACAGTTTTGTCACCTTTATTAAATCCACATTCAACAACTTTATGACATTTAATGACAACTAACATTTAAAGCATACTTGCACGGCTAAATACTTTCTTTGTCTGATCATTCCGGTAAAGATTATAAAACCAAACTCTAAAATTTGACTACACCAATTTACGATATAGATAGACAAGTTATAACCAGCCTCACTCCCGATTTACATAAAAGACGATTTGATCTACAGACTGAATTTGATCTATGCTCTACTCTCGATGCCGATCCACTGTTACTTCGTACACGTGCAACCTGTTATGAGCACGGGGATAAACCGAGTAATCTTGGTCCATTAATTGAGACGTTGGGCTTCCTCTCAGTTGATATCTCAGGTTAAAGGCACAGCTGGTAATTTGGTTTCCGGTCCTAAAGAGGTGAGTGAGGTGTTTAAAGATCATTATACCACTTTGTAGACTTCAGAATCTACTGCTAATCATTGCGAAGTGGATTTATTTTTGGACACTCTGAGAGATGCCCACTGTTGCAGGAGCGCCCCCAAAAAATGTTGACAAGGGTGGCCAGATGGGGCCGAAGAAAATTTTGGGGAGGCACACCAAATTGGTCCTTATTGTAGCTCTGAAAGAGTTTAGCCTGTAGTGATGCATTGCATTGCTTCTTTATTCTTTTTGATTTAAAAAATGTATTAAAAAAAACTTTGTTAAGTTCAGTTATTTGAAATGTTTTTTCCAAAATTTATTTTAGAATTTTTTTTTTTTTGTTTAATTCACCTGTTGCTGTCTTCATAAAAAACTGTGAAGATAAACTTTTTTTCAATGGTGAGCAGCAGAAACATACAGTTAGGGTATTGAAAAATTCAGGATCATAAGCATTTGGAGCGTAAGCTGAAACAAGGGCTATTCGGATTCCATTCAAACATATTTTAGCAATCGTGATCCGCCCTTTATTGTCTGCCCAAGAATCAATAAAATTAAATTTCAAGTTCCTTTTACATACCAACATGACACCTTTTGATTTTGTTGTTACCGAAGGGCTAGCAATAACACGGTAAAACTTATTCGCAAAACGACCTACATCCTTAGACAGCAAATGTGATTCCTGGATCATGGCAAAATCTGTATTTCGTTTTCGCAAAAAATCTAACACTATACCCCTTTTATACGGAATGTTAAGACCCCTGGCATGAAGGGAAATACAGTTGAGACCTGTCATCTTATGTGTGATAACCTCCTAAATAAAAGCTTAAGCTCCGGACCCCAAAAATAACCCCAGCTGAACTTTTTAGAACAAAAACTAAACCTCGTGAACAAAACTTGGAGTGGAGGCAACCAGTAACCTCCATCAACTCTATTTGGACCAAAATCTGGAAAACTTAACCCCAAATACCCACAGCTAGCTGAGCCACCCACATCGCTATACAACATGCAAAACTGGTGTCAAGATCAGCCTCCAAATATCACCCACCCAATGTCAAAAAGAGACAAAGGAATTTCTTTAGATTCTTAATCAAAATAGCCAGCAAACTTCTTCATTTAAGGCATAGGAAACAAACAAGAAACAACCCTCCCATTGTCTGCACATTACCCATTAGACCACGCTCATTTCAGGTTTTTGATGCATTGTGTTGCCTTCCTTGGGTCTTCAAAATGATGCTTAGTCCCGTTAGGAGCTGTGAAGAACAGCGTGGCCGGGTAACCAATCCCGAATGGGATGTTGGCCTGATGGAACAAGCGCTTCCATTCCACAAAGGACTGATGACGTGCCTGCGTTGCCCTGGAGAAACCTTGGTAGAAGCTGATTTTGTGGTCCTGCCAGCGCACGTCCCCCATCTCCCTAGCAATTCTCCACACCCGCTCCTTCTCCTGGAATCTCAAAAAGCGGACCACCAAGGGCCTCGGGGGAGCTCCAGGCTTTAGCGGTGCGATCGATCTGTGTGCCCGCTCCATCTCCAGGCCCCCTTCAAACTGGATGTTTAGAATCCCTGGAAGCACTTTCTTAAGGAAGGAAATAGCATCCTTGCCCTCTGCCTTCTTGGGAAAGCTGAAGATACGGAGATTTAGACGCCTTTCTCTATCCTCCAACTCAGCCAGCTTCAACGTTAGAGCTTCAACATCAGTCGCTGTCACCAGGGGGGATTCTCCTCGCTGTTTCTCTGTTTCCTCCAGCGCGTGTAAGCGAGCCTCCGCACTGTTTACTTGTGTTAGCACATCAGCTAGCTTCCCTTCCAAGGCTGAGACCGCTCTCCGCGTCTCCACCAGTTGGCTCCTGATATCGGCGAAATTCTTCATTTGATCCTCCAAAATCTTTGACTGGTCCGCAGCCAGCTTCTCAAGGAGCTGCATTATTCTGGCATCCGGTTCCGTGGCGAAGTCGTCTGTCGGGCCCGTCTGCTGGGCCGTTTTGGGGCTAGCATTAGCGGTAGCCTTAAACAGCGTCTGCTGCAGTGGCGCCCCTGTGGTGCTTTTCTTGTAGTTCGGCATCTTATCCACACTTATAATGTTTAAAAATGTTGTAAACTCCTCTGAGGGCAGTAAAAAAGGCTTGAAAGTGACCCAAAAGCATTAAAAGGCTGAAGCGATGTGAGAGCCCGGTTATCAAGCAGCCATCCTACCCGCGGCCATCTTTCCCTCTCTGCGAGACAAGAATCTTATGATCAACTGTCTCAAAGGCAGCCGAAAGGTCCAGCATGACCAGCACAACTGGCTTCCTATTGACCACTGCCCTAACTTTGTCATCATGAACCTTCAGGAGAGCCGATTCAGTGGTGTAGCGTCACCTAAAACCAGATTGGAAGGTTGTCTAGAAGTTGTTGAACCTGATTAAAAACTGTTTTTCTAGAACCTTAGAAAGAAAGGAAAATTTTGAAATGGGTCCAAAATTTGAGAGAAGAGAGGGGTCCCTGTGGGGTTTTTGAGTAGGGGCCGGACCCCTGCATGCTTCAAACCCAATGGAAAACACCAGGACTTAGGGAAGAGTTAAACAGAGCATGGATAAGGTGTCAATAAAATAAATAAACAACTTATGGACTTAGACGCCCATTGGGTGGTCAGTTAGAAGAGCTTGGGAACAAGAGTTAGGTTGATGATGGGAAGCTGCAGTGTCCAGCGTCTGTTGTAGTGCATCAAGTGCTCGGTTACAACCTGTTCAGTGTAAGGTCCTATAAAGAGCTCACTATTCAAAACCTCGCCTGTGTAGAGTTGGTCCACGTGGTGGATCAGTGTGACCAGTCACATGTTCTGCTCATGTCGGGAACTCTATGGCATCAGAATACTGTGCCTGTTTTTTTTTTCTTGTGTTTTCATGTGTTGTTTCTATGAACATGTAAAATAAAATAAAAACCATCAGACATCTGAATAATCAGTGTCAGAAAGAAAGTCTCCGATGAAGCTTACCAAGATGCCCATCAAACACATCGCCTGGAAATTACCAGCTGGTTCCACTTGGCTTACCAACAGGACCACAGCAACCCTCAGTGGTAACACCCGCTACATTAGGAGCCTGAATCTTACGTTCTGCCTCTGTCACACATGATAAAAAACACCGCCCAGCCAAAAAAAGTCTCTACCTGGCAAACAGGTAGGAGCCTCCTATTGGCTGATTGCTGCAGGTACTTCACATTACTGGTGCAATGACCTGTTCTCGTTTCTAGAACAACCATGTGGACAGACACATCTGGTGGTGGTAGAAAGGATGTTAGTCAGAATTGTCCAAATAACATTCATACAAGTCCGTTTTTAAAATAACGACATGATCAAGTAGGAATTATATTTAAGGACATTCACAATAACATCTGCACTAATTTAGCATCTCGTTCCATGAAGGTGTGTCCATCCTTCAGGTTAACCCTGACCGGTTATCGGTGCTTACAACTTGTTGTCTTTGACAGAAACTCTAAACAGGCCATGGGCAAATCTAATCAAAGGCATTTTAAAGTTTTCAACCGTAATTTAAAATTTCTTTTACTATTTTCGAGTTATTTTAGTGACTCTCGTGGGTTTTTGTTTTGTTGATGGAAAGCTTTGTTTACATGTATGAAGTGATGCTGATGCTCTGTTTGTTTGCAGGTTCAGACTCATGATGCAGCCGCAGTGCAAAAACGCCCACTATGACGTCTACTTCCATGAGTGTCACTAGTTTCTTACATTTAGCTCATTAAACGCCGCTGGACTGCTCAGGCTTGTTTCTCAGCAGTGATGAATGAATAAAACCATGAAGCATGTAGCTCCTGTTGTTGATGTTGAAAGCAGTAAAACTTGTTTTCCTGTTACCTGAATAGATCATTAAACTGCCCCCGTGGTCCATGGCTGGAGACTGATGCCACCTGAGGGCCATGCAGGCTCACATTATTCTCTCTCTCTCTCTCTCTCTCTCTCTCTCTCTCTCTCTCTCTCTCTCTCTCTCTCTCTAATTACAACTTGTTAGGAAAATGTTTCAAGTCAGTGTGAGAAAAAGAGTCACAAGTCTTAATCTTACAATAAAAACTCAAGCTCATGGATTAGAAGGTCTGCAGTGTAAAAGAAATAAAAGTGCTGAAATAAAACAAGCTGCTTTTCTTTTCTTTGGTTCTAAAACATTCCCAACAGCTCTGTAAGAGTCAGCCTTCAACATCTGAAACTGCCCCTGAAGATTTAGATTTTGGAATAAAGAAAAGAAGCTCCTTCTTCAATCCCGACTTGGTACCGCACACTCGGTTACGACACAGCTCCAGCAGTTATCCTGAGCCATGAAGTAGGCGGGCTTCCCGTTGTAGGAACCTCAGGGTCATTTCTGGGAGGGGGAGTTTCAACGGCTCGGTCCGCTACGCTGTCTACAGATTCCACCCTTGCAGGACTTTGATAATAGCGATGTGTCGGTCGCGAACGGACCGGCTCTAAGAGCCGGCTCTTTGAAGTGAACGACGGGAGCCGGCTCGTCATTGGGAGCCCTCCCCTCCCCCCTCCGCCCCTGCCTTGGTGAAAGCTACAGGCGATTGGTCAACATGTGTAACTGTGTGTCCAGACTGTCCACTCACAGAGCAGTAGGGGCGGGGAAGAGGGAGGATCAGACTCAGACACACTGCAGAGCACATGCGGGAGGAGGGAGACGAGAGGGAATGAGGAGGAGGAAAAAGGCGAGCGAGAGAGAGGAGAGTGCGATGAAGACGGTGAGAAAATGAGCGCCAGCAGTCGGAAAGTGGAGATTTCTTAAAGTGTTNGTTAGGAAAATGTTTCAAGTCAGTGTGAGAAAAAGAGTCACAAGTCTTAATCTTACAATAAAAACTCAAGCTCATGGATTAGAAGGTCTGCAGTGTAAAAGAAATAAAAGTGCTGAAATAAAACAAGCTGCTTTTCTTTTCTTTGGTTCTAAAACATTCCCAACAGCTCTGTAAGAGTCAGCCTTCAACATCTGAAACTGCCCCTAAAGATTTAGATTTTGGAATAAAGAAAAGAAGCTCCTTCTTGGTACCGCACACTCGGTTACGACACAGCTCCAGCAGTTATCCTGAGCCATGAAGTAGGCGGGCTTCCCGTTGTAGGAACCTCAGGGTCATTTCTGGGAGGGGGAGTTTCAACGGCTCGGTCCGCTACGCTGTCTACAGATTCCACCCTTGCAGGACTTTGATAATAGCGATGTGTCGGTCGCGAACGGACCGGCTCTAAGAGCCGGCTCTTTGAAGTGAACGACGGGAGCCGGCTCGTCATTGGGAGCCCTCCCCTCCCCCCTCCGCCCCAGCCTTGGTGAAAGCTACAGGCGATTGGTCAACATGTGTAACTGTGTGTCCAGACTGTCCACTCACAGAGCAGTAGGGGCGGGGAAGAGGGAGGATCAGACTCAGACACACTGCAGAGCACATGCGGGAGGAGGGAGACGAGAGGGAATGAGGAGGAGGAAAAAGGCGAGCGAGAGAGAGAAGAGTGCGACGAAGACGGTGAGAAAATGAGCGCCAGCAGTCGGAAAGTGGAGATTTCTTAAAGTGTTCAGTTATTAAATCCATAGAAATGATAAATATTTGATGTATTGCTTTCTTTTACAGTAGTAAATCATTTTACATATAGTTTTTCCTTATTTTGGTTATAAATGTACTCTACGCCACAGAAAATCTGAGGAGCCACTTGGGTGCCGAAAGAGCCGGCTCTTTTTGGTGAGCTGAGCCAAAAGGGGGGTTCTGCTGTGTTTCCTGGTGTTGGGAGTTTAGCAACAGCAACTTTAAAGCAGCGTGAACACTACTTATTTGCTTCTGTTTCACCAGAAACTCTTCTAATTTTACAAATGCCAGTTGTTTAGTCTGCTGATGTCATTTCCTGTACACGGCCAGCTGAAGTGGAGAAGCGTGAATGCTGCTAAGTCCCGCCCACATTACCCTGAAGGTCCGATGGTGGAAACACGCTTAATATTTGAAGGAAAGGTTGTTTCTAGTGAAGAAAACTGGGAGCTGTAGGTCACGTAGGAGTTTAACCAGACATGAAGGTCAAGGGTGAGAACCCACCGCTCACACACACACACACACACACACACACATTCTCTAACCAGTCTACCCCTAACCCTAACTAAAGCTTCATTCACACCAGACCTCTAAAACTAACCAGTAGAGCTGTAACGCTGTACCAAAGTGGACCAGCTAAATGTCCTCAGTTTGCCGGTAAAAAGCTCGTCTTTGGTCCGCACTTTGATGTATAGACGAGTATACACACTCACACACACACACACACACACACTCCAGCGTTTTAACCTGCTGACAGTACCAGTAATAATAAAGTACCTAAACATGCTCACATTAGAAGAAATCAGACCAACCTCCATACTGAATAACGGGGAGTAAACCTGGTCCTTGAAGGCCACAGTGGCTGCATGTTTTCTACGAGTCCCTGCTCACACACAGCTGATTCTCTTGTTTTAACTCAGAGCAGCAAAGCCTTTAGTTACCTTCCAACAAGTTTCTGCTCCTCCTGAGAAGAGGACAAGGCTGAGACGTGTTTAGCCACATGTCCCAGCCTCGTCCTCAGCTCTGAGGAAGGAGACCAGGGGTTGACTGGTAATCTGGTTGCTGATGGTAGTGACGTCCTTGATATAAATAAACAATCCATCATGGTTCATCAGGGCATCGGCTTCCCTGATGCTCACACAAATGGAGCAAAGACACCCCCTCTTTTTATGTAGTTATGCAGAGCGGAGAACCTTTGTCTTCCAGGTGGACATCTCTACCACTGGTCCGCATTACTCAATTATTCTGGTGAAGCTTTCATGCAAGGCCGTCGTCGTCCGTGCTCGTTCCTGGCTTGGTTGGTGTTTCTGAGCAGAGCGACACGTCTTGCTGTTCTGTTGAAAAGGGCCGAGAGTCACAAGAGAAAACGTGTCTTTGAAGTCTACGATAAGAAAAGCGTCCGAAGGGAGAAATAAGACCAGTTTTTTGGGACTCTTCAAGGATGGCGTGTGCTGAAATGAAAGGTTAGGCTCCCCACAGACGCCTCTACTCCTGGCTTTCTGCTCGACAGGTAAGCTAAAGTTCGGCTTTTGTTTATTTATTTAGCAGACGCTTTTATCCAAAGCGTCTTACAACTTATAACCTATAGGGCATGTTGTGATCTGTGGGGGAAACCGGAGTACCCGGAGGAAACCCACGCATGCATGGGGAGAACACGCAACTCCACGCAGAAAGGCCGCAGCAGAGTTTCGAACCTGCAACCTTCGTGCTGCGAGGCAACAGTGCTAACCACTGCGCCACCATGCAGCCCAGGCTTGCTATGTGGAGACATTCCTTTCGGATCTCTGCTAGAAGAAGTTAGCCACAATATTCAAACTTTCCAGGGAAGAGTTGTTTGGTTCTGATGGGAGAATAAACCTCGGGGTTATTAGCAGAGGTGTTTATCCCAGTGGAAATACTTTATTGATCCCACAGGGCAACAATCATACGCTGCAGAGGTACACAGACAACAGCGGTACAGCACGGGTGGAAGAAGAAATACGTCTAATACAAGCCACAAATGAGAAGAGACAGGAAGTGCACATAAATAAACATAAATCTGACACAAAACGCTGATCTTTTCTTTAGTGAGTGTGTGCTGCAAGGCCTACTTGTAAACAGCGTGCACTTAAGCTGGAGACGCGGATCCGGCCAACTCGCATCATTTCTCATCTTTCTGATAGACTTTTCTGTGAAATGACTAAATGTAATACTGTTGTAACCATTTGTAAGTGGTTACTTTAATAAATAATCAACATAATATATAAATGTATTCAGTTAAATGTAATAATACATAAAATATGGATTACCAGTATTATTGAACCTTTAATATGATTGATGATGGAAGTCGGTACTTTGGGTAATCCAGGGAAACAACACTTTATTATAATTTGGCTCAGAGACAAAAATATAGTTTATTAAAATCTATTTATTACAATATTAATGATGATGAAAGGCTAATGATTATAAATGGTGACACAGTGATGTTAAATGAGACCATGAATGATGAAACATGACCTGGTGTGTTTAAGAGTTTTCTAAGTGACTCAGAAAGTTGAGATGTCTGGTTTATTAAACACATCTGGCTGTTTGTTGGATGTCATTTAACAAGTTATCAGATTAATATCAACCACTCTGATGCCATTGGAGGACCTACGCACCATGGATCGTGGAAGCTCTTGGAGATCCGGTCTGCAGGTGAAGGGTGGACTTCTGATGTATCTGAAGATCGTAGACACCCTCAGCCTACTCACGACTGGTCTGAAGATCTTCAGTTCAATTCAATTCAAATTTATTCATAAGCGCCAAATCAGGACCAGCGTCGTCTCAAGGACCTTCACACAGTAAATATTCCAATTCAGGTCAGGTCATTAAGCCAATCAGTAAAAGGTTTCCTTTATAAGGAACCCAGCAGGTCGCATCGAGTCACTGACTAGTGTCAGAGTCTTTACAGCAATCCTCATACTAAGCAAGCATGCAGCGACAGTGGAGAGGAAAACTCCCTTTTAACAGGAAGAAACCTCCAGAGGATCCTGGCTCAGTATAAGCAGCCATCCTCCATGACACACTGGGGATGGAGAAGACAGAACAGACACACACACACACACACACACACACACACACACACACACACACACACACACACACACACACACACACACACACACACNTTAATGAAAATATATTTTGCTTTGAGCAAGTTTTCAATCATTCTAATGTACCGTATTTTCCGGCTCCTCCTTGAACCGTCACCTTATCGTGGTGGAGGAGTTTGAGTGTCCTAACGATCCTAGGAGCTATGTTGTCTGGGGCACGTTGTGCCCCTGGTAGGGTCTCCCATGACAAATTGGTCTTAGGTGAAGGGTGAGACAAAGAACGGTTCACAGGATCTTTCATGGATATAAATTCAAAGAGTCGGAGTACCCGGCCCGGAGGGTTACCGGGGTCCCACCCTGGAGCCAGGCCTGGGGTTGGGGCCCGTGAGCGAGTGCCTGGTGGCCGGGCTTTCGCCCATGGGGCCCAGCCGGGCCCAGCCCGAACCGGATACATGGGCTCATCCAACTGTGGACCCACCACCCGCAGGAGGAACATGAAGGGTCCAGTGCAGTGTGGATCGGGTGGCAGACCGAGGCGGGAGCCTTGGCGGTCCGATCCCCGGACAAGGAAACTGTTTTTTGGGACATGGAACGTCACCTCTCTGGCGGGGAAGGAGCAGGAGCTTGTGGCAGAGGTTGAGGGGTACCGGCTAGATATAGTCGGACTCACCTCGACACATATCATTGGCTCTGGAACCTAAGTCCTTGAGAGGGGTTGGACACTCTACTTTGCTGGAGTTGCTCCGGGTGAGAGGCGGAGGGCTGGGGTTGGCTTTTTGTTAGCCCCAAGACTCTCTGCCTGTGTGTTGGAGTTTACCCCGAAGGACGAGAGGGTAGCTTCCCTGTGCCTTCGGGTCGGGGAACGGGTCCTGACTGTTGTTTGTGCTTATGGGCCAAATATCAGTTCAGAGTACCCACCCTTTTTGGAGTCCCTGGGACGAGTGCTAGATAGTGCTCCATCAGGGGACTCCATTGTCCTGCTGGGGGACTTCAATGCTCACGTGGGCAATGACAGCATGACCTGGAGGGGTGTGATTGGGAGGAACGGCCCGACTGATCTGAACTCGAGCGGTGTTTTGTTATTGGACTTCTGTGCAAGCCGCAGTTTGGCCATAACGAACACCATGTTCGAACATAAGGATGCCCATCGGTACACTTGGTACCAGGGCAGCCTAGGTCGCAGGTCGATGATAGACTTTGTAGTCGTATCATCTGACCTGCGGCCGTATGTTTTGGACACCCGAATGAAGAGAGGAGTGGAGCTGTTGTTGTAGCCAAAAAGGTCAAGAGGTCATCTACAACATATATTGAGTTGAATTGTGAGTCCTTAGGTTAAAAGCTTGCTGAGAAAGCTGTGTTCTGTGTACGTGAGGATTAGCATGTCCAGCTTGTGTAAACCAGCTCCAGTAAAACCTTGAGCCCTCGAATCATGTCGGGATAACAGGGCTCTTCGACCTCTGGGCTGGAGGGTGCATCGAACATTTGGAAGTGTAAACATCACCCCATCCTCTCTCCACATTTATCAAAGGACTGTGGTAGTAGCCCAGGGACAAAAAGTATAAATTTAGGACTCCACATGTGGTCGAGGTCTTTTTGTAATTGGCTGTCCTGAGATGTGAGATGAATGAATAAAGAGACCCGCGCTGTCTGACTGAGTTGCCCGTCTCCGACACCTTCTTTAAGAATAACAGAGAAACACCACACTGTCAACTGATCACCACCTGGCGGTGAGTTGTATCAGATGGCAGGGGAAGATGCCACGTAGACCTGGCAGACCCAAACGCATAGTGAGGGTCTGCTGGGAACGCCTGGCAGAAGAACCTGTTAAGACGGTCTTCAAATCCCACCTCCAGCAGAGCTTTGACCGCGTCCCCAGAGCAGTGGGGGACATTGATTCTGAGTGGGCCTTGTTCCACTCTGCGATTGTTGAGGCGGCTGTTGCTAGCTGTGGTCGTAAGGTGGCCGGTGCCAGTCGTGGTGGCAACCCCTGTACCCGCTGGTGGACACCAGAGGTTCGGGGAGCCGTCAGGCTGAAGAAGGAGGCTTACAGGGCGTGGCTGGTCTGTGGGTCTCCGGAGGCAGCAGACAGGTACCGGATAGCCAAGCGGGATGCAGCAGTGGCAGTTGCCAAGGCAAAATCTCGGGCATGGGAGGAGTTTGGTGAGGCCATGGAGAAAGACTATCGATCGGCGCCAAAGAGGTTCTGGCAAACTGTCTGGCGCCTCAGGAGAGGGAGGCAGCAACTTGCTTACACTGTTTACAGTGGGGATGGGGAGCTGCTGACGTCAACTGGGGCTTTTTATAGATCTGGACAAGTGGGGGAGTAGAGGGAGGTGGAGTGTACAGTCGGTAAAGACGGCTCTCCCTTGCCCTGACTCCAACATGCCTCCATCTAAATAGGATAGGTTATCCAGAGTTATCTCTGTAGTTATGCTGCTATAGGCTTAGACTGCTAGTTTACCCATTTAATTATAGATCCACTAGGATAAATGCAATAAAGTTTATCTCTCACCAAATAGAATATTTACTAAGAAATCACAATATAACCATAGAAACACTGTGTGTGTGTGTGTGTGTGTGTGTGTGTGTGTGTGTGTGTGT
>SSNQ01034431.1:423493-475993 GCA_006942095.1 Nothobranchius kuhntae
TGAGTTCTTCTTCTACTGCCTTAGATGAACTAACAGAAAACAACCGCTAGATGTCGCCTTTGCCAAGCTACCAAACAGCAACACCAGTCTACCCTCCACATGTGTGTCGCACTAAGTACAGACCAAATTAATATCCAACCTCAGTAAAATTCACTCAGTAAGGATGACACCATTAATGTGAACACGTGTTTGTGTTTTAGCAATGACAGGCTGAAATGAAACAGGAGTAATGCTGTTTTAGGAGTAAAGACTAACGAATAAGTACTCCAGTGATACACAACATTTATACTTGAGTACAGTAACTAAGTGCGCTTCGTTACCTGACACCTTTGGCTGTACTGCTATATTGTTGATCTTTTAGAAATTTCTCGCGTATTCTAAATGTGTGCTTTTATTTTGAAGGGCCACGCAGATGACGTGCGCCTGCGCCAGGTGTGTTTTCCAGGTAAATGTCCTGAGGTAAACGTCAGACGCGGTAGTTCAGAGTTTCTCCAGAAGCAGCTTCAACACCGGTGGACTGTGTCAGATGAGCGGAAGCAGAAGAGAGATGATTGATTCTTGTTGAGGAGGAAATGGGATTGAGCCGCCAGCCGGTGGGTGCGTCCACTGTCCTGCTGCTGCTTCTGGTCAGCGGAGGCTCTTTCGTTTACGGTGAGTGAGAACACTACTCAGCCACCTGTGAAGGGTACAGGTGTGAGAACCGAACCGAACCGACAGGTGAGCGCATTACCCGCTCACTCGGCTAGGGAGCGTCTACACATGACAGCACCTTTCTAAAGTCGGTGCGGCTCACCCTGCTGCTCTGAGGAAACATCCTGATGGTGAAGAACCAGCTCCAGAAGAACCAGCACCAGTGCTCGTGTGTTCTGGTTAAACCGCTCGTTAATCAGAAAGAAAGTCATTTAGTTCTATCCCAGTTTAAAGGTCTTCTCTGTCACAATTAACATGAAAGTGTTAGACGGCAGGGCCGGTGCTAGCCATTCGGGTGTCCTAAGCACATGCTCTGTGGTGGCCCCCCACCACCCAAAACAAAAACTATACAGCCGTGTGTATCGGTGCATCTCCATTTACTTTATTTAAGTAGAACTAAAACGACTGATTGAAATCTAATAAAACATGAAGCTAATTTGCCTCCACAACTCAATTAAAGAAACAACAATAATAATAATAATAATAATAATAATAATAATAATAGTAATAATGATAATAATACTATTACCACCACTGATATTTAAAAGGATCTGTGAAGTGATTGGAGAGGAACTGAAAATTTAAACTGTAAGGTATTGAAATACTAGGCTAGGGCCTTTGACTCCTCCCCTCTCCTGGGACTTCTTTTGATGATATAGATCTTTGTCTCCCCTCCCCCTGCCACACCTGGTGTGGGGTGTGGTGCCTTGGTCTGCCTGGGTCGTGGCTCTTGGGTCAGGGGGTTTAAAATTTTGGCTTCTGCTTGATCAATCCCAGTGGTGGCCTGGTGGGGTCTGGGTCCCTGGGCTCTGCTGGGTCCCCGGCAGGGGTGGTCGCCCCTGGGTCTCGGGTAGCTGGGTTCCGGGCTCGGCCAGCTAGGGGGTGGGAGGCTGCGGGTGGGCCTGTGGGCTTGCCGCTGATATCTCCCGGGACTCTGCTGGTTGTGGCCCCCCGGGGCGATCCTCTGCGCCTCTCGAGGGGGGCGGGGGCTTTTCTGGTTGCAGTCTCCTTGGGGTTCCTGTGTTCTGGGGCAGCTCCGGGATCTCTGAGACTTGGAGCTCCCCCCGTCTCCTGCGCATCTTTGGGGGGCGGATCTGTGGCCCCTCACACTCTCTATTGGACGCTCCTATAGAGAAACCTTACATAAACAAGCGCGTGTACACACACAGGTGCTCACATGGTGCTCTCATAAGTATGGACTTGGGCACGTTCAACACAGGTCTTAAGGCTGTGGTGGGCACTAAATGCACTGTGATTTATTATCGTGATTGTTCAGTTAAACAATGTTGATTATACATTTCATCATCAGGTTGACGCAGTGATAGTTTGCTCCTGTTGTATTGTTGTGCGTCCCTTTTCTGCAGGTCTAGAAGCAGACTCGTGTTCATCATTGACTGTTTATATTTGTGGATTTATCATTTATCCATCCACCCATCCTATATCATGTCATTCATAATATTACCAGTTGTTGTATTTTGCCAAGCAAAAATAATCCATCACGTTAAGCTAACTTCATGATGTAACTGCATCCACTACACAGAGGATTATGTTCATGTGGTCATCATGAAATTATTGGTGTGATGAAAGCAAACATGGCTGGAATCAGTTTTACTGTAATCTTGTAATTATTCTCTAA
Source organism: Nothobranchius kuhntae (assembly GCA_006942095.1). Taxonomy (NCBI): domain Eukaryota; kingdom Metazoa; phylum Chordata; class Actinopteri; order Cyprinodontiformes; family Nothobranchiidae; genus Nothobranchius; species Nothobranchius kuhntae. Next base: position 425,820 of record SSNQ01034431.1, read on the forward strand.
GTGTGTGTGCTGCTGACATGAGTGAACGTCCCCACTGTGGGATTCATAATCTATTCTGTTCTATTCAATAAATCCTTATCAGCCAGTAGGAAAAAACATTTTGGCCTTTCCAGGCTTCCATACCAGGGACCTGGTCACAGAGGAGGGGTTGATCTCACAACACGCTGGTTACACGGTGGATTAAAACATCACCGCCTAACCAACTGAAGTAGGAGAGCAGGTGTGAGGGAGTCAGCGCGGTAGGAAGCCCAGCTTGCTGTGAGAGCAGCGATCTGTGGCTGAGGAGTGAAAACAAGACTAAACACATTCGGGACTGAAGCTCCGTCAGAATCGGCTGCATTTCTAAATAAAAGCATGTCATGTTGTTGTCACGGTTCTGGGAGAGAGAACCGGGCCTGCCCGTCCCATCAGCAGGTGAAGCTCACGGCTCCGCCCACCTCACAGCCAGAGCGAAGAGAAGCACATGGGCTTGGTTATACAGGGGTGTGTGTGTGTGTGTGTGTGTGTGTGTGTGTGTGTGTGTGTGTGTGTGTGTGTGTGTGTGTGTGTGTGTGTGTGTGTGTGTGTGTGTGTGTGTGTGTGTGTGCTGTCCAGTAGCTAACACTAGAAATAATATAATCTGGATTTTTCCATAAACCTGACTGCGTGGTGCCCCACTGGCCCCTCGGTGCCCTACCCACGGTGCGTGATGCGTTTAGGGAGCGCCGGCGCTGGTAGGTGGCCTAATCCTAATTCAGACATGCTGGAGGTTAAAGCAGAGGCGCGATTGAGACCGCAAGCCTAGATCCCAGCACTGCCCCCACAGGCTTGTGCAGTAGGCACTAGACATGATGGTGCATCACTTCATCTGCCTCTCTTCTTACCCTGATGCACCATCACTCTGGACCAGGGTCCATCTGGACTCATACCAGTAATAAAGGGTTGGACAGTTCTTCATCCAGTTCCTGCATCTCCTCAGATGTTTTCTCTGCATGATGCCGGTGATCGGACTCTTCTCTCACAGAGATCACATCTTCACCACCACCAGATGTGTCTTTCCACCTGGTTAAGACCTGAGAAGCAGCTCGTTGCACCGGTTGGGTTGCAGCTGAAAGATCATCGTCTGGTCCTGCATGTTTTCCATGTCTCTGCTTCAACACACCTGGTTTACATATCTGCACTGCATCCTCAGGAGGACATCAAGTGCTGCAGAAGCCTGTTATTCACTCATTCTCTAAGGTCAGGTGTGGCAGCACAGGAGCCGGTGTTTGAAAGGACAACAGAAGCTACGGGACTGGGCCAGGCTCGCTAAGCCCTGTGATAGGAGGCTCGTACTGTTAGCTTAGTCCAATCCAGGCTGTGTGTATTCCGCTGGAACGTTCACCTTCAGACGACTCGTTGTGATGTGTTGCTTTATAATGAACGAAGTTGAGTTAAAGATGGAGAACTGCAACGGCTCAAGGCGGCGTCAACAACAACGTTTGTGTTAAAGCACCGTTCACGTTTGCACACGAGGGAAGGAAACGTGCACGCTGATCCCAGCAGTGAAAGCTGAGTTTGTCTGGTGAGCTGCAGCCCAGCAGGAAGCCATGAGTCAGGTGTGAGGTGCAGCATAATTAAAGAGCAGAGATCCAGTAGAACAGGTATGTGGGTGTTGCAGGACATTCCCAGGATTCCTGAATGCAGAGCGCGCTGACTGTGCCAGAGCGACCGGCTGGCTGATGGGACTGGTGGTTAACGAGCTGCGTCCCAACGCCCAAACCCATTCAGAGCCAGAGGGTGAAATGCTTCTTCTAGTAGGCATGGGGCATTGGTAGAAAGATATAGGAATCTTTGTTCTAAGGAACTAACCGCGGCACAGCGACCGTCGTTTTGGTGTTCCTACTTGACCAGAACCATCAGCAGCGCCACCATACCAACGCAGTGTTGGGACCATCTGTTTTCTGCCGATTCACTCTGTGGTGAAACCATTCATCACACCTTTTTCATCTCAGAACGTCCGATTATTTTAGTCTCCAGTCAGAAAGACGGGTGTCCCTGCGCGTAGCCGGGTGTCCCACGACACGGGGACATGTTCTACGGTTTGGCTGAAAGTCGATAAATTCCATCAGAAACTCACAAACTACGATGAAAGCAGAGATTTGGGGATTCTCGTCTGCATTCACTTGTGGGAGTAACTCGCCAGTTTTAGGGCGCGTGATCATGACGTCATCACCGACGCGGCCGCCCCATTGGCGGCACACGAGTCCTTACTGCTTGTCGCTAGTGTGGGGCGACGGTGGCACAGGAGCCAAGCGCTAGCTCCATAATCAGAAGGTTGCAGGTTCGAGCCCCTCTGTTGCTGCTGTTGTGTCCTTGGGGAAGACACTTGAGCTCCCTCGCCTGCTGGTGGTGGTCGGAGGTATCGGTGGCGCCAGCAGATCCGCCTCTGTCAGCACGCCCCAGGGCAGCTGTGGCTACATCGTAGCTCATCACCATCAGTGTGTGAATGGGTGAATGACTGATTGTGTTGTAAAGCACCTTGGGGGGTTCCAGGACTCTAGAAGGCGCTGTATCAAATACAGACCATTTACGTTTACTGACAGCGCGCCCAGTCTCGCTCTTGCAGACTAAATGATGTTATAATTCATTCGATGGGTTGTGTTATGGAACCGCGGTGAATGGTTGCTGTGTTGCGGAGCTCAACACGTGGTCGCCAGGGAAAACTGTGGAAACGGGCTAATTTTTCCCTGTTTTCCTGGTTGGAGGCACAGCCACGAGACCAGGTATCTAGCATAACGTCTCGTCGGATCGCAGCTTGAGGCAACCAAACATCACCTTCTGGTGAGCTACAGATGGCTCTTGTGTACACGGTTTCTGTCCTTCAGCCATTTTAATTGTTTTAGTAGAAAAACAGCAAATGAAATGTTTACCTCTCACCTGTTTAGCCCTAGCCCCCCACACGCTTATGCCAATGAGCGTGCTCCACGATGCTCTGGTAGCGTGGAACCAAGACTTTGTCCTAGATGGGAGGAGCTTGTGCGGAAGCCTGGCTACACATGCCTCTGGTCACACCACATGTGACCCGCATGTGACTAGAAAAAGCCCTAACTTACAGCTGGGGAGGTGGATTATAATGATGATCAGTAGAGGATTATTGCCTTATCATACCATAATGATGAGAATAAACGTCATGTTTCCTGCGCCCTAGCGGTCAGGTGGTGATGTGTGTGGGTTCAGGTGTGGAAGCCCAGCCGTACGTCGGAATGAAGGTGCTTTGCTGAACCGTGAGCATTTCTGGGTAGTTATAAACATGTTCAAGGTCCACTTATATGGGCTCTTCTGATTATCAGTGGTAACTGATTTGCCAGGTAATCTGGTCCAAGCTCTGATGTTTCCGTTGTAGTGGTTTAAAACTAGATCAAAATGATTTCTTTGTGCGTTTGCCCAACTGCAGCGTGACTTCTAGGTTCGTGTTGGCACACGCTTTCTCTGCAGAGGTCACTTTTATTTCCTTGTTCAGCTCAGAGCTACAGGAAGTTCCATTCATTATAATTTCCTTTTATGGTCAGAGGTTTTATTAAAATGCATAAAGATGACATACTTCCTGTTCTGTGAGGGAACCAGAGTGTTATTACGACCCATTTGTTGAGCTGTTTTTAGCTCAGAGCATCTCAGGGCCCATGACATCATATCACAGCTCTCACTTCTCCAAACGCTAATGTTGGCTAGCTGTGGCGGCCATGTTGAACTGAGTTGACTTCTAAACCTGAGAAGCATTCATGGTGACGATGTGAAGCATCCTAACACAAAATCAAATCAAAGATACTTTATTAATCCCAGAGGGAAATCAGAGTTTCAGTACACACAATTCAGAGATCAGACGTACATGGGCAAGACACATGACAAGAACTGGTGACTGTGGTCATTCGCAACCCTGGGTCGCGCTACCTTAATAGAGATCAGAGGGTTTATATGAGGATTGGTTCAGGTGGAGGGAAAAAAAAGGCACTTCACAGCTACCCTCCACCAGGAGGGCAGCTTTGCTCTGCAAAAACACACCTCAGACAGAAATGCAACAGACTTCAGACAACACAACATGAGACTCCAATAGGAGAGCAGCCATCTACGGTGCTCAGCCACTGCAGCCACAGGTGGGAGGGAGATCTTGGGAGAAGCGAAGAGCACATTGACTCCTGCAGGTTGATGGCCTCGCCACGCTGAAGTCCACCAATCCGAAGGCGGAGTGGGGGGGTGGGGGTGGGGGGTCGGATTTTCACAGCATCTGTCTGCATTCCTTCGTGGGGGTTTGTAGCCTCTCAAGGCTACCAGGACGTCAGATTCAGATAACAAGACTTTGTTTGGGTCAGGCCGAGATAATTTTCCTCTCTGCCTTCAGTCTTTAAACTGAGCATTTCCAGTCCTTCAGTGAAGCCAATTTTGGGTTTTAAACATCTCCACACCGTCCGGTGACTCTCTCCAAGATGACATCCATTTTGCGCGCTAACACCGGTAACGCAGCTAGAACATTGTCCAGCTTACGATTCACCTCGAGTAACATCCCAGTCTGTGAGGTCTCCACACGGACGGTGCTTCCCGTGGGTGCGGGTCACCCTCCAATCGCTCCTGTCTTCCCAAATTTCCAGAAAACCAGATATCCTCCCACTCCAATCAGGAGAAATCCAGTGATCATCAGGCCAAACATCCAACATCCTCAATGGACAGCTGGGAGAGGCATACGATCCTCCATTCCCTCCAGGAATCCAGCATATACCCCACCGGGTTTGTCCCCTGTGGGCATGTGGGAGCCCCCTGCTCCGTTCTCATTGTTGAAAAAATCGTATCGATCGTGTTGAATGACCAGTTTATCAAATCCACGGTTAGTAAAAATAGGGTTTTCAGAAGAAATGCAGAGAAGCGTCTGTGCTCCGCGAGTGCCGGGAGAGAATACGAGGATAAAACCCACTACCGTGTTGTAACGTTCGCCCGGACGTCTTTAGTCACGGGACTTGTTCCAGGTCAGGGTGATGGAGGCTCAGGGAACTAGTCGGGTCATGCAGCCAGATCAGAAGACCAGGTTAACGGTGAGGTGGATGGGCAGGGGACAGAAAACACACACACGCACACTCCTGTTTTAGGGTATAGTTCTGATGAAGTCTAATGTTTTGGTTAATGACACCATCTGTGGTCCAACTGTGACATAATCTTCTTTTTGCAGTTGCCCCTCCCACCAACGTAGTTGTGAGCTGTCAGAACCTGAACACCCGAGTCAGCTGGGATTACAGGTCACCGCAGCCACGCACCGTTTTCCGAGTCACCATCACAGGATCCTCGGGGTAAGCTGAACCGCTGCTGGATTATGGGCAATCCCCCTCCACATCGGTCCCACCCAGCCCACACCTCTGGCTTTGTACTCGAGTAAAAGGATCAAATAGATAAAAGTGGAAGTATCCAAGAATTGTTTGACTTGGGTAAAAGTATTAAGAGTTGGAATTTTCAAATGTACTGAAAAGTAAAAAGTATTGAACCAACATTTAAGTGTGTTGTGTGTAGAAGTGTGTCGTTGCACAAAATGCTATTAAAGTACTTTTAGAAAATGTAATGACCTAGAAAGTACAGATACTGGCTACATAAGGTACAGACACAGAAAATACTTGTGTGCAGTAACTAAGTACTTTGCTGCATCCCACTGCGGATGCTCCGTTGTACCGACCCTACAGCCGTTGTTCATGATGAATGTGTCTGCTGTTAGTTCTCACGAGGAGAACACCACAGAACACACCTGGTATGATCTGAGCCCGTTCGTCTGGCGCTCAGCCACGCACTACCAGGACTACCTGTACGTGACCGTGGAGGCCGTGCAGGGGGCCCACCAGTCTGAAGCCATCAAGTCCCAAAGCTTCTCCTTCAACAACTTGAAGACGGTGCATAAAACATGTAAGTGGAGCGTTTCGATCTTCAGATGTGGTGTTGGCCTCCAGCTTCAGCTGCACTATGTCTCCTCAGGTGTTTTAGATTTCCCTCGTGCGCAGTTAGTCGTGGGCGAACTCACATCAGTGACGTTTGAGAATCCTCTCAAACTCTACCCACAACTGAACGATGCCTCTGAGCTCCAAATCACAGCCATCGCAGCGGGACAGGAAGTACGTACCGCTCACGTTTATTTCTTACAGGTCGGACAAACGTTCAGGTCTCATGAAGTTCTGCTTCAGAGTCTTTAAAGGTGTGGATGACTAAAAACACAGTTTTTCATGATCATAACGGGTCACTCTGAGTGTTTCATGCAGGCTGAACATGAAAATAGTCTCCTACACCTATCTCCTGCTTTAACTTCTGATAGAAAACAGGCTCCTAGTTTTTCGTTTAGTTTTGCTGAGGAGAGCGGGCGGGGTGTCTTGGTGATGGTCACTTTGAAACATGGCTGAACGCGTTCTGTTAGCCAATCAGAAGCGAGGTGTGTGCATATCATTAATAAGGAGTTGTCCAGCTGTTTTCAGCCCACCTCTGCGTTTCAGAACAAGAGCGCCATAGCTTTTATTTTGAAAGGACTCATAAGGCATTGATGTACGGTCTAGAGAACACTGACAACACATTGAATAAACGCGTACACCACACACGAGTCAGCTGATAGTGGTTTACTGAAGTAAAAACCGAGTGGCGATCCTGACCGAGCCGGTCTGTTCTCAGTTTACAGGACTCTGCCTGGAGCAGCATCCCGTCTGCAAAGTGGACGTAACGTTTGAGGGCCAGACGAAGTGTGTCCGACTCAGAGGGGTGTTGTTTAACCGGAGGGGCCTTTGCCAGGTGTCCTTCAGAGATGAGGATGGAATCTGTTCCCATGGTAACCGTTACATCCCTGACCTATTTATATGATGGGGTCCATAAGAAAATAATGTTAAGAAGGCATTGTTGGTTTTCATGGCCGAGTAACTTCATAATCACCGTATCAGGTTTAACCATGACAAATGACCTCACCAGTGTCATTCATCCATTCACACGCTGGTGATGAGCTACAGTGTAGCCTTCATCCATTCACACGCTGGTGATGAGCTACAGTGTAGCATTCATCATGTCACACGCTGGTGATGAGCTACAGTGTAGCATTCATCCATTCACACGCTGGTGATGAGCTACAGTGTAGCATTCATCCATTCACACGCTGGTGATGAGCTACAGTGTAGCCTTCATCCATTCACACGCTGGTGATGAGCTACAGTGTAGCATTCATCCATTCACACACTGGTGATGAGCTAGTGTAGCATTCATCCAGTCACACTCTGCTGGTGATGAGCTACAGTGTAGCCTTCATCCATTCACACACTGGTGATGAGCTAGTGTAGCATTCATCCAGTCACACTCTGCTGGTGATGAGCCAGTGTAGCCTTCATCCAGTCACACTCTGCTGGTGATGAGCTACAGTGTAGCCTTCATCTATTCACATGCTGGTGATGAGCTAGTGTAGCATTCATCCATTCACACACTGGTGATGAGCTACAGTGTAGCCTTCATCCATTCACACACTGGTGATGAGCTACAGTGTAGCCTTCATCCATTCACACGCTGGCGATGAGCTAGTGTAGCATTCATCCATTCATACTCTAGTGGTGATGAGCTACAGTGTAGCCTTCATCCATTCACACGCTGGTGATGAGCTACAGTGTAGCCTTCATCCATTCACACGCTGGTGATGAGCTATAGTGTAGCCTTCATCCATTCACACGCTGGTGATGAGCTACAGTGTAGCCTTCATCCATTCACACGCTGGTGATGAGCTACAGTGTAGCCTTCATCCATTCATACTCTAGTGGTGATGAGCTACAGTGTAGCATTCATCCATTCACACGCTGGTGATGAGCTACAGTGTAGCCTTCATCCATTCACACACTGCTGGTGATGAGCTACAGTGTAGCATTCATCCACTCACACGCTGGTGATGAGCTAGTGTAGCAATCATCCATTCATACTCTAGTGGTGATGAGCTACAGTGTAGCATTCATCCACTCACACGCTGGTGATGAGCTACAGTGTAGCCTTCATCCACTCACACGCTGGTGATGAGCTACAGGCTAGCCTTCATCCATTCACACGCTGGTGATGAGCTAGTGTAGCATTCATCCATTCATACTCTAGTGGTGATGAGCTACAGTGTAGCATTCATCCATTCACACACTGGTGATGAGCTACAGTGTAGCCTTCATCCATTCATACTCTAGTGGTGATGAGCTACAGTGTAGCCTTCATCCATTCACACGCTGGTGATGAGCTACAGTGTAGCATTCATCCATTCACACTCTGCTGGTGATGAGCTAGTGTAGCATTCATCCATTCATACTCTAGTGGTGATGAGCTACAGTGTAGCATTCATCCATTCACACTCTGGTGATGAGCTACAGTGTAGCCTTCATCTATTCACATGCAGGTGATGAGCTACAGTGTAGCCTTCATCCATTCACACACTGGTGATGAGCTACAGTGTAGCCTTCATCTATTCACACACTGGTGATGAGCTACAGTGTAGCCTTCATCCATTCACACACTGGTGATGAGCTAGTGTAGCATTCATCCATTCACACTCTGCTGGTGATGAGCTACAGTGTAGCATTCATCCATTCACACTCTGCTGGTGATGAGCTAGTGTAGCATTCATCCATTCACACGCTGGTGATGAGCTAGTGTAGCATTCATCCATTCACACGCTGGTGATGAGCTAGTGTAGCATTCATCCATTCACACACTGGTGGTGGCGAGCCACAGTGCAGCAACAGCTGCCGAGCACAGGAGCCACGGCCCCCCTGGGCCCCCCAGGCTAGGGGAACCGTGATCTGAACGTGGAAGCTTGTTTTCTTTCAGAAGAGGTGAAGGTGGATGAGAAGGTTGCTGCCATCATCGTGGGTTCTCTCTTCGTTCTTGTAATCATCGTTTTGATTGTAATCATCTGGTGGGTGAAGGCCTGGAGCATGCGGACATCCAACCTACCCGTGATCCTGGTGAGCTGTTGGCCTACAGAAGACTGATGATGATGAAGATACCTCTAACCTTCATCTCCTAACTCTCCACAGGCATCTAAACCCCATCAAAGGCTGTACCACCCCCAGGAAAAGGTGAAGATCAGTCCCGTCTTTCTGTGCTCGTCTTCCAAGAGTCCTGCCATCAAACCCTCGATGAGTGGCGTCTGCTCAGAGTACCACAGCTGGGGCGCACAGCTGGAGGACCAACACCAGCAGCTGGAGGACCAACACCAGCAGCTGGAGGACCAACACCAGCAGCTGGAGGACCAACACCAGCAGCTGGAGGCTGAGGGATTGATGTGCAAGGGGACAGAAGAGGACTCTACAGACGACTCCACGAGGACGGACTCCACGTCCGTCTCTTCACAAGACGAGGAGCAGCAGCCTGTGTCGCCCTACGACCGCTCCCACTTTGTGGAGGTGGACATGGGAGCTGGAGACATGGTGACTGGTTACACTGGGGAATAACCAGACCTGTGAGGATTAACTCAACTGTAATCTAAGACTGAGGCTGTCTGAGAGGGACAACAGTGGTTTGAGCCTGGAGCTCCTGTCCTCCAGCAGGAAGTCATACGTGTGTTTGAACTCTACACACTTCCACGCCCACTGCTGCTGCTGGGAGACGCCTGACCAGCTCAACTGGCTCGGGGGGTATTTCTGAAGGAAGGTGTGGAGCTGCTCGTGCGGAACGGTCCATCAGATAAATGTTGTCTCAGATGTTTATCAGCAGAGGACAAAGAGACAGAGATGTCACAAAGCTGTTTTATTAGATATGAGAAGCTCCAGTAGAACATGATGGAAACGTTCTGACCCAGTCCACTGACACTAAAGCTTCACACCCTGAATGTTTGTTCTCAGATGTAACATCTGCTTCTCCTGACGAGCTTTCTCCTCCTTGAACGCCATCTTGTTGGCTTTCTTCTCTACTCTTCTCTCCTGGACAGAAAAGAGAGACAGTCAGGATGAGATGTTCCAGCTGACACGAGTACTCCAGCAGACTGCAGCTCTTCCTCAGGTTGTTGTCCTAAGAACACTAATGTCCCTCATCAAGAACTTCTAAGACAGGCCAATGACTGAGGAAATGTTGGAGCTGGTCTCTACGGAGGTGGAGCAGCAGCAGAAAAACACCCAGTTCCTGACCATAACCTCTGACCTTGCGCTCCTCCTTGATGGCCTGTTTCCTCGACCTCCTCTCCTCTGTGCTCTCCTCCTTGTTCCGGGTCTGAGTGGAGACTCGCGGCAGGTCTGAGTTGTTGATTCTCGTCATCCGTTCTTCCTGTTTGGCTGTGAGACCTCTGGTGGGGAGGACGTCCAGAGGAATGCCGGTCTTACTGGAGACACGGAGGGGCTTCGGCTGCAGATGAGACATGAGTGAGGCTGAGAACTTCCTGTTGACAACGCTAACATCTAAACAAATGTTTGACCCTATTACCACTGCCTCTGTATTTTACACAAGTTGCATCGTTATATATATACATGTACATGTGATAGTGATGTTTTTAATAAAGCCTGGATCCAGAGCATCTCCATGTTCCTGTGATCTCCAAACACGTTGATGTTCTACTTGTTTCAGCAGAACCCAGGTAGAGCTAAATCTCACTAAAACGTACCAAACTCTTGCTATAACGGTAGATCAGCAGCCCTGCACATGTACGCCTGAAAGTTTGTTACTGGAGCCGGGCGTACACCAACTTTTTCACTTTTGGGGCGACGGTGGCACAGGAGTTAAGTGCTCGCCCCGTAATCGGAAGGTTGCAGGTTCGAGCCCCGCTCAGTCTGTCATTGTGTCCTTGGGCAAGACACTTAGCCCACGTTGCCTGCTGGTGGTGGTTGGAGGGACTGGTGGCGCCAGTGCTCGGCAGCCTCACCTCCGCCAGCGCGCCCCAGGGGCAGCTGTGGCTCCATTGTAGCTCATCCCCACCAGTGTGTGAATGATTGTGTTGTAAAGCGCCTTGGGGGGTTTCAAGAACTCTAGAAGGCGCTATATCAAATACAAGCCATTTACCATTTCATGAGCTGATTTTCCCGATCGGGGCGAGTGTTGTGTAGCATACAGGGTAGCGAGAGGTGTAGCATACAGGGTAGCGAGAGGTGTAGCATACAGGGTACCGAGAGGTGTAGCATACAGGGCAGCGAGAGGTGTAGCATACAGGGTAGCGAGAGGTGTAGCATACAGGGTACCGAGAGGTGTAGCATACAGGGCACCGAGAGGTGTAGCATACAGGGCACCGAGAGGTGTAGCATACAGGGCACCGAGAGGTGTAGCATACAGGGTAGCGAGAGGTGTAGCGTACAGGGCACCGAGAGGTGTAGCATACAGGGCAGCGAGAGGTGTAGCATACAGGGCACCGAGAGGTGTAGCATACAGGGCACCGAGAGGTCAGGGCAGCGAGAGGTGTAGCATACAGGGCAGCGAGAGGTGTAGCATACAGGGCAGCGAGAGGTGTAGCATACAGGGCAGCGAGAGGTGTAGCATACAGGGCAGCGAGAGGTGTAGCACACAGGGTACCGAGAGGTGTAGCACACAGGGTAGCGAGAGGTGTAGCATACAGGGTAGCGAGAGGTGTAGCATACAGGGCAGCGAGAGGTGTAGCATACAGGGCAGCGAGAGGTGTAGCATACAGGGCAGCGAGAGGTGTAGCATACAGGGCAGCGAGAGGTGTAGCATACAGGGCAGCGAGAGGTCAGGGTAGCGAGAGGTGTAGCATACAGGGTAGCGAGAGGTGTAGCATACAGGGCAGCGAGAGGTGTAGCATACAGGGCAGCGAGAGGTGTAGCATACAGGGCAGCGAGAGGTGATTTAACACCACATGACCAGTTCATCTCCTGAGCGCGGTGCTGCGGCCCAGAAAGTACTGGAACTGCGTAAATATGCATCAGCGCTTAGTGCCGACCGAGTGATTTGATTGGTCAAGAGACTTTCCAAGAGTGCTGATATTGGACGGTAATAGCACTGGGGCTGTGCACAGGCGTTCTAACCGTTATTGTAGAAAATGTTTGTGTTGCCTAGCAACAGCCTTGTCTGAGTTCGTTTCGTGTTGGGACTATTTGTGTGGGCGGAGCCTGATAAATGAACAAATCATAATCTGTTGTTGCGTATTGCTCTAAAAATAAAAACGTTTAAGGTGGACTTGATGCTTCTTTGTTTTCTGTGAAAATACAAAGACTAATGATCTTAAACCAGCTAATCCACACTGATACTGGTGTTACTGGAAATATGACTCACTGATGATGGTTTCACAGTCCCACTTGTCCTGTGGGGCCTCCACAACAAGGGTCTCCATCTCTTCTTCTTCCACCTCTTCGTTCACGACAGGTAGCTCTTTAGGACCCAGGTCTTCAGGTCTCAGGGAGCTGATCCACAGTGAGCAAGTAGAACTGTTGTATAAAAGCAACGTCGCACTCGAGGTCGTGGTTGTTGCTGATTATCTACGACCGAATCACACCAGTGCTGATATTCAGCAACGACGCACGACCTCGAGTGTGATATTGCTTAACTAGCACACACTTTTATTCACACACAATGACTAGGATTGTGAAGAAAGCGTGTTTGTGTTAAATTTAACTGATAAAACATTCTTTGTTTCTTTAGTCTTCCTCATCCAACCGCTACGATCCCTGTGTGCTCCTACAGCACTCTGAAGGACAACAGTGTAATAACGGCTAGTTTCAGCAGATGTTTATTTTGGACACCAGTGGTGGATTCAGATCAAGGCTGAAAACCTACTCGGCCTTTTCTAATGCTACTTTATTATGTGGTTTTACTCTGCCAGTGTTGGTTTTATGTGCGGTGCCAGGGCTCATGCCTGTAAGCCGTACACAAGTACAGTCTGAGTTGAGTCGGGTTGCTACCAGACGTACAACGTGAGCACGTGACTCGTGAGATTTGCTCTGCAGGGAAGTTGTGCGCTAAGAGAGAAAAACGCCATGTCCACCTGGTTTACGTGGAAACTACAGAGCTCCTTTCTGTTGCTTCAGGTTCATGTACAACAATTACATCTCACACACACACACACCTTTGATGGTTCTTCAATGACCTTGGGCCTGTTGTACAGGTTGGAGTAAGTACCTGGAGGACAGAAGAGACAACAGAAAAACTAAGAAACAAACCAGGTGTGTTAGCGTAGCTGCTAACCGTGATCACAAACATAATCAGGTCTATAAGAATGTTGCGCTGGTTGGAGGTGAGACACATTAAACACCACCGAGGCATCTAGACTCTGGACTAGACTCACCGTCAGTCTAGAAATGAACTCTGGTTCAGATGTGAGGGTAGCGGAGGGTTGTGTCCATCTGATTTCTGCAGTTTGGGTTTTATTGTTTAACAACATGAATCAACAAATTCAGATTCATTCCTTTTTCATCTTTACCAGAGGCTGAGGTCATAACGTTAATCTGACTTGAAAAGAAAACGTATTTAGTTCTAATGAAGTCAGACGGACGCTAGCTGCTTCTGGCTTAGCGCAGTAGACAAAAGGACAGGAGAGCAGCTGAGCGTGGACCTGAGAGACGCTCCAGCGGCGTTGATAACAACTATCTACACATCGAAAGAGTCCAGTTTTTTATTTGTGAAAGTTTTGTGTCTTTCTGACGAACGGCTGCTCGTGGTTTTGGTTGGATCATCACTTCACAGCTTTCTTGTGTCTGAAGGATCTGTAGACCAGCGTCTGGCTGGTTCAGCAACAAGAGCCAAACAGACACGGACCTCCGTCCTTACAGACTACAGGAAGTCTGCAGGCACAAAAGCAACATGGAAGACTAATGATCTTAAACCAGCTAATCCACACTGATACTGGTGTTACTGGAAATATGACTCACTGATGATGGTTTCACAGTCCCACTTGTCCTGTGGGGCCTCCACAACAAGGGTCTCCATCTCTTCTTCTTCCACCTCTTCGTTCACGACAGGTAGCTCTTTAGGACCCAGGTCTTCAGGTCTCAGGGAGCTGATCCACAGACGAACATGAATTAGCTGCTAATCACATCTGATGGAGCATCACACCCTCTTAGCTTTACTGAAACCAGTCATGTGACGTCCAGCAACCTTTGAATGGCTCTCAAAGGCAAGAATGGGTGCGTTCACATCTGGGCTAGCACGGACCGGACATGGCGGCTTTTAAAGTGTTCGTATCTAGGTAGCCTCGTACTTTTCTGTGCTCAACCAGTCAGCCCACATATCAAGGAGGTAGGTCCAAAACACACACTGACTACTGATTGGCCCACTCAGATACACATCTACTGTTAAACCCTTTTCAGATAGACATCCTGGAATATGTGTGGACAATTCAGTCCGGTTTCTAACCAGAACTGTGTTTTCACACACACACACACACACACACACACACACACACACACAGAATGAATTGCACCCTTCGAAGAGGCCTAAGTCCCATCACTAACCAAAACTAAAGCCAGCTGAAAGGACGGAAATGCATCTCACACTCTAGCTTTCTGTGTGAAGTAATCTCTGATGACCACCTCCAAGCGCTCGCTGTCTGGAGCGATGAAACCTTCCAGCTCAGCGTTGTCCAGAGCGCCAATCTCGTCATCGTCAAACTGCTGGTAAAACTGAAACATACAGCAGGAAGTGGGGTTCATTAGCAGAGACCTGTGACGTGATCTGAGGTTCATCATCAAAACAAACACATGGCCACAAACCTCAGATCTCCACGAAGGCGGCTTTCTACTCGTTCACTGCCAGTGACAACTTTAAGTCGTCATTTGCATGTTTTTACTGTGTGGGCGTCGGACGAGCCCCCGCGCAGAGAGAACAAACATCCCAGCTCTAAAGCCGATCTTCATCTGCATACGTCACACGTCACGTGACCAGGACGCAGAACATCCATGTGTTAGGAGATCGTTTTGGACCGCTACTGTAAAAAATAAAGTGAGGCGCGAACCAGAAAAGCGTCTGCCGATCACAATTCAACAACGGATTATGAAAGAACAGATAACGCTCGAGATGCGCGGATTCTTCCTGATGTAAGAGGTGAGTCTCCTCTTTGTTTTGGCGTTGACATCATCGTAGCGCGCAACGTTCTGCGACTCTTAAAATAACAGTAAAAACGGTGAGAAACGCTGGCAGCGAATGAGTTAAATGTTAGGTCTCTTAGCAACAAGTCATTTTAGCAAGTGATCTTCTCTCTGCTCATAATCTTGATTTCATGTTTTTATCTGAAACGTGGCTAAAGGACAGTAGCTGTGTACCAGTTCACCACTAAACTTCACTTCTCTAAACGTTCTTGGAAGGGACAGACGTGGTGGTGTAGCAGCTGTCTACAGAGGCTCATCCCTCTGTAGACAGCTAGTGTGTGGGGCTGGTTGGCGCTGGTCATCTACAGACCTCCAGGGTCATGCGCTCTGTTCTACTAAACTACACTGAGCTTCTTTCTGTTCTCACAACAAACTTTGCAAATCTTCTCATAACTGGTGACTTTAATATTCATGTTGATGATGCTGGTGACAACTCATTAGGGTGCTTGAACTATGTGATCTTCAACAAAATGCCCGTAATCAAAGCCAGGATCTGGGCCTAATCATAACAAAGATGTGATGTGTCGATCATGGTTGTTCAGGATGTGGGTCTGTCTGACATTTCTGTGTTTTTCTGAGGTATCGTGTCACCTGCTACACATCACACCTCAGCTGTTCTCGTCGATCACACTGCCTCGGTTTTTATAGAACGCATGAATGCATCAAGTCTGACAACCAGCGGTGCTGATTCACTTTTAAATCTCTTCAACTGCAACATTTTAAAATGATAAGTGCCAAACAACTCTACTAGGGCTTTCATTTCTGGGTAGCCTGGTTTTTATTTCCTGCTCAACCGGTCGTTATGGCAGCCCTCTTCCAGAGGAGGTCTGCTTCAGGCTGAACTGGTCCAACACACCCACTGCTGACTGGCCGGCTCAGATTCACACCTGCCATTAGGGGAGCTTCCGATTGGTGGGTAGAGCCAGGGGCGCACCGACAGAGACGAGGCCCAACCGGTCCCTCCGACCACCACCAGCGGGCAAGGCGGGTTAAGTGTCTTGCCCAAGGACACAACAGCAGAATTCTCTGGTTGGATCCGGAATCGATCCTGCAACCTTCTGATTACTGGACAACCCGCTCTGCCTCCTGAGCTGCTGCCGTCCCTTAAGATCAACACGAAGGACTTTTCTGCATATTTTTTGCCCCGCCCATTCTCTCAGAGACATCCACGCTCCTGAAAAGATTATGTGAACCAAACCTGGCTGCGTGGGGGCGGGCGGGCGGGCTGACGCCACCAAGAACTGACTGGGCCAGGCCAGACCTGAAAACGTCATGAAGGTACCAGCCCTAATGAGAGTTTAGGTAAAAACAGTCTCTTCCCTCTCCATTCAGCTCCCGGGTCCTCAGAAGAACGAAAACAAAAGAACGTAAGTCAACGGGGCAAAAACGCCGTTTTCTAACCCGCGTCGCCTCGGGATCGCTCGTGTTGTACTGCAAGTGAAATGAAAAGTAATGGTGGCTGTGTCGACCATGCCAGTCACGTACTGTGAGATTTATCAGCTTCTAAAAGTTAGCTGTTAGCATGACTACATCAGCACGTTACCACATAAGCTCCTCCCCCAGCGTAGCTGCTACGTACCACATGACCAGATTTATGGAGGCTCTTTCCTCCTGAAGGAAGGATTTGAAGTTTGCTGAACTTACAGCCCTTTTCCTTCAGTTCTCCCCGTGTCTGGGTCGACGACGTCACTTTCATGAAACACATTTGTAGTCCTGGACTTATTTCCACACAACACCTAAAATAACGTCCCCCCGTTGGAAGATAAGCGCCTTCCTGGTATCAAAACGTCTTTAAAATTCACGGACATCACGTGAAGTCCGTGGTACATCACAAGCGGGATTAGAAAATGGCGCTGTTAGCTGCGTTGGCTTGTATTCATTTTTTGTTCTTCTGGGACCCGTGGTCCAGAAGTAGATGGGCGTGGCTTAGGCTCCCTATTCAGGCTGAAATTCCTAAAGTGTCACACATGAACAGTGAAGCAGGGGTCGTAAGGTTGTAGGCTGCAGCCTGAGGTGTTTAGAGAAGGGTTTTCCACACCGTTAGTGATGTGTGCACGGGCTTGGCGCAGCGGTGAAGGGAGCTCTACGCAGCCCTGTCCTCTAGGACTGGTGCTAGAGACCGACTCTGGGTGGACCATCACCTTTTCAAAGCGCTCGTCCAGCAGGGTGAGCTGCTGGTTCCTCCTCATCACAGACGAAGACAGGGAGTACTCTGTGAAGCGACTCTTCGTCTCCTCGTCCATGAACAGCAACTCTCCACCACCTCCTTCAGCGTGTTCATCTCCTGAAAATCCTCCTTCTGAGTCAAAGTCTCCATCGTCCGTGTCCTCCCACTCATCATCATCGTCGTCGTCACGTCCTTCCCTGTCACATGTTTGACACAAACAGAGTTTTACACACATTTAAGGATCAATAACAGCATCACATGTCAGGCAGCAGATGTGTGGTGGTCTTCTTCTCCCACTCAGACCACAGGTACCAGCTAAACCAGGAACCATTAGGACTCACTCACACCCAGCCTCCGGCTGCACAGTTGGCTCTGATGATGAAGTCGTCCTCTAGCATGTTGTCAGGGTTGCTGTAGTCAAAGTCTTCATCCAGCGCTGCCACGATATCTGGGTCCATGTCCAGTCGGGGTCCTGAAACAACACATCAGGTGTTTCCACCACCGGAGCATCAGGGTAAATTTACAGGAACTTCCCGACGTGCATGCGTCTCCCAGCCAGATGAGGCGTTTTCAGGAACTCTCAAAGGAACAAGAGCAGAACCAGGAGAGGGAGGAGATGGAGGTCCCACCAAACCTGAACAGGTGAGTTTAAAGGAGTCCACTGAGTCCACTGATCTCAGGCTCAGGGGGAGAGAGGTCCAGAGTCTGGGGGCCACAGCAGCAGATGATCTGTCACCTTTGACCTTTAGCCTGGTGCTGCACAACCAGTAGGCTTTGGTCACTGGACCTCAGGGACCTGCTGGGGGTGTAGGGACTAAGAAGATCACCAATGTAAGATGGTGCTTGTCCATGTAAGGCCCTATAGACCAGAACCAGGATCTTGAAATGAACCCTGAAGTTGACTGGCAGCCAGTGAAGCTGGAGGAGAAGCGGGGTGATGTGGGTGTGTTTGGAGGACTTGGTCAGAAGCCGAGCACAGGCGTTCTGAACCACCTGTAGACGGTTCAGGGAGGTTCTGCTCAGACACGTGAAAAGAGAGTTACAGTAGTCTAAGCGTGAGGAGATGAAGGTGCATGTTACGGTGTCCAAGCTCCTACCTGCCATAAACTGTGTGACGTTACAGTGTCGATGTGGTCTATGGAACAATGAATATTGATGTAGTGGAACTTGTTAAAATAAAAACTAAGCCGTTGTTTGAAAATCTCATGCTTGATCTTTTCCACCCGATTGTTTGAATCCTGATCAGAAATCGGCTCACATGACCAGATCAAAGCATCCCTGATCTGAGGTGCTCTACCTGAAACAGGTGCAGCTTTGTTCAGAAGTCCCACCTCTTCCTCGAACTCTGAGGCGAACACTGAAGAGGGCAGGTGGATAGAAGCTTCCTGATCAGAAAGCACAACAAGGATTAGATCAGTCCTTGTATCACACCAGCCAGCATCACTCAGGTGTGTAAATAAACATGGCTGACAGCTCCCTCTCAGCTGATCAATGTTAATAAAACCAAACTAAATGTAAAACGTGAAACTCCTCTGATAAACCTCTTATGAAGGTTAGGAAGAAACAGAATGGTCAGAGATACACGACTGGGTCACTACCTGCCGTTCTCTAAACTACAACGTCCTACACATGACCTTCAGGGCTGAAGTAAGGCTAAACAGTCAACGAGACTCACAGGAACATTCTTGTCTGTAATCTTTTCACACTCCTCCTCATCTTCTTCATGTCGGCGGTGAATCGTGGGTTCAGCTGTGACCAGCTCTGAGGGGCCAGACGCCTCCTTCAGGTGCTGCAGGTAGTCATAATCATCATCGAAGAAAACACCAAACTGTCTCTGCTCCTCACGCCTCTTCTCTGCCTCTGCCTGAAAAACACAAGGTCCTTTTAGAACCACATCAGGTCTTTGGGGACATCTGACGAGGTTTTCTCTGCAGCTGGACCTTAGTGGCAGGCAGGAGGACGTGCTGTGGTGCTGTTTCATCTGCAGCCAAAGGGTCCCTCTGACTCCTGTGGACCAGGTGAAAGGTCACCGCTTTCTTCTTTTCGATGAATGATTTCTTCTTTCGATGAGGCTGGAACCGATTTAGACGACATTTAGGTAGAACATGTTAAATCAGATAAACGCCACCGAGTTAAGAGGGCTTATAACAGCTGGAGTTGCTGTCTGAATGAGAGCAGGAGGACGTGAACAAAAAAACATCTTTTCCTTTCTGAACAAGTTTTCTAAATCTATGCAAAAACATTCATGTTTCTGGAGGGAAAAGGAACAAACACGCTTGAAATCGTCATCGACATCCACCAGCGCATCTAGAAAAGCTGAACTAAAGTCATCTAAACGAGCGTTAGCTGTTACATGCTTGTTGTTATGCTCACCACTTTAGCTGCTGTTAGCTAACACGGCTAGCTTAGCAGGAAAAGGTCTTCTTACCATTTTGTGCTGGAATCACAAACGTGTCCGTCAGCAGCTGACACTGATTTAATGTTTAGAAAAACTCGACCTCCGTGTATCTGTTAGACACAGCGACCTTTTCACATGAAACACAAGTAACGTCTTTCCACGCTGACGGCAGTGCCGCTACCCGATCCGTACCGGAAACCCGATCCGTAACACGCATACGTCACTTCCTCTTTGCCAACTTTGCGACAGTTACCGACTGCGGGACGTTTAAACCTCCGAATACACAGATTTTTGTTTGTTTGTTTGTTTGTTTGTTTATTTATTTATTTAACAGGTTTACTAACTTGTTGTCGATACATTCAGTATGTCCATGGATCACATTTTACAGTTGTTTACAATTGCAATAACATTCATGCAACATTAGGAAACAAAAAAACAAGAAATAAACAAAAAACTGACGAAAACATAAATAACGTAGAAACATAACACTTAGGGGTCTGCTGTGTCTAAGTTGAAATGGTGAAATAAGTTGATGGTCTTTGTTAGTTTGTTGTTCTTCTTTTTTAATTTTTCAATGCAGTTCCAATATTTCATAAGGTCTAATTCTGAAATTATAGAAGGAGGTGATACTTGTCTGAAAAATCATTTCATGTAAATAATATTTTGCTAAAATAATGACTAAGTTAATTATGTATTTTTCATTGGATGATAAATGAGGGTTAGTAACAATAAGAAGTATTTCATATTTGCTTGAAGAAATATTTTTTTGTAACTTTCTGGAAATGCATCTTTGTAAAGGGAACCAAAACAAAGTTACATGAAAGCAATCAACAAAAACATGTTCAATAGTTTCTCCCTTACAACCACAAAAAGTACAGATGTCAGAAACATTTGGAAAAAAAATACAGATGTTTGCTTTTGACGGGTAATATCTCCGAATACACACAAATGCATGCTTTTCTCCTCAACGGAGAGCTTTCTGCGATTGAACAAGAGCGCCGTAAAATAGGAAGAATGGCGCCTAATTACAGACTTAAAGGTAAGTACGAAAATTAAAGATGATCTTTTATCATGGTCTACAGCTGCCCTTGCTGCTTGAGGGTACGGACTCAACGTTATTGTTCTAAAGTTGCATGACGCCTGCGTTGATTCAGGAGGGTGTAACGAGTAATATCAGTATACAGTGTAGCATCGTCTGTAATATCGAAACTCTATATATAGGTTTATATCTTGGTGTGTGGGCTTATTTTAGATTTTAAAAAATCATAAATACATTATCATATATATATATATACATTTTTAAAGATAATTGCAATTGGAGGTAAATGTACCATATTGGTGCAGATCTCAAACTTTAATATCTGTCAAACATTCCATTTTACTTTAGTCAGCAACTCGCATCTTTTTTTCATTTTTATCTTGTTCCGTGTTTGTGTTTATTCGCTTAGCAGACGCTTTTATCCAAAGCGACTTACAATTTATAACCTATAGGGCATGTTGTGATCTGTGGGGGAAACCGGAGTACCCAGAAGAAACCCACGCATGCATGGGGAGAACACGCAACTCCACGCAGAAAGGCTGCAGCCCAGTTTTGAACCTGTGACCTTCGTGCTGCGAGGCAACAGTGCTAACCACTGCGCCACCATGCAGTCTGTTCCACACAACAGACTCTTCTACACTGGCCCCAGTATGCAGAGCATGTGCCTGGTAGTCATGTCAGAGGAGGAGAAGAAGTCTGTTTTGATGGAATGCCACAATAACCCTGGAACCGGGAACCACAATGGTGTCAGAGGTACCCGAAACAGGGTTGTTGCTGGCTGTTACTGGCCAACATGGAACCAGGACATCGGTGAATGGGTAATGGCCTTATCTGAGTGAAGAAGCTAAATCAGGTCATCATAATTTTTTCTAAAACATCTGCAGGCTGTATAATTGAATGTGTTTACTTGCACACTTACATTTCAACATTAGTTTCTGTCTTTTTATTTTATTATCAATTTACATCAGCTGGTTTAGGGTTTCCTAGACATACTGTTTGGAATACACCTTTCAGGTCAGATGATGTCATCGCTGCCAGATGAATGACCCAATCCAGACCGTGGCACCAACATTACATCCCATCAAGGTACATCTTAAAGCTATTTACATTTAATTTTCAAGTTAATAAGCTTGTCTGCTGCAGGTTAGCTTTAAATTTTCACTTGATAAGTTCTGTGACCTGCAGGTAAGAGAACCTTGGGAGGTGCTGGGCATGGATTTAATTGGACCACTCCCAGAAACACGTCTAGGGAACCGATATGTCCTGACCGTGACCGATCTGTATACGAAGTGGGTGATTGCAGAACCTCTTAAGTCTAACCCCGGGTTTCCACGGGAGCCGCCAGCAGCACGTTACTGCAGCAGCACGTCTTGCTCGCGTAAGCTGCTGCTTGGCCCTTCCCACGAGACGTGAAGCAGCAGGGGAGCAGCTGTCACCGACCGAGCACGAAGTCACACGAGTGACTTCGTCAGTAAACACAACAACAAGCAGGAGAAAACTACAACATGGTTTGTGTTTTATGTTCTGTCCGTTTTATAATCGCCAATACGGACCTGAAAAACAAAGGAGACCGCTAGCTAGGTGATAACTTCTCACGGGGACGCACAGTTAGTAACCTTTTTTAAAAGTAAAGCAACCGGAAGGCAGTACGTTCTTTATTCTGAAAATCTCGGTAGCTTCTCTCCATTTCTGCGTCCGATTTCCTGTTTTTCCTTCCCCAAAAATGTTGAACTTGACCCGTTTCAGAGGCGTCGCGCGTAGAAAATAGAACCGGCGCGTAAAGGCCGCGACATGCTGCTCCTGAGACGCGGCCGACTCGCGCTGCTGACGGCTCCGGTGGAGAAGGTTCTGTTGACCACAGCGGTTCCTATCAGCAGCTATGACGTGCTGCTGCAGTAACGTGCTGCTGACGGCTCCCGTGGAAAGCCGGGGTAAGACTGCTGCTGAGGTCTCTGCAGTCATGAAGTCTATGCTACCGTAAATCCTCTAATACAGGCCGGGCCTGTATTTGACTCAAGCTCATCAAGCTCCAGGCCTTTATTGGAAGGAGGGCCAGTATTAGAGGCAGGCCTCTATTCCTATTTGAGCAAAATGAACTAATGGTTCGCTGGAGTTTTTGACAATTAAAATTGCGCCCACATTTTCAAAGTTAAACACATTTCTTTTGACAACGGTAGTTTCTGCTTCAGCCCTCTCCCCCCTCCCCCTGCGCAGCAGCCACAAACTCACTGATGCGCCTGCAGCCTCTCAGAGTTCCTGCTGCTCTAAACATTAAAATAATTATTTCATTTTCTGTTCCTCACTTCTGATTACCTTCAATGGTGTCTGTTTGTTGCAACCAGCAGGTACAAAAACTAACTTGTTTTTATTTGACTATTTTTCTGTCCTGCCTGTTTATGATCTTCCTGCATCTCCTCTCAATCCTAAAGAGAAACTGCTACCTGGGTTCATATATATTCACCTCATGAGTTACCTTTGAACTGCAGTTCTAAAAGATCTACCGACCACAAAAACAGCGGAGTGCTCGCTGCTTGGCGGCCGCATCAGTGATCGGTGCGTCACTGGAGGACAAGGTGATGCGCCTCGATCCACAGCAGCGAAACACATCAGGCGCAAATAAAAGACAGAAAACATTAAAGGAAATGAGCCGACATGAACAATCGCGTGTCAGTACCGACGCTCTGGCACAGCGCGTTGTCCCCCCGAGCGCAGGAGCTTGTCACCTGCTGACAGCAGGCTGCTGTCTTTTCCGAGGGCTGCATCTTGCCGGTCATTATCACGTGACAGCGACTAGTCGATGACAGGCATAAAAAGTCACTATAGTGAAGTCGACTAGTTCATACAACCCCTGCTATTGCTCCCCAGTGTTCTGCAGCATAATCAGCACGTTCTCTTTGGACTTGATATCAAATTTTCGCCTCCTCTTCGTCTCCGCATGGTTAAAGTTACCCTCGCGGTCTATCACTGGCAAATCACAAGTGAGACGATGACACAACCGCCCCCCTGTGGTACTTGCTTGTTACCCCATTCCACCCGGCCACAATAAGAGACCGGCCATTATTCACCTCCGCCGACTCCGACCAAAATGTGAGACCTGGCCGTTAATTGAATACCGGCCTGTATTAGAGGATTTATGGTATACATGTTTGGCATGGTGAGGAAGATCATCACTGACCAAGGAAAGGAGTTTGTGAACCAGGTAAAATTTGTGAAACTTGACATTTGAGATGATGTGTTTAGACCAAGTCTGCTCATGCTACTGCAGCTCAACGACAGCATTTTCAGCATGCTGAATATTAAACATGCGGTCTCCCGTGCGTACCACCCCCAGACCAACGGGCTGGTTAGCATTTGGATATCTAACCTTGAGTAAGTCATGTGAAATCAGTCGTGCTTCTTTATCTATTCTGCAATACAACTCAAAGGATGAGAGGACCAACCAGAACATTAAGCGTGCTCTCAGAAAGTACGTGAACCAGAACCATGACGACTGGGACGTTCACCTTGCTGCTGTGGTGTACGGCACTTTTACGCTGCTTCACAGTGTAGCATCGTCTTAAGAATGTGTTTTTAAACTTAAGTTCATAAAAAAGGAAGTTACTGACAAGCGCATGGACGATGACTTTGAGGTTGCAGACCCAGAAGAGAACATCGACACAAGAGTTGAGGAGATGACGGTTCTGAATGAAACGGTCTGTACATGTGAAGAGGGCTGACTGACAGGGAAAGGAGATTTGTTGAGGGAAAAAAGGGGAAATGTGGTTAATACAACTCTCATTTTTTATTTTACTTATGTAATTTTTATCTATTTTTTAGAATTGTTGTTGTTTTTATTTCTTCATGGCTTTTATCAGGCATTACACCATCAGCCGTCTGCTTTTCTGTGCTAAAGTCCTAACAAATCCATCCATATCTAGGCCTGTTATGGCCTTCTCGTGAGCCAGAATGACTACATGTCTTTTTCTCTGGTGTAGCGTAGTACGGCGGAGCGGGGTAAGAGCACGAGACAAAGAGGAGAAAGAGCTCTCGCATGATGCTGCTGATATTCCCATCACAAGGGAGGTCACATACATGCGATGGAGCTGAGGAAAGGCATTCTTATACCCACTTAGATACGTGCAAACGGTGGAGAGGTCTACAAACTCTACACTGTTATCATCATCGTCTGTTTGAATTCTTTCTTCAACATTATTTTGCAACAAGAATCTGATTGGAACGTTTGTCACTTCCTGTCATTTTCTGCAGACGTAACCTGTCAGGATCCAGAAGAGAGGGAGACTGAGGCTGAAGGCAGTTAACTGCTTTCATTAGATGGAGATTGCTTTTGGAGAATATTGTCTCCATCTCTACAACGACTATGTCCAAAATGTTGAAGAGCTCTCTTCAGAGCCTGGCTAGGAGTCGTGGAGTCTTCTGCGCGGCCCACAGTGGACATTACAACACCACCTGTTAGCAGTGAGCTGGTTTTTCTGTCTTGTAGCAGCTGGTGCNTCTACAAAATGGAACAAATTAATGCAAGACTATGACTGGGACTAGGGAAATTTGAAAAAATTTGGGAACCAATAAAACAAATGTTAGAAAGATAGTACTCTCATGTGAAAATTATTATTATTAATTTTTATTTATTTTTTTAATGTATTTTTGTCTTTTGGGTGAGTTATTTAGCTAGATCAAAGTAAAATGTAGAATGTAGTAGAGAGCAGATAAGATGAATACAGAGAAAGCTTGTCAGAACTATATGTACTGATTGGTGATTTGGTTAGGTTGGATAGATCTTATGAACACAAGGAAATTCGAACTTTGTTCAGGGAAACACTGCCCTGGAGAAGAAAAGAAGAAACTCAAATGCATCTCCATGTAAATGTTGTTGTTCTAATTCAAAAATAAAAAGTTCCAAATATATATATATATATATATATATATATATATATATATATATATATATATATGTATATATATATATATATATATGTAATATATATGTAATATATAAGTATACTGTATATGTATATATATAAGTATATATATATATATATATATATATATATATAAGTATATTTATATATATATATATACATATACAGTATACTTATATATATAATATATATATATATACTTATATATTATATATAAGTATATATATATTATATATATACTTAGATATATATTATATTATATAAGTATATATATTAAGTATACTTATACATTACTTGATGAAATATACTTCTGATAGAGTCAAGTACAAGTATAGTCTAAATGTAAGTAAACTTTAATGTAAGTATGTATTAAAGTATACTTAGTAGTATTTAAAAAATGTACTCGGATAACTATACTTCTAATAAGTACATTGAAAGTAAACTTGGAAGTATACTGTATTCATTTTTAGTATACTTCAAGTATACTTCAGTGTACTTCTTTTTGGTAAGGGAGGTGACCTGGTTAATGTCTCACTTTCCTCCTCTCTCATCTGCTTCAAAGCCTGCAGAGATGCATGACTACTTCTGAAGCACAGCACTGGTCAACAGAGTGAGACTGCAGCATGGAATTTGCAGACTTCAGGGAACGCAGAACTTTTAGGAGGAATTTTCCTGTTTCTAAGAAAGTGTGCCTCCTTAACATCATCAGCAGTCCTGATGCCTCTGTGCAGATATCAGCAGCAGCAGCTCGGTCCTCTGTAACCTCTGACAGGATACTCATAATAGCATCCTGATTCTCCACACGGCACTTGGTCCCATCATGGTGTCTTGTCCACCTGATCTCCAACAGTCGTTTCAGGGAGGAACGTCATAGTTCTGTGAAACATGATGACGGTGGAAGAATGAGTGTAGAGATGCTGAAAGATCAGAAAAGGTTTTTGCACACGGCTCTGCCTGCATTGCATGGACCACTGCCAAGTGCAGCTGGTGGTTGTAGCAGTGGATGTAGGGAACATCCTTCCCTCCTTCTTCTGCAGTAAGGCCTGAACCCCACCCCTGACCCACTCATGACAGAAGCTCCATCATAGCACTGACTGATCCTTTCAGCTGCACCATAGCCTGAGTCAGAGAGACGCTCAAGGGTTTGGGTGGTAATGAATTAAGCATTTACCTGACTGAGGTCAAGCAGACCGATCAGGTGTTCCTCTGGATGCCGTTTCAGACAAATCTAACCATGACTGACTGATTCTCCACATCTGTCCCTAGTTCCATC
The DNA here is from genome assembly GCA_006942095.1 of Nothobranchius kuhntae. Classification (NCBI taxonomy): domain Eukaryota; kingdom Metazoa; phylum Chordata; class Actinopteri; order Cyprinodontiformes; family Nothobranchiidae; genus Nothobranchius; species Nothobranchius kuhntae. The sequence continues at coordinate 452,612 of SSNQ01034431.1, forward strand.
ACTTTTAATGCAAAACCAGCACCATCTGCTTTGTCATAATTATCTTTGATCTTTTTTAATACCATGTTTGCCAGAGTTTCAATAATGTTGTTTTGTATGTGGTGAGATGTGTATTTTGCATTTTCTGGGATGTGTTTGTTTATTTCATTAAATTTGGAGTCTTTGGCCAGTGTGTAGTCGACCATTTTTAAGAACAGTCCTGCAGAGAAACCATCACCACCGCAGCTTTCCACACAGTTCATTTACTGCTAGGAACTGAACTACTTCTCCAGTAGTTTTTACGTAGAATCTGTTTTTCTCGATTTGTGCGGGACGGATTAAATTACCTATTGTTTCCCCTGTGGCCTCTCTTTGGGACATTTCAGACCAGCCTTTACATTTTTTATGTGGCACTGACTTGATGCATGCTTTGTGGATCCCTTGTCCTTTTCCAGTGCTGTTTTCCAATTATTAGATCCTTGTTGTGTGAAAACCAAATCCCTATCACTCTTCCCTCCAAACTTACGACATGGGAAACAAAAGCACGCATCCAGCTTTACTGAATATTCCAGCCATGGTCTCCCACGATACCAGGCAGGGAAAATGAGCGCATGTTCTTCCCAAAATGGCGCTTTGGGAAAGCAAGAGCGGTGGGTTGGGACGGTGCACTACTGTTCAGGCCTGTGTCACCCACAGCGACGGCTGGGTTGGGAGCGACGGGGACAGCAGGAGGGGCTGCGGTGCTTGTGCAACTGGTTGTGGCGAGTTGAGAAGCAGCGACGAGCCGGCTTCTGCCGCTAGTGCCTTAGCACTGTAGGTAGGTTTAGAAACCAGAAACCTGCGCATGTCGACTCGGTTCGCTTCAAAAACAAATGAAAGAAGAGAACGAGGCAAACTAAAAACCTTGAGAAAGAGTAACCAAACAATTCCAGTCACCGACAGAAGAAAACTTCAACCAGTGGCTGAGCTCAGATAACAACGGTGCGTCTCTGTGTTCTGCTGCTGACTGCTGGGAGCGTGTGAATTCAATTCAAAAATACTTTATTAATCCCAGAGGGAAACTGATTGCTGTAGTAGCTCAGAATAATAATAATAATCAAGTCATCAAAGAGGTGTTGTATATTACAACGGCTGTTGGCAGGAAGGATCTCCAGTAGCGGTCAGTGTTGCAGCCAAACTGAAGAAGCCTCTGACTGAAGACACTCTTCCGTTGTCGGACAGTCTTGTGAAGAGAATGCTCAGGGTTGTCCATCATGTTCTTGATTCTCTGGAGAATCCTTCTCTGCATGATCTCCTCCAGCGGTTCCACAGTCGTCCCCAGAACAGAACCAGCCTTTGTTATTAGGCTGTTGAGCCTTTTCAGGTCCCTGCTTCTGATGCTGCTACCCCAACAGACGATGGCTGAAGAGATTACACTCTCAACAACAGACTTGTAGAAGATCTGCAGCATCTTGCTACAGACATTGAAGGACCTAAGCGTCCTCAAGAAGTGCAGTCTGCTGTGTCCCTTCTTGTAAACGGCTTCGCTGTTCTTTCTCCAGTCCAGTCTGTTGTCCAGGTGAACTCCAAGGTGTTTGTATTGCTCAACCACCTCCACTTCTTCTCCCATGATGGAAACAGTGTTTGACTCCACCCTGTTTCTTCTGAAGTCTAAAATCATCTCCTTTGTTTTGTTCACGTTCAAGGTCAGATGATTGTTTCCACACCATGCCACAAAGCGCTCCACTAGCTCTCTGTACTCAGCTTCCTGTCCATCTCTGATACACCCGACAACTGCAGAGTCATCTGAGTTTTTCTGTAGATGACAGGTCTCTGATTTGTACTGGAAGTCTGAGGTGTACAGGGTGAAAAGGAATGGTGAGAGTACAGTCCCCTGTGGTGCTCCAGTGTCACTGATCGCCTGGTTTGATGTGCAGTTCTTCAGCCTCACAAACTGTGGTCTGTTTGTCAGGTAGTCTTTAATCCAGGCAATAGTTGAGGCCCCACCTGTGTCTTCTGGAGTTTCTGGCAAAGTCCATCAGGCTGGATTGTGTTAAATGCACTGGAGACATCAAAGAACATGACCCTCACAGTGCTGCCTGCTTTGTCCAGATGACAGTGGGTTGGTTGAAGCAGCTGGATGACGGCATCTTCAACTCCAACTCCATGGCGATAAGCAAACTGCAGCGGGTCCTGATATGTTCTAGTTTGCTTATTCAGGTGGACCAACAGGAGTCTCTCCAGGACCTTCATGATGTGGGATGTCAGGGCAACCGGTCTGTAGTCGTCATTGACTGATGGGCGAGTTTTCTTTGGAACTGGAACAAGGCAGGATGTCTTCCACAGGACTGGAACCTTCTCCTGGGCCAGGCTGAGGTTGAAGAGGTGCTGCAGAATCCCACAGAGCTGCTCTGCACAGGCCTTCAGTACTCTGGGGCTGACACCATCCGGACCTGCAGCCTTGTTCCTGTTCAGTCTCTCCAGCTGCCTCTTCACCTGACTTCTAGAGACACAGTAACGATGTGTCGATCGCGAACGAACCGGCTCTAAGAGCCGACTCTATGAAGTGAATGACGGGAGCCGGCTCGTCACAGCCTCTCCCCCCCCCCCCCGTGAAAGCCACAGGTGATTGGTCAGCATGTGTAACTGCGTGGCCAGACTGTCCACACAGAGCAGTAGGGTGGGGAAGAGAGGATCAGACTCAGACACACAGCAGGCGGAGGGAGATGAGAGGGAATGAGGAGGAAAAGGGCGAGCGAGAGAGGAGAGTGCGATGGTGAGAAAATGAGCGCCAGGAGTCAGAAAGTTAATATTTCTTAAGTGTTCAGTTATTAAATCCATAGAAATGATCAATACTTCATATATTGCATTTTTTTTTACATTAGGAAATCATTTTACATAGTTTAGCATTATTTTGGTTATAAATGTACTCTAACAGAAAATCTGAGGAGCCACTTGGGAGCCGAAAAAGCCGGAATTCCCATCACTAGCGTGAAGCGAGTGGGCACACCCTCCCTATGCATCTACCAATCAGCAGCTACAGAGAGAGAGATGCATCTACCAATCAGCAGCTACAGAGAGAGAGAGAGAGAGAGCGAGAGAGAGAGAGAGAGAGAGAGAGAGAGCGAGAGAGATTTTCAAATTTGGGATTTCTAGTCATTGCATTTGGGGGCAGTCACTATTTTCAGGGGGGCAGTGCCTCTCCTTGCCCATGCCTACATCCGGGCCTGATCAGCCGAGGTACTCCTTAAATCTGAAGCATGTAAGTGGTAGACTAATGCTATTGGTTGGTTCTGGTCGGCGCTAGGGGGCGTGGTTACGTTACATCACAGTACATGATGAGATCATCCCTTTTACGGATTTCTGACAAATCATTTCTGAAGGGGGAAAACTCCGGAAAGCTGCTTCAGTTCTCTCAGACCGGATCTGCTCATAAACCGCTAATGTTAGCTTAGCATTCTGGTACTTCCAGGCCAGGCTCCCTCTTGCTCCTCTGCAACCCGCTGACTTCAGCCCTTCAGTAAAAGCAATGAACACAGCAAAGGCTGGAGCGTCAACCATCAAGCCTTTTATTGACCGATGCTAAGTAACAACTACAGTGGAAGTGTGAGCTGACTGGTGCCGCCTGATCCCTCGCAGAAACAGCAGACTCCCCTCAACAGACCTATCGGACGTTCACCTGCAACGAGAGAGAAATCTGCTCAGAGGTGATAGATGGTTCAAGTTCCAGCACAGCAGCAGCTAGATGTCCTCCAAGGTCACCACGGGAACGCCCGTCCACAGCGGACCCTCGTGGGGACGGGAGGAACTCACCACATCATCGATCTTGAGGATGCTGCGGACCGTCTCTGTAGCTAGGGTCAGAGCACTGATGGACACCAGGAGAGGCTGCACCACCAGCTCCTCCAGGATGTTGGAGATTCCTCCCTGTCACAAACAGGTAGAGGTTACCCACACACCTGCAGGGCCACACAAACATCCTCCAGTCATCCACAACTGACCAACCTTGCGGACGTTGATGCCGGCCATCTTGTCTCCATGTGCATGTCTGTTCCTGAGCTCCGTCACCGTGGAGATGGGGTTCAGACCTGCGTTCTCAGCCAGCGTGGAGGGGATCACCTCCAGGGCGTCGGCGTACGCCCGCACACAGTAGGCCTCCATCCCAGCCAGGGTTCGCGAGTACTCTGCCAGACGGACAGCCAGCTCGATCTCTGGAGCTCCGCCTCCAGCTATCAGAGCCCTGAAGGAGGCGTTGACAGAAACACTCAGCGTTCATGTGCTTCGCGTGCAACAGGAGATCATAAAGATGGACTGCTGTTTATTAGGGTGTGTGTGAGAACGCTCTCCAGCCAAACTGCTGAGACCAACAGGAGCCAATCAGAGAGGAGCGTTCTGAGGTTCTGTTCCTCTGTTCGTTACGCTCCTGCAGGAAGAGCCCGAGCAGGAGCGCCTTTGTCAGAGGGAGGGGCCACTGACCTCTTCTTGACCAGGCAGCGGATCACACACAGAGCGTCGTGGATGGAGCGCTCCGCCTCCTCGATCACCAGCTTGTTGGAGCCTCGGACCACAATGCTGACCGTTCTCCCGGGGCTGCTGCAGCCGGTGATCTGACACAAGAACTCAAGGTTTAGAGCTGAAGTTCTGCTTGTGTGGGCGCTTCTGTCCCGGGTTTACCTTAACCAGTTTGCCAGAACCGTCTAGGTGGACCTCCTCCGCCAGCTCTGCTGTGCCAAGCATCTCTGGAGTGAAGTGATCGACGTGGGCGATGGGCTTGGTGCCGAGAGTCTGAAGGAGATGAGAGGCTTAAACCCCAGCAGCAGGAGTCTAACACTTCCTGGTTCCATTAAAACAGAACCTCAGGTCTAAATGCTTCTACCACCGGTGGATCAGGCCAACACGACACCCTTGCAGATGCGACATCTTGCGTCTGAAGTTCATAAAAGCCTCCTGTCCTCCTGGGCGGTGTCACAACACTAGACTCTGCTACTGGCTCATAAAACCCAAGGTCCTCTCTAAAGCCGCGGCGCCACCAGGACCGACTCAGCGCGACTCGTCTGGGTTTGGCGGCCTTCCATCTCTAACGCCGACCACTCTGCTCTGTCCCGAACCGTCCCAGCAGGGAACCAGGAAGGTGTTGGGAACAACTCACCTTGCAGATGAACTCAATGTCCTCCCTCTCAATGTCCTTCACCACCATGATCTTCATTTTGTTGAGGAAATGCAGAGCGAGGTCGCTTAGTGCATCTCTGCAGCAGGAGGGGTTATGGTCAGGTTCACCCATCACTTCAGTGTCTAACTAACCAGAAGATCAGAGCCCGGTCTCGGTAGCTCCAGTACCTGAGGATGGACTTCTGGATGAGCAGCACGTTGCAGCCCGCTTTCTTGACCTGCTTCACCAGATTGAGAATGTAAGCCCGCTCCTCCCGCAGAACGCGGTCCATCTGGGCGTAGTCCGACACCACGATCTGGTTGTCCATCTGCATCCCAAACAGAGGTCAGGAAAAAGGAACATCTTCATGAATCAAACTTTATTTTACTTTGGGTTTTACTTTTCATACGAGATAAAAACACACTGAACAGTTTATTTCTCACCCCTCCCCCGCAGGTCAACACCCCTTCTACGACCCCCACACAGCTAAAGCAGGACACCTGGCTGAGGACAGATGCAGTGGATGGAAACGCCACCAGCAGTCTGATGCTGAAGGGAAGCATCTGTTCATGCAGCCTTCCTGCAGGACTGCTCTGGTGCTTTCAGACCTAACCCTGCTGGGGCTGAAACCAACACCCTAACCCTAACCCACCGTCTGCACACATCTACTGGAGCGGCGTGGTACTCCAGGAGCTGTGGAGGAAACCAGCAGGCACAACCCACCATAGAAGCTCCTAGCTTTGGGATCCAGAGTTAAAGGCTAATGCTAATGCTAGCTGGTCCATGGTTGTGGATGGCTGCTTCCATTACTGGAAGTTCAGGGGAGATTCACAGGAACCTGCCAACACGCACATTCCTCCACCTGAACGGCTGTTTCTGGAGCAGACCTGCTGGCTGCATGTTTTCTACGTGTCCCTGCTCCGACACACCTGATTCTTGTTTATCTCAGAGCAGCAAAGCCTTAGTTTACCTTCTGCTGACAAGTCTGCTGAGACATGTTTAGCCACGTGTCAGCCTCGTCCCCAGCTCTGAGGACGGAGACAGACAGCGAGGAGCAGGTTTCCCACATCCTGGTAATTTAACAGGTTATTTATTATATTTAAACAAAACTCAAAAACTGAGCTGTAACCAACCATAAGGCAGCGATGGAGGCAGTGTCTCCCCTCACTAAGCAGCACGTATCTGCTCATATCCATGGTCTCTGACACGCCAACCAGGAGGAAACGCCTAACTCAAAGGCAGACCAAGTTTGCTCCCAGCTGACTTGAACATGTCGGTGCGCCCCAGGGCAGCTGTGGCTACATCGTAGCTCATCACCATCAGTGTGTGAATGGATGAATGATGCACTGTAGTGTAAAGCACTTTGGAGCCCTTCCTCTGAGAGGCGCTATACAAGTGCGGGTCATCCATCATAACATCAATCCGTCAGCCTGGTTCTAGTGATGGGAACTCTGGCTGTAACCGGTTCTTACGGCTCATCACATTTTAGAGTATTTTAGATTAACTTCTCAGCAGAAATGTGTGAAATTGACGATCTACAAACTGACCTTAAAGGAGACTAGAGCGTGTAGCTTGTGTAGCACCTCTAGAGTCCGTTTAGCCTCACTAAGGGACTCATCACTGAACCAATCAGACGTGTTCATGATGTAAAACATGCACGTGGCTCCTTTGCAGTGTTGGATTAGGTCTTCTGGCAGGGCTCCATTAACTGCACGCTCAGACACTGCATCCTGGACCCGCCGCAATGCTCCGACTCCTCTCTTTCAAGGTTTCCACTAGCATGTCCTCTGTGAGAATCCCAGCGCCTGGTGCGCACCGCGGGAGCGAGCAATGAGCGCACGCGTTTTTGCAGCTGGGGCGGTGCAGAACGGAGCAGAAACGCGTTTCAACACCGGTGCACGTTTCCATTAGCAACAGGAGATTTTGACGGAACTTTTTTCTGATTATTCCAACTGACGGATTTCCGTGGCTACGAACTTTAATCCCCGTCCTCTGTTGCTCACATATGGAAGCTCAGATCTGCCCCAGCCCAGCGTTGTTTAACCCTCATGTACTCACCAGCCTTTACATGAACTGATTCTGATGCTGCGTCATCTCTAATCTGTGCTGTAACTCGGTCTTCTCTTGCCTAGCTGTCACGCATCTGAAACATCCTCCTGGATATTTCCCCAGAAGAGGATATTGTAACTGGTTAAACTGGGAGAGCCAGCCTCGCTGCACACCCCCTAAATATATTCTCTTCGGATCTGCACGAATCACGTCGGTGATCCATTTTGGATTCAAAACAGCAAATTTCACACAAAGGTGAGGGAGTTCATTGATTGCGTCTACTGCCTCCTAGTGGCAGGAAACGTGGCTGCTACGTTAACATGAACCTAAACTGCTGCTGAGATGTAAATGTTTCCCATTAAATACGTACGAGCTATAAACAGGAGCTGTGTGGGGACTAGCACTGAGCCTTTCATGACCGTTTTGTTTCCGTACTTGCAGCACAGACCGGTCTCGTTTCACTGAAACACCGTTAAACCCTAACCCATCGACAGGGTTAGGGTTAGAATACTGCACTGATGCCCTGCACAAGCTCACATGGACCTTTATTTAATACCTGGAGCTCCTGAAACAGCAGCTAAAGACCAAGCACACGTTCACATCTGAGCCCACTCACATCCGTTTTGGGAGGGGACAAACAGAACTGGATGAGGCCAATCTTTGCCTTCTCTACACGGGTCACACCAGTGTTGGCCAGCTTCTGGGTCAGCACCAGGCCGTCCACCAGCTCACAGTCATCGATGGTCCCTCTGCTCCAAAACACAACACACAGTTCAGCAAAGGCACACACGTGTCACGGGGCCCAGCTGGTGAAGGACAACCCACCCCAGCTTCTTGATGATTTTGATGTCCTGCAGGTCGACGCTAGTGGCCGTGGCGGGGTCGATGACCTGCATGACGGCATCCACGCTCATTGGTGCCAGCAGGCTGGAGTACTGCGACACCACCTTGGAGCACAGCGACGTGGTGGCGCTGTTGAGAAGAGTCTCGCGATCGCTCAGCTCTACTGGCCGGCTCATGTCAGTAAGCACCTCCACGCCTTTATCCACAGCCTTCTGGAACGACTCAGAGATGATGGTGGGGTGGATTCCTGACCGACCAGAACAACACCATCTGAACACCACCCCAAAACAAGCTCATCCTCTGGCGCTTGGCCTTACCTTTCTGCAGCAGTTTGGAGCAGGCATCCAGCAGCGCTCCAGCAATCACTACAACAGAGGTGGTGCCGTCTCCAGCCTCGATGTCCTGGGCTTTGGACAGCTCCACCAGCTAACAACACACAAGTCAGTCCAGATGAACATCAAACTCATGGGTGGGGTTGCAACTATTACACATGTTGGTGGCACGATTATAGTCTGAGAAATAATGACGTAGCATCAGAATAACCACATAAACACACACACACACACACACACATTACACAAGATAGCCCGGACGTGTCTTGTTACGGTTTTACCTCCACAGGCCTGGAGGCTTCTGCTGAGGTCCCTCACTAGAACACGGATCACTGTGTGACTTCTGGGTTTGGACAATATTACCGTATTGTACGGACTATAAGCCGCTACTTTTTCCCCACGCTTTGAACCGTGCGGCTTATAATGAGGTGTGGCTTTACTGAAGATGTTCCTTCACCTGCAGGGGGCGCTTTAGCAGGAAGTGAAACAGGTGGAAGTCAAAAGTGGAAATGGAAGAAAGTGCTCATTTTAATTTAGCACATGCAAGCAGCCGGCACCAGTTTCAAACCCACACCCCCTCATCATGGTAACTACACGTATGAGTTCATATGATGCTGCATTTAAGCTGAAGGCATCGATCTGGCAGTAAAGGAGGGAAACAGCGCTGCTGCACGTAAGCTTGGCATGAATGAATCCATGGTTCGGCGCTGGAGACGGCAGCGGGAAGAACTCGTTCAAGCCAGCTTCACCCGGGGATGATGACAGCAACACGGACAGCGACACTGACATCGCCACAGAAAAGGTATGTGACGAAGCTCTTCTGAGGCTGTTCAACTCCGACAGTGAAGAAGAGGACTTTAATGGCTTTAGTGCGCAGGAGGAAGATGAGAGCGAATGACTTCTTCTGGTAGGCAAGTGTGTTTTATTTACTAACCAGGCATGTTCTGTGTGCAGGTTTTATTTTCTAACCATCCAGGGCTTATTAATGCTGTGTCAGCGCTGTTCTTTTCTTCTAAACATGCAGATTACCGGTAATAACGTGTCAGTGCTGTTTTTATTTTATAACATCCAGAAATATGAATGCTATCAGCGCTGTTTTCTTTTCTAAGCTTGCAGGCACGTTCACCCGTGTTTAAAATCCGTTTTGTTGAATTAAAACAACGAAAAACCTGCGTGTAGCGTCTTTCTGTCTAATTATCTTATGTTATGGCCGTACATGCGCCGGAGACCTGCATGTGGCTGCTGTGCCGCGGCTTGTGTTCGAGTGCGGTGTGTGTGTGTGTGTGTGTAGAAAACCTTTTTTTTTTTTTTTGCTGGTGCGGCTTTTATTGAGGTGCGCTCTATAGTCCGGAAATTACGGTAGTTATATTTGCAGCGCACCAACGCTCATTGTGTTCTACTGCTGATTGACTAGATGTTATTGTGTAGGGCTGGGCGATATGGCAGAAATAGAATATCACGATTTTTCCAATATTTTATCACAATTTATCCATGAATAGCATAACTTCAATTACGTATTAAAGAAGAGAAACATTGAATAAATAAACATTTATTCATATTAGGGATAATCAGCACAGTGCTAACACACTTATATTTTAAACTCACACCAGAGATGATAAAAGCCCTGAGAGAAACTATTACAATAATCTGTTTTTCTCGTTTTTCAAGTAACTTAACATAAATTAAAATCGTAAACATATTTAAAGTGCAAACATGTCAATTGCAAACATATTGTGCAAACATTAACTTGTTCAAAATACTATGTAGCTCCCAGTTGCTCATGTAGTGGATAGCTAAGCTCAAATACGGCTCTGATGTGCGGCTGGACCAGAGATCGCTTGTGGTAGCAAATAACTGCACATTCTGAATATTTTCTGCAACTCTCACTTTGCATTCAGCGTACATGCGTGGAATGGCGGTGTTCGAAAAATACTTGCGGCTGGAAAACTCGTAGCATGGATCCAATGTTTTTATCATGTTCTTAAATCCCGCTCCTGCTGTTCGCACGGGACACAAATCTTTAACCAAGCGGTACGTCACTGCATCTGTCACGCTGTTCCATCGTCTGCTGTCTCTGTCGTAGGGAGTGAGTTTTGTGTGTTTGTTAGCGTTTGCTGCCTGGAAGAAGCGCTAGCCGCTGCAGCCGCAGGCTTTTTAGCTTTAGCTGCCAGCTGGCTCTCGTTGTATTGTTTGGGATGCCTTCTTTTCAAGTGATTAAACACGTTTGTGGTGTTGCCATCACTTGCCTTAACGCTCTCCTTGTAAATGACGTTTCGCTGCTCTTTGTCATCTGGTGAAAAACCAAACCAGTTCCATATAACGGACGAGGCGTTCCGCTTCGGAACGAAAACCTCGTTGTCGCTCTCAGCCGCGGCCGTAGCCATGTTTGTTCACACACAAGTGAAAACAAGCGAGGCACTAATATATTACTATGACTCACTCTGATTGGTTAAGGGTCAAACAAAGGCGTGTCATTCGCCGGAGGTAAGTTCCCTTTTCATTCAGAGGCAGAAATTCAACAGCAGAGCTGTGAATCGTGATAAAACGGTCTCTCAAAAATGACAGACCATCAGATGTGTCGATCGTAAAACGGTCTAAAATCGTCATATCGCCCAGCCCTATTATTGTGTCGTGTATACTGTGCTAGCCAGATTTAGCACGTCTGTTTAGAAGAAAGTTCTCGCCCAGAGAAAAACAGCACAAACCCAAAACTACGTTTCTCACTCGGAAAAGGACAACTGTGTGGAAAAGATGTGGGCGAGCAGGGTGCGGATGAATTAAACGCCACATACAGGTCCTTCTAAAAAAGTTAGCATATTGTGATAAAGTTCATTTATTATCTGAAATGTACTGATAAACATCTAAAAAATTAGCATATCATGAGAAGGTTCTCTAAACGAGCTATTAATCACCTGCATCAACTAATTAACTCCAAACACCTGCAAAAGATTCCTGAGGCTTTTAAAAACTCCCAGCCTGGTTCATTACTCAAAACCGCAATCATGGGTAAGACTGGCGACCTGACTGCTGTCCACAAGGCCATCATTGACACCCTCAAGCAAGAGGGTAAGACACAGAAAGACATTTCTGAACGAATCGGCTGTTCCCAGAGTGCTGTATCAAGGCACCTCAGTGGGAAGTCTGTGGGAAGGAACAAGTGTGGCAGAAAACGCTGCACAACCAGAAGAGCTGACCGGACCCTGAGGAAGGTTGTGGAGAAGGACCGATTCCAGACATTGGGGGACCTGCGGAAGCAGTGGACTGAGTCTGGAGTAGAAACATCCAGAGCCACCGTGTACAGGTGTGTGCAGGAAATGGGCTACAGGTGCCGCATTCCCCAGGTCAAGCCACTTTTGAACCAGAAACAGCGGCAGAAGCTCCTGACCTGGGCTACAGAGAAGCAGCACTGGACTGTTGCTCAGTGGTAGAGGTGTGAATCTTCACTTGTCTCCCGATTCGATTCGATTACGATTATTGGGTCAACGATTCAATTCGATTCGATATCCCGATGCATCACGATTTTTCATATTGATTTGTTTTCATCGATAAGATGTCAGATAATTGCTTTTTATTTTTTTATCTAAAACGTAATTGACACAACCTGCCATCCCTCAAAATCTCTCCATTCACAACAGGTTAGGACAAAACATTTAAACATTTAAGAAGATTTAACAAAGTAGAACATCTGTTTCCTCGTTCAGCACCACGCCTCAGGCTGAGAAAAACACGCTTTGCAAAAACTCACAAAATCTAAAAAAGTACTGAAAACCTACAGGACACATAATGTAATAATAAAATACATAATGGGTTCATATGTGAGTGTTTAGTGTCTCTGAGCAGCTCTAGAGTCAGATGTTTATGCTGCAGTTGAAGGGTGTCAGAAATAACACCAAATGAAATGTTTGACTAGTTTGTTATTTTATTTGAACCCAGCGGTTCGTTTCTGAAATGTTGGAGAATGAATCAAGTTCTGTTTGATGCAGAAAATAATAAAACATAAAACAAATTCTACACTTCCAATCATATTTAAGATGTGTGTTCTATTCTTGCTGATAATAACACCAGCAGAAGGCTGTGGGCTGGATTAGGATTAAATTACCCAGCTGATGGATCTCCTTCACTAACCAGCTAACTACTAACCTTTCCACTAACCTGTCCTGTGGGACCCTCACCATGTGACCCTCATGTCCATGCTGTCTCTGGAGGAGTAGATAGGAGACAGACCTCCTGTAACTTAAGATGAACCAAAGCTTCCTCCCAGTTTCTCTTTAAGCTGAATTTAACATCAGTTTATCATCATGACACAAAAGAATAAAGTAGAACAAGAACTTCTATTTCTCTCTCCTTTTAACTTCTCCGTGTCCCTAAATAACAGACAGACGATCACGCTGCAGCCGCCGTCACTGACCCCGCCCCCTTCCCAAGACCGGATCTCCCTACATTACAACACTCGGTCTGACTGAGCGCTTCCAGGAGAAATAATAATTAAATTATGAAAATAATAACGCGTGTTTGGAGCATCGGTTTGGAGGGGCGTCCTCCGATCGTCTCTCTGAGCAGACAGTGTCTCTCTCTCTCTCGGTCGCTGGTCGAGCGAGCGGAGCGCGCCGCGTGACAACCCGCTCAATTAACATAATTCACTGCCCAAATCCAACAGAACCGGTCGGGCTGATTCGGTTCCGGTTTGGTCTCGGGTGACAACTTTAGCGCTCAGCCCTGCAGTACCACATTAAGGCGGAGGTAAATGTGGAGGACGCTCACTCTGACAGATTTGGATCTGCGCTGGTGTCGCCGTTAAAAAAACAAAACTACATTCCACTATAATCAATTATGGCGTACTCTTCTACGATGCAGAATCGTTTATGTCCGCATCCCGATGCATCGATTATTTGATTATTTTCCTCAGCTCTACTCAGTGGTCCAAAGTACTTTTTTCAGATGAAAGCAAATTCTGCACGTCATTCAGAAATCAAGGTGCCAGAGCCTGGAGGAAGACTGGGCAGAGGGGAATGCCAACATGCCTGAAGTCCAGTGTCAAGTACCCACAGTCAGTGATGGTCTGGGGCGCCATGTCAGCTGCTGGTGTTGGTCCACTGTGTTTTATCAAGGGCAGGGTCCATGCAGCTAGCTATCAGGAGATGTTGGAGCACTTCATGCTTCCATCTGCTGAAAAGCTTTATGGAGATGAAGATTTCATTTTTCAGCACGACCTGGCACCTGCTCACAGTGCCCACACCACTGCTGAATGGTTTACTGACCATGGTATGACCTGAACCCCGTAGAGAACCTGTGGGATATTGTGAAGAGAAAGTTGAGAGACGCCAGACCCAACACTCTGGATGAGCTTAAGGCCGCTATCGAAGCATCCTGGGCCTCCATAACACCTCAGCAGTGCCACAGGCTGGTCGCCTCCATGCCACGCCGCACTGAAGCAGTCATTTCTGCAAAAGGATTCCCGACCAAGTGTTGAGTGCATAACTGAACATAATTATTGGAAGGTTGACTTTTTTGTATTAAAAACACTTTTCTTTTATTGGTCGGATGAAATATGCTAATTTTTTTAGAAGGACCTGTGGGTTAGGCAGGATAGCTTTTCTCTGCTTCTCTACGATGATTGGCTTAAACTTCTTCACCACGCCGCCGAGTCGTGTTGTCAGACATGAGTACCACACGTGCATATTTGCCACAGAACTCAACTCACGTATCCGCCACTTTTAGCGTAGTTTAGAGGGGTGAGTCGTACCAGCGTAAATAGATGCCAAAATGCGTACAGGCTGGCAGGTGTGCTAAACAATCCCCCCCCCCCCCCCCCCCCCCCCCAAAAAAAAAACAGGCAAACAAATGGAGACCAGATGGAAAAAATATCGGTTGTTAATATCGGCCCGGTTTCATTTATCGCACAGATATGTTAAAAACATGACTAACATCGGCCGATACTGATGCTGATTTATCGACCATCCCTAACCATCATAGTTGGTGAATACAATTATATATATATATATAAACGATTAATCGTAAAAGATAATCGACAGATTAATCGAGTATGAAAATTATTGTTAGTTGCAGCCCTAGGAATAATCAAAAATGTTTTTTCGGTGTTCCACATCTTTAATTACATTTGGCTTAGAGCCTGTTTAGAGTTTCTGTAAAAAGACAAAAACTTGACAGCTGGTCAGCGTTAGCTCTGAAGGACGGATACACCGTCATGAAGTAAGATGCTAACTTCCTACTAGTGCAGTTGTTGTTATGAATATTACTGATTAATGAAATCTCTACTTGTTCATATCTTTTCTAGTTTCATCAGTAAGAATATTATCTGGACAAGGATGAATTATATTATTGTTATGCAGAACATGAATTACAGAGGTGTAGCTGATTAAATATTAAAATGGCTTGCCATACATTGAACAACACAATATGAACCATTGTTCACTGGATTGTTCTAATATTACTGTTAATCTGTTCAGTCACTAACCTAATCTGACTCAGCTGGAGCTAATCTGTCCGCGTGATGATGACAGAGATGCTAAATTAGGAGTGTTGCAACTTTTTTTCTGCCAGCTCTGCAGATGGACAATCATAGTTCTGAATTTCTCTTTTAGCAACTTTGGGAGTCTAAACTATCCCTCACAGGAGACTTGAAGCACTTCCGAGGTGGGCAAGGAGCGGTCCAGGTGGTTGATGATACTGGTTCTGCTGCACACATCGTTCACGTTCACTTTGGCCCGCTAATGTCTTCTTTATTTGTGGTGTTGTGGACATCTTTACAGTGGGTTATCCACAGCATTTCAGAACGTGGTTAATAGTCAGACCGGTTAATCCTTGCAACACTACTCTTAAAGCAGGAGAAGAACTGAGTGTGTTTGGCTTGTTACCATCTTGGCTGCAGGGTGGAGCACCTGCATCTGCTTCAGGATGGTGGCTCCATCGTTGGTGATGGTCACGTCACCTTTCTCATCCTGGATCTGAAGCACAGAACAGTTATTAACATCCCGTCGAGGCTCGGATCAGACCGTGTCTGTTCACACACCATCTTGTCCATCCCTTTGGGTCCCAGACTCGTTCTGATGGCGTCAGCAACAGCTGTCAATTAAAGAGATGATGTCAGACCCACTCCCCAAAAACCAGACGGTTTAATTATGAATTCATCTAGAAATCCAGGGGTTTAGCTGCAAAGGATGACTAAAATCAGCACTAGGGTTGCAATGATTAGAGATGGTGGTACGATTATAGTCTGAGAAATAATCACAGTTTCACGATTATTTCACATGAACTGATTTCACATCTGTATCAACACAGATAAACCACACACACATTCTATACGTTATTGATTAAAGACATGATTACTTTCCATAAAAGGGTTTAAACCCCTGAAATATCTGTTGTTCCTTTTCAGAGTTTGTTTAGAAAAACTCACTCTACTACCGATGTGTAGTGTTGATGTTTTATCTCCACAAATAACACAAGCCTGGAGGCGTTCTGCTGTGTGGTGGAGTTGCTAATGCTAACAGTTAGCTTCTACTAGCAGAGGCGTGGTGTAGGAGACTATTAAAGTTCTGCCTGAGTGAAACATTCAGTGACTGACTATCACAGATAGTGGCTAGCTGAGATATGGCGATATAAAGTCATGTTTCTTGTTTAAAATGAGATATTTTAAAAATATCGATAAATTGCCCAGCCCCAGTCCTGTATCAGTGCAAAAATTGTATTTCTACAACGAACACCAGCAATCTTAAATGATTAATATTAATTATATTATTAACATTTATTTATTTCCTATGTAGAAGAAAACATTTTGAGGGGCCGTTTAGTGTTAGTATCTGATCTGTAAATCATCAGTTCCTGTGCGGGGTGGGTGGTGGTGACGGGGTCTTTGGGCACCTTCTGCCCAGGGGCCCTGCCCTAGACTACACACTGATCCATCATTTACTCACACCTCACTTCTGCACACGCAGAAGCACAGACAACGCTTAAGGGTTCGTCTGCCTTACACAAAATAAAATTAACACGTTTGAGACCCTGAGGAACACCGAAGATGACAGTTACACGAGTAAACCGACCGGCTCTTCGGCCTTTTACCATCAGTTCCCATCGGTGTCCCAGCCTACCTTTGGCAGCAGAGATGTTGCTGAAGCGAATCTGGGCCGGTTTGTCGCGGTCCACGTACGCCCCTCCTTTGTTTCTGCCTCCGTTTGAGGCTTTCGGTGCCGCCATAGCTTCGGGCATCGCTCCTTAATACACAATGGTAAATGTTACCTAGAGTCTTTAGAGCTGGACTGATGAAGCCCCGTAGATAAAACCGCAAAGTTCGACCGAGGATGGACTCAGATTGAGGTGTCTCCACAAGGAAACTTCCAGAGAACCCAGCGGCTGAAGCCGGAAAGAGCAAACGGGAGACGACTGTAACGGCTTGACGCAGCTAGATGACGTACCAGGCAATAAGTGTCGATGATCAGTTTGAAGCAAATCATCAGCAATGTGTTACATTACATTATAATTTAATACATTTTTTACCATAAATATACGCTTAGTAAATAAAATAAAACATAATATAAAACGTTATTTCTATATTCTTGTATAGGCCTACATCTTGTTCGTATCTGGGTTGATTCGTTACGTCTGACGCGACTGACGCAGGCGTGAAGACGACCTGAGTCGCTGGTAATCGATTCAGATTTGTCTTTTTATGCTTGCTGATTAAGCCCTTCCATTACAGGTATGTTCGTTTCATACGTTTTCATTTCGCGTACTTTGTCGCCTCATTTAAATGTTCAAAACGTAAATATCAAGTTCCTGTTAGCTAGTTAGCTGTCTCAGAGTTGGGAAGTGGCTCGTGCTCGTGTAGCATCAGGTACATTTTTATTTTTATTTTATTTTTATTAGTTTACATACATAAAAACTCTCACGAGGAAACGACAGTACAACATCACTTGTGTTCTAAACCAGAATTTAGAACTAAAAGATCTCTTACAATTCAACAAAACAAAACAATGTTCACACACACACACACACACACACACACACACACACACACACACACACACACACACACACACACACACACACACACACACACACACACACACAAACTGCCATAAAGAAAAGAAAAAAACCCAACATTTTCAAGGCCATATTCTCACTTATTTCGAAAAAATTTCAAGCAGTGTGAATCTATTCTATGAAAAAAAAAAAGCTTTCTCAAAGTTTTGACACATTCTTTAAAAGGATAAGTACTGGTTCACATGTTCACATACTGGTTCACATGTTCACATATCTGGCCAGCATCCTTGCATGAGTCTTTTAAAAGAGCTAAAGATGTATACAGTGATATCAGTTCAACCTTTAGGACGTTTAAGGAAGGATTTTCATTACGACATTTACATTTATGAAGGTGGTATTTCGATGTAATATATAAAGAATATAATGGATAGACCATCTTTGAGACGCTTTCTGATTTAGATAACAAATTCCGTCCAAAAATTGTAAGATCTCTTATTAACCAATGATTCAGTTGTCTAGACATCATATCAATTTGATCTTTCACATTTTCTGTCTCTCTAATTTTAATATCTTTGTTTAAGTAAATTCCAGATACTTAACTTCTCCTTTCACTGGAATTGTCTTCATATTGGTTTCCAAACAATCAGAGAGATGTACAATTTCACACTTCTTCAGATTTAGGTTCAAACCTGATGCCTTTGAAAAAACTGAAATCACATTTAGGGCTTTCTCCAATATTGATTTATCCTTCAAAAAAGTACTGTGTCATCCGCAAATTGACTTATCCTAAATTCTGTTTCAAATATGTTTATGCCTTCTATGTCCGGATGATTCACAGTAAGGTGAGCCATCATTTGCGTGCAAAGAATAAATCATTTTGGAGAAAGTGGGCAACCTTGCCTAATTCCGCAGGATACATCTATTCCAGGGGTAATACCTGGGTTGAGAAATGTAACTATAAATCTGATTAGAAAATAATTTAATTATTTTGCAAAATCAATGAATAATACCAAACTCTCTGTGTTAATAAAGGATCGGTAATCAGTCATGTCTAATATTAGTCTTATATTGTTATACATTTGTTTACCTTTAATAAACGCTGACAGACCTTCATCAAATTTTGCTAAGATGTCCCTGATCCTGTTTGCATGTACTAAGGCTAGTAACTTGTAATCATTACACAGAAGTGTAATGGGTCTCCAGCTATCTAACAAAAATAGATTTTGGTTTGGTTTCGGCAGTAAAGTTATTAGACCTGTTTTCATTGTTGGAGATAATTGCTCATTTTTTAAACAATCCACAAAAGCATTAAATAACATATCTTTAATATCTGGCCAGAACGTCCGATAGAATTCAATAGTTTGGCCATCTATTCCAGGCGATTTGCCATTTTTCATTTGTTTCAGAACAATTTCTATTTCAGCCAAATTTAAATCTTCTAACACTTTTATCTTCCTCATTCAATTTTTTTATCTGTTCTTTAATCATGTCCAAAATATCTCTGTATTCTCTTTTGAAACGTTTTGCTTGTATAGTTTAGCAAATAGTTAAGTTTGCAGCCACAAACAAAACGTAGCGGGAAAACAGGTAAACAGAACTGATCTGTGTTTTAAAAAAGAACTACAGCATGGAATTAGAGAAGCGACACAGCAAGAACACACCTAAGATGTTCCATAGGTTAGCATAGAATAAGTGAATTTCTTTAGCTATTTGGGTTGGGTTTTCAATTATGTTTTGATCTTTGTTTAATTTGGTTATCTTTTTCTTCGTTTGTCTTCTTTTCTCTAGGCTATAAAAATATGATGAATTTTTTTTCCCCTTGCTCAATCCACTTTGCTTTAGATCTCACATATGCACCTTTCTCCTTTTCCAGGTATAAATCATCTAATTGTTTTTATAAAGATTTTAAGCTTTCTGCCTCTTCTGTGGTTACATCAAGCTTACCGCTTATTAAATTGATTTGTTTCTATTATTTTTTTCTTTTTACTTATGAGGCCGATATTTACTACAACTTAAGGCCGATATTTTCTTTCCGGTTTCTATAGCTAACTGTTTAGCACTAAATTTGAACCATTCCCATTTACTTACGTTCAACATCTCCATATCTTTAATTTCTAATTGAATATATTTAACTTGGATACCGAATTCCCCATTCTTTAATAAATTGTTATTAAATTTCCAAATGTTTACCTGCTTTTCTTGTTTAATTACAACTAATGAAAGACTTATTAAACAATGACCCGTAAGTGGGGTTGTTTGGTGTTCACATGTAGTTATATATGTAGTTATTTTTTGAGAGACAAGCCAATAATCCAATCTTGAGCATAATCTGTTGTTTGTTGGACTGAACCAAGTATATTTTTTCA
This sequence comes from Nothobranchius kuhntae, assembly GCA_006942095.1. Taxonomy (NCBI): domain Eukaryota; kingdom Metazoa; phylum Chordata; class Actinopteri; order Cyprinodontiformes; family Nothobranchiidae; genus Nothobranchius; species Nothobranchius kuhntae. Next base: position 472,309 of record SSNQ01034431.1, read on the forward strand.
TGTTTGAGTTAGTCATCCTCCAGTAATCAAGCAAATCAGTTGACATATTAAATCACAAAGAATACTGTCGTATTCCGGTTGATTCCCTCTCGGTGGTTGCCTATCCAGCCATGAGTTAGGTGCCATATTGAAATCACCTCCTGTTATAACCTGATCAGTGCTATGTGTAGTTCTCCACTGTTGAATTCATTTACTTAAATTTGTTATCATGTTTCTATTTAGAGACCTATTATTGTATCCATATACATTAATAAGAAGGAGCTTTTGTTCACAAAACTCTATTATTACCATGAACCTCTTCATCTCTTTTATGATCAATAACATTGCCAGCAAAATTATTAAATAAAATCATTACTCCCGCCGAGTGAGCAGTACCATGTGAAAAAAGAATACCATCTCCTCATTGATGTTTCCAGAAAGTTTCATCATCACTACTAGAACGTGTCTCTTGTAAAAACAAAATGTTTGCCTTACTTTCTTTTACAAAATAAAAAATGGCCTTGCGTTTCACTTTGTTTTTTAAGCCTCGAACATTTAAAGAACTTATTTGAACAAACATTTAAAGGTAAAAAGATCAAGAAAACACAAGAACAAATGAAGCTTTTTCCTTCTACTCTGACTCTCTAGAAAAATGAAGAACTGTTTCTAGCGGGAGTAAGCATAAAGTCCTACTTATCTTGTAAATACAGAATTCAGATTGTCATTGTGAAAAAAAACTTCCTTTTTTTAAATTTAATTAGGAACCAGAACTTTTTACCTACCTCCAGATTTACCTACGCCATTCTACTTGTATTATTTCTGCATGTACCTTACGGGTCGATTCTTTTGCCATCTGCTATAGCAAACCCGTCTTTCAGGAATGCTCTTCTGTCGTTGTTCCGAGCCTCCAGCACCTTGGGCCACAGCTTTATCCGAGCTTCCCTGTCCTCTTTGGAGAAGTGCTCTTTAAAGTTTATGTGCAGTTCTTTGCAGACCCTGGCCTCCCTGCACTTCCTCCACGCTTCATCTCTCGCCGTCCTCATGCTAAACTGGATGATGATCTGTCTTGGCAGCTTGGTGTTTGCAGCGTCGCCCTTCTTCCCGATTCGATGTACTGTATCCACCATGAGCTGCAGCTTTTCCACTGACACAGGAATCACTCTCGTCTGGATGCCAATCACTCTCCCGTGTATTTTCATCCCCTTTTTCTGCCAGGCCAAGTTGTCTGAGGTCCCATCTTCTTGGGTATCTTGAGTTTTCCAGACGTCTTTCCTTCAGTTCTTTATTTTCCTTCGTTTAAGCCTCCATCTTTGTTTTGAGCTTGTCTGTTTCCTTTTTGTTTTCGTCAGTTGCCTTTGTATTTGCCTCTATCCTGAGGTCAAAAGCTTTCAGATTTTTGTCTAGCAGATCAAATCTTTCTTCAGATCTTTCTGTAAAGGCCAGCAGGGCTTCATAGATATTTTCATTGCTCACCTGTTTCCCGGTAGCTTTATTTTTCAGTTTCTTTGGATTGGGGCTTTTTATTGGCGTGTGATCACCAGTGGGTCTTGCTGCTGTCTGTTGATGCTCCCTCTCCTCCATGTCTTCATCCGCACATGCTTCTTTCATTGCCGCAAGGTTGTAGTCATGGTCGGAAAGGCTACCCATTAGCTCCGCCATGTTAGTCATTTGATGTTTTGCGTTTGCTACTTTATCTGTCCAATAACTGCAGAAACTACGTTCCAGGGGTTCCGCTTTCCTTTCAGTTTCGTTCTGAATAACTGTTTATCAGAGAATTACTTCTCAGGACATTTAAAACCCGCCGGTTTATCACACCTGCCAAGTTTCCACCTGCTCACTCCGCCATCTTGAATTCCCCCTGTAGCATCATGATCAGGTGCTGCTTTTACCCCAGCAACAGAGCCAGAGGGGTCATGTTAGGATATGCTAACATTTATCCTGACCGTGGGAGGTGTAGTACTTTTCTAACCACAGCAAAATTATTAGCAACAAACCTGGTTCTCCGTTTTGGGCAGACTGAGCTACGCTTCCAAGCTTTGAATGTGTGGCTTTTTATTTTATTTTATTTTTTTTACATATTTTATCATGTGGTAGGTCTCTTTTTCAAACGTCTTCAGGAAGTTTTTTAGTTATTAATATTATCAGTAAACTTTCAGAATGAATATAGTGAATATGCTGGGACAGTATGAGTGTAAACGTTGCTCCTCCTGCAGCCTCTCGTCATGCTGCCCCTCAAGGAGAAGGATAAACCCATCATCCAGAAGCTGCTTGCAGCTGGCTGCTGCGCACGCTGCATCCTCAGATTCTGCTGTCTGAGTGTTCAGGCTGCCTATCGACAGCCTGCACAGGTAGGAGCCGGAGCCGGTCCTTCTGATTCTAATGTGTTCTGCCTGGAATCTATGGGTGAGCTGCTGACTGACCCTTCCTTGTGTTCTGCAGGCGACGATGAAAGAGCTTAAAGCTTTTATCACTGTAAAAGAAAACACCAAGCATCAGGAATCAGTCGCTCTCCCCTCCACCCAGGAAAACAATGGGTCTTATGATGCAGCTGCATCAGAAGCGCCTGCAGACCCCCCCAGTAAAAGAGCTAAACTGGATCCCAGTGAGACTGCTGCTCAGACAGGAGAGTCTGCTGCAGGCCAACTGGAAGAGTCCTGTGTGTGTGTGGTGTGTTTGGGAATCCTGCAGCATTTATGTGGCACAGAACAGGCAACAAAGGTGCGTGTGTGTGTGTGTGTGCGCGTGCGTGCGTGTGTGTGTGTGCGTGTGCATGTGCGAGCGCGCGCAAGGACACAGTAGCATGTTGTACTGACAGCAATGTGTTTCTGGTGTGTTTTTTCCACAGATCTCAGAAACAGTCAAGAAAGAAAAATATGAGTTTGACACGCTGGTGTTGTCTGTGTCCCTGCCTGCTCAGCTCTGTGTTCGTGAGGTCTGTGTGTGTGTGTGTGTGTGTGCATGTCTGTGCGTGTGTGTGCGCGTGCATGTCTGTGCATGCATGTCTGTATGTGCATGTCTGTATGTGTGTGTGTGTGCATGCATGTTTGTGTGTGTGTGCGTGCGCGTGTCTGTATGTGTGTGTGTCTGTATGTGTGTGTGTCTGTGTGCATGTCTAGATGTGTGTGGGTGCGTGCATGTCTGTCTGTGCATGTGTGTGCGTGTGTTTACGTATGTGCGTGTGTGTGCGTGCATGTCTGTCTGTGCATGTGTGTGTTTGGGGCCATTTCTAATGTGTGAGCTAATGTTTTCCACTGGTGCTGATGTGAGCGTTTGTCCTGCAGCATTCCTGCTGGCTCCATGTGAAGAAGGAAGTGAGGTGAGTCCACGCTGACCTGTTGACCGTCTGATTCTTTAGACTCTGACGAATCCTGTTTCGTGTTGTTTAAGGGAGAAGGGTCTGGTACTTGATAAGGACGATGTGATCCAGGTGAAAGAGGCTTTCAAGTGGATCATGCAGGGTTTGGTTGCAAAGGAGCTCAAAGGTGTTGCCGTGGTTTCCAAGGTAAGTGAAAATCCAACCGCAGAAGGCGGGGCTTCTGGCTAACCTTTACCTGCGTGTCTTGTTTATGACTCTGCCTTTTAAAATGCTAATTGTATTATTGTTTGCTCATTGGGGAAATATTCCATTGGTCAGTCAGGGTTTAATGAGATGAAGAGCAGGTAATTGTTGGATGTTCATCTACAGCTGGTTTTTAATAAGGAGGTG
>SSNQ01034431.1:480993-482266 GCA_006942095.1 Nothobranchius kuhntae
GAGCAGGTAGAGCACATGAAAGCCCTCTGGAGAGCTGTGGCTGGCCAGCCAGAATGCTGCTCTGGGCTGCGGAGGTTCCAGTGGAGCGTTCCTAGACCAAGCTCTGGTCCAGTTCACTAGGCTGCATTAAACTGGCACCAACCCGATGACCTTTGGGTTTGGGTAGCATTGAGAGCTACAGTTAGGGTTTCAGATCAGTGATTAGTTATATCATGAAGCCTCATGCTCCAACCCGAGCCCTCAGGTCCACCCACCAGAACCTTCTAGAAGACCCAAAGACCAGATGTAAAAGTGGAGGTGATCGCTGCTTCCAGGCTTGGGAATGATCTTCCTGATCCGTACGCAGCGATGACAGTCTGGACACTTAAACACAGCTGAAGACCCTTTTATTTAACCTAAACCTTTTATTTTCTTATTTGTGTTCATTTCTAGTTTAGCATCATTATAATGTTATGATCAGCTTTGTTTTGGATCTCCATGAAGCTCCTTCTGTCTGTACAAGTCAGATGTACTTATTTACTTCCATCCACCCACCTCTGGTACGGGCCGACCCACAGGGAGGTCATTTATCACTTATGACCTGGTCAACAGAAAACATGACATCCCAAAGTGCATTCACCTGTAAAACACACCTGTTATACCCGTAACACACACACGCCCATGCTAACACCCTGCTACGCTGCTTTCAGGAAATCAACACGCTGTCAGACAAAATCAGAGTCAGAGACCTGCAGATGGTAACCAGGTGAGTGATGGATGCTGCAGGTGATCAGTGTGGGCAGGACCATCAGCTGACCTGGCAGGTGTGTGTGTGTGTTTTCTACAGGGAGGCCATGAGTCACATGAAGGAGGGGGAGGAGGAGAAGACAAAGTCCTACATGGCACTCGTGTGGACCCAGAAGCCGATTCAGAGAGAGGACATCGTCTTCATCGATGACATTAAGGTCCCACTTTTATCTCTGGCTGTTTCTAGTCATCAACACTCCGGGTCTGGTTGTCCCTAGGAGTTATACAAACATGGACCACACGTTGGTCCCCTTTTGTTAAAGAAATAGGGTGGTTACTATGGTAACCCAGTTCCATGAAAGGGAGTGAGGGAAGCTCCTGCTGGCATGAGCAACTTCGACCCTGTTCTTGCTCATGCCAGCAGGGCCATGTGGAGAGGTCCTTCACTGAGTTTTCTGAGAGCCATAGCAACCAGAGATGTCCCTCAAGCTCTCTAGGACTAAAGGTCCACACCACAGCCCCGCCCCACCTGGTGGCTCCAGAGTCC
>SSNQ01034431.1:482567-500457 GCA_006942095.1 Nothobranchius kuhntae
CGCCCATGCTAACACCCTGCTACGCTGCTTTCAGGAAATCAACACGCTGTCAGACAAAATCAGAGTCAGAGACCTGCAGATGGTAACCAGGTGAGTGATGGATGCTGCAGGTGATCAGTGTGGGCAGGACCATCAGCTGACCTGGCAGGTGTGTGTGTGTGGGTGTGTGTGTTTTCTACAGGGAGGCCATGAGTCACATGAAGGAGGGGGAGGAGGAGAAGACAAAGTCCTACATGGCACTCGTGTGGACCCAGAAGCCGATTCAGAGAGAGGACATCGTCTTCATCGATGACATTAAGGTCCCACTTTTATCTCTGGCTGTTTCTAGTCATCAACACTCCGGGTCTGGTTGTCCCTAGGAGTTATACAAACATGGACCACACGTTGGTCCCCTTTTGTTAAAGAAATAGGGTGGTTACTATGGTAACCCAGTTCCATGAAAGGGAGTGAGGGAAGCTCCTGCTGGCATGAGCAACTTCGACCCTGTTCTTGCTCATGCCAGCAGGGCCATGTGGAGAGGTCCTTCACTGAGTTTTCTGAGAGCCATAGCAACCAGAGATGTCCCTCAAGCTCTCTAGGACTAAAGGTCCACACCACAGCCCCGCCCCACCTGGTGGCTCCAGAGTCCTGGCTAGGCTTCCATAAGCCAACCTGAGGAACTTCCTATGCTGCAGATCATGCACGTGCTTCTGTGAAAATCAGCAGAGTCGGAGGATCTGGGATAGAACTTCCTGATTCGGCATCGCCGACCCAAGGACACTTTAGTCCCAGAAAGGGCGCAACGGTCCTCCTTTCTTCAGAATGAGGACATAAATCAGGGGTTAGTGTGTCCCTAACCCTAACCCACACCAGAAGCAGGCTGATGCTTTGGATGAACTTCCTGCTAAATAAATGAAGATGAAAGAATTTATAACATTTCCATCTAAACTTTCATACACTTAAGAATTAAAGGTAAAGTAGACCTGGACCGGGCTGAAGCCGGAGCTTATTCCTGTCTTTGGGTACTGTGTGATGATGGGATGTGGAGCCTTGAGTCCAGTCTCGGTTTTTCTCATCAGGACCTGATTCTGGACCAGAAGACTCCTCTGAGGGTTCTCCACCGTCGTGCGCTGGCCGTCCGGCAGCGAGTCGTTCACAGCATGAGCACGCGCTTCGTGGACTCCCATCACTTCTACCTGGGGCTGAAAACACAAGCAGGGACGTATCCTCACGACACAAGTCTTGTGTCTTATCTCGGGTTCAACAGCTGACTCGTTTGCTGAGCTCTACCTGTTTACAAGCCTTGTTGTTTGTTTCAGTTTGGTTGTTGTTACTGAAATAACATCATGCATGGGCTGTGTCATCACTGAGGAGAGCGAGGTCAGCAGAGGGCCACACCGCCTTCTGCTGACCGCAGAGAAGCAAGTGATGCTGCCAGCAGCTCTGAAGAAGACTCCTGGATTGGTCAGTGGTTAAAAAAAATAACCAAGTAATGCAGTATGAAAATAGTCTCCTACACCTACCTCCTGCAGTAGCTTCTGATAGAACATAGTCTCCTACACCTATCTCCTGCAGTAGCTTCTGATAGAACATAGTCTCCTACACCTACCTCCTGCAGTAGCTTCTGATAGAAAACAGACGGTGAAACTCTAGGATAGAAAATCCTGACAGATCTACGTCACCCTGTCACTAACATTCATGGACTCACCCATCTGGACTCACGACGAGGACAGCTGTTGTTGGTTTAGCGTCCAGGAAACAGCAGAGAACGTCTCTGCTAGTAGAAGCTAACCATTAGCATTAGCAACTCCACCACACAGCAGAACCCCTCCAGGCTTGTGTTACTAGTGGAGGTAAAACATGGGGCGACGGTGGCACAGGAGTTAAGTGCTCCGGCATACAACGCAGTACATCACCAACTCCGCTTTGCTGTACTCGAGCCTTTGGCCGTGTTCGAGGTGAGCCAGTTCTGCGCAGATTAGACCAGCGGTGATCGGTGCCGAGTGCTCGCCGGTAAGATTTGTGTCCGACTTGCTCTGACGTCATGCATACGTAGGCAACGATAACCTCGTGAGATCAAGGTGACCGCAGATTTTGGAGCAAGGCGCTGCAGTTGCTCTCCCTCGGCTGCAAAACCTAGAGGATGACGGGAAACGCCTGGCTCTCACCTGATCTAAGATCTGATTGGTTCATATTTTGATCCGAACATCCGGTGGTAGAACATGAAATGTTAGTAGGTCACATGCATTCTGTAAATCATGTTACGTTGATGATGACAACAATATAGGCCATAAAGAGAAATGTGTTTTGTGTTCTTTTGTCACGTTTCCTATGAGCACACTGAAGCTGCAGCTGATAACCTTTACTTATTATTACAGTCATGTCTCCATATACAATATATGATATCCACAAGCACGTGAGGATGTGTTTCAGCTGCTAACAGGCACCAGAATTAAAATAAATAATTAAACACGTATGAACGCTAACGCGATATCTTCATCCATCGTCACCCGCGAATTACACATGTAGAGAAATCTGTCCGACTTAAACGCCGGCTTTAAGCCCCTCCCCCTGCTGCGTCCGTCTGCTCTCGTCTGTTTTCCAGGCGAGGCGCTGCTCAACTCGAACACGGCCATTCGGCCATTCTCTGCGCCTCCCATCTTCTTTAAACCGCCAAGAATCATTCCACCTACGCACACGCTTCTCTGCTTCATACCGTTTCGAACTGTCTCGCTTCTCCTCACCAGTTTTAAAGCGTTTTGCCGGAGATTTCTAGCCTAGTGAACTAGACCAAATTCTTGCTTTGCAAAGTTTGGTCTAGGCATGCTCCATTGGAACATCGGCAGCTCCTACCAGGACTCTGGCTAGCCAGTCACAGCTCTCTAGAGGAGGTTCAAACACATAAAGAGCTGTGATTGGTCCATAATTGTGGGCCAATCATAGTGCTCTATCTGCTTAGTGAACAAATCACAGAGCTTTATCCGCTTTGTGGGCCAATCAGGGCACTCTATATGCCTGGTGGGTGGGATGATGCAACAGAGTGAAACAAGAGTATGTCACACTCATCGTCCAGTAGAATGCGGAGATCATTTGAAAGACAACGGTAGAACCCGCCCCACAACCGAGAGCCGTCAATGGAGCGTGGCCAGACTAAATAATACATTTATTTAGTCTGGCTTGCCAGGCTAGGAGATTTCACCAAGAAATCCCATCCCTGTGGCGGCGCCATCTTCCTGCGTGCTTGTGTGTTTCTAGCGTGGTTCCACTTCGTCTTTTATAGTGAACTTATAGTTCACGTGACTAGAACTAGAATCGTGCAGTACATGCACGAGTCGTGCACGTACAAGTGCAGTACATGCAGTACGTGGCTAGAGGCGCGCAGGTTCACGTGCGCGAAACGAAAACGGCGGCTTCCTACAGGGCGCGGCCATGATGTAGGTGGAAGCTGGTGTATAAATGACAAACAAGGCTTGGGCGCCACCCGGGCGGTAAGTCGTCAAGTATTTACCGCCCGACGAGAAAATTTAGCGCCACTGGCGCTCGGGCGCTTTATAGGTCCACCCCTGTTTATTATAATCATTCTTGAATTAATGAAGAACTGGAGTTCTTTTTCCTTCTGGAGGCTGACGGATGAGACCTTGGGAGAAACACATGCGATGTTGTGTCTCCTTTCTGACCAGATGTTGAATAGATGGTGAAAGGTCAGGCTGTACTTAAACCGACCATTGCTGGACGCTACACAGAGCAAACAGTGTCAGTGGTATAGTCGTGTTGCTGTTAGCCAATCAGAGGAGAGATATCTAAACATCAGGAAACAACAATTACAACCCCAAATTCTGTTGTTCTGTGCCCCCACCACTCCACTCCTCCAACTAACTTCTACTTCCTGACACAGGAGCACCAGAGCTTTTTTCCCACAGTGGAGGTCTCTGTAGGTTTGTTGAAATAAGTGTAGACCTTTAAATGAAAAGTGGCCCGGCTATATTTCTTGATCCTCAGATAACAGCTACATCAAAGAGTTTGTCCATGGAGACTTTGGACGCACGAAACCAAACCTGTGTCAGCTGCTGAAGACAGACGCGGACATCTTGGAGCTGGACGTGGAGGTAGGACTTTTGGCTAAAGGTTCTAAGAACTTAGGAATGCTAGTCAAGGTAGCATAAACAGACGTGGACAAACTAGCTGGTACCCCTTTGTTACGCTCGTACTGTTGTAACCATTTGTAAGTGGTTACTTTAATAAATAATCAACATAATATATAAATGTATAAAATTAAATGTAATAATACATAAAATATGGATTACCAGTATTATTGAACCTTTAATATGATTGATGATGGAAGTCGGTACTTTGGGTAATCCAGGGAAACAACACTTTATTATAATTTGGCTCAGAGACAAAAATATAGTTTATTAAAATCTATTTATTACAATATTAATGATGATGAAAGGCTAATGATTATAAATGGTGACACAGTGATGTTAAATGAGACCATGAATGATGAAACATGACCTGGCGTGTTTAAAGCTTGGTTTATGCTTGACGCGTTTGCTTTCCGCGTGGTGATGCGGCTCGCGGCTGGAACACGCTTCACAGCTCGCAGCGTTTATGGTTCATGCGGCTCGTCTCTGCGGTGAGTCAATATTGTCCCAAACTGTAGGGGGCAGCATGGAGCTCTACGGCATGCATCCAACACTACACCGTAGTAGAAGTAAAAATTACTGTTTACAACATGGCATTCCAGCATTTTTAACAGCGTCCTCGTCTTTTACGACAGTGCGAGCTATTTCTCTCCAAGAATTATTAACAACATGTTGATCACGGTGATCTCTGAGAGCTGAATCATACAAATGTCTGTATTTACCAACCTCTGCCATACTACTTCTTGCCAGTCCGCCATGTTTTTCCGCGTCCGACCGTCCGCGTGGTTAGAAAATTTCCTAGGGGCGTGGTGCGGAATTTTTGGGCCGTGAGGAGGCGCGGTGGAGGGGCGTGGTTGTTAAAATGATGCAATTTTGCAGCGCGGAGCCGCGTGGACCTCTCGGATGAGAGGTGAAACGTCTTCAAGCAACTCAAAGAAGTCCAGACGCTTTTCTTTCAAAGCTCCTTAGATTACAATGACCTGGATGACTGAGAACCTTCACAGACACGTTGGTCTGAAACGGTTTTTATCATTTAAGAAATATCTCCAAACTGTGAAGGTTGGTGTCAAAACATGAACCTGAAATGGTTCTCCATGCCTTTATCTCCTCCCGTCTAGATAACTGTAACACACTCTTCACATGTTTCAACAAAAAGCCCTTGACCGCCTTCAGCTGGTCCAGAACTCTGCAGCGAGGCTCCTAACTGGAGCAAACAGAAGAGCACACATCACTCCTGTTCTGACGTCTCTGCACTGGTTACCCGTTAACTTTAGAGTTCATTTAGAGTGCTGACTAGAACTTTCAGGGCTCTACATGGTCAAGCTCCTCCCTATATTACTGAACTGTTAAAGCCTTATGCTCCAACCCGAGCCCTCAGGTCCACACACCAGAACCTTCTAGACGTTCCAAAGACCAAATATAAAAGTGGAGGTGATTGTTCCTTCCAGACTGTTGCACCCCTGTTTTGAGATCATTATGATTTTATGATTTAATGGCTTTGTTTTATTTTGTTTTGATCTATGTGAAGCACTTTGTGATTCTGTGTCTGTGATGAGTGCTGTATAAATAAAATGTACTTACTTACATCAGAGTAAATGATGGACAGACTAAACGGGTCTTTTGGCTGAACTTATCCTCGTCTTTTAAATGAGTCTGTTGTTTTTTTAATATTATTTGAAGCTGGATTTGATTCGTGTTAGAACCCGGTACAGACCAGATCAATTCATCCCTGATAAGTGAATTCCTAAAGCTAAAGGTCGGTGGACGTTTCTGATTTCTGGGTCAAAAGTCAGATAAAGCTGTTATGACGTCTCTAACTACTGTTTCCTCTCTCAGTCTGTAGATGTGGACTGGCCTCCTGCCATCCCAGAGTGAAGGCTGACCCCATCCTGCACCGAGCTTCACATCGACACCCTGGTCTGGGTCAGAATCTGCTGCTCTGTTTACGTTTAGTATTAATGGTTTGATTTTAGGGAAATGTTTGTGTTCATTAGTGAGTAAGAAGGTCTGAGTCTGACTCAGCTGCTGCTCTATCGTGGACTGTTTTGACCTCCTGTATTATCAGTTCTGTTGTTAATAAAGAGAAAAAGTTTCGCCCCAGCAGAATTTGTCTTAACATTGACACATCTGATAAACTGCAAGGCATCTCTGTGTTTCAGTAACATCATCACAAAGGACATAAATGAGTCAGAATCGTAGAAGTCTAAAGCCTAATTTATACGTCTCCATCTGCGCCATTTCAGAGACGAGCAGCGCCGTTATGCGTCAGTGCAAGGGCTCTCCAACTGGCTCACAGAGGGCCCAAATTTGTAACTATCTGTGGAAAGAGTTAATGCAGGACTGCACGCTTGTGATTGGACAGGTCTAAAATTTGTCATCAGCGACTTCCTGTCGGAACATCATCAAGATGGCCGCATAGTGAAAACGCTCCCGACCAAACCAAGAAAATTAAAGAAATTCCCCCATAAAACCATCACCACGAAAAGGTCAGGAAGGAGGGGAAAGGGCCTTAGTACCATTTTTGAGAGTGAAACGTCGCCTGCGTACAGATACTTGAGAAGAACTGAGGGCGGCTACAACTATCGGCGACCGGGCTAGGTGCTAGTTAACACCAGAGCACGGAGAAACAGAAGAAATGGAGCAGATTCTACAAGAGTTAAGAGGATTCCGCCAAGAAAATAAGGAACAATTAGAGAAAATAAGAGAGGAGATTACGCATCTAAATGCCAGAATGGATGAAATGGAAGGGCGAATTGAGAAAACAGAAGAGAGGGTCCAGAACACGGAGGAAGTTATCACGGATATGCTAAAACTGCATGAGAAGCTGGAGAAGTTTGTTGATCTGGAAAGCCACTCCAGACGCGAGAATATAAGAATGTATGGGGTGCCAGAAGGACATGAGAAAGCCTCGACATCGATGGCTTCATTTGTGGAAATTCTACTCCGCGCGGGCCTTGAGTTACCTGACGAACTGGGCGACCTGAGGATTGAACGAGCTCATCGATCGGGGGGGCCACAACCGCCGAGGGACGCACCACCGTGCTCCATCATAATCAAGTTTCTAAGCTTTAAAACAAAGGACATAATACTATGCAAGGCTTGGCAGAGCTAGGGGTTTCCATGGCAAGATAAACACATAAATCTGGACCACAACTACCTGGCGCTCGTACTCAAGAAACGCTGAGAATACTCGGAGATCCGCAAAACATTGAAGGAAAACAAAGTGCCATTTCAGACCGTCTTCCCGGCCTGTCTGCGGGTGAGACATGAGGACGGAACCAAAACCTACGACACAATAGAAGAGGCATCGGAGGACCTGCAGAGGAGGGGATCCATCAGATCACCGGAGACGCTCAACAAACAGATTCGACAGCTGTCTTGGAGCAGAGCAGATGGGAGGGAGAAGAAGGATACATCCAAAATTGGACGGAGCTATAAGGAAAAGTTGAGAGCCTTCAAGAGTCGCCTACAGGTTGTGCAGAACAGCACAGCCAGGTTCCTGACTGGGACCAGGAAACGGGACCACATCAGTTTGGTTCTGACCTCCCTGCACTGGCTTCCAGTTTGCTATCGTTCACACTTCAGACTCCTCGTCTTTGTTTACAATTTCTTCCAGGGTGGTGGTCCCCCCTATCTAGCCACACTCCTGAACAGACACTCCCCATCACGCGCTCTGCGCTCCTCAGACCAAGGCCTGCTCGTTGTCCCTCGTTCTAGGTGTCGTACTCGCAGGGACCGGGCTTTCTCAGTCCTAGCACCGTCACTCTGGAACCAGTTGCCACCCCCAGTTAGGCTGTCCCCATCTCTGCCAGTCTTTAAGAGCCGCCTAAAAACCCACCTCCTCCGCTTGGCGTTTCCTGAACATGTTTGAATTTGTACCTCTTTTATGTTGATTTTATCTCACAGTTTTCATTGGTTCACTCAATCCCTTGTTTTACACATTTGTCTTCTACTAGAATGTTTCACCTTTTTTGTAATTTGTAATTTGAATTGCTTTTATTTTCTGATTTATTCACTTTATTTAACTTTGTACTGTACCATGTTCAGCGCCTTGGGCTTCCTGACAGGGTTGCAGAAGGCGCTTTATAAATAAAGCTTTGATTGATTGATTGATTGATTGATTGATTGATTGAAGAGACCATCGCCAACTCCAGCCGAGACCTAAAGGACAGCAATCCAGGGACGACAGAACCAAGTGCGAAAGGTGAAGTAAAAATGTTAAAAGGTGAGAACTGAGCAACTGGTTGGTCGGGGACCGAGACTTTGTATTGGACGATTAGTTTTTTGTTCATTTTTCGATATGCAGCGGTCACAGGAAAATCTGATCCAAAAAACATAAGCAGAAAATTAAACAACTGGGTGCAGGAAGTGGGGATTGTGGATGTATGGAGGGAGATAAACCCGACCAGCCGCGATTACTCACATTATTCCCGTGCGCATAATGTCTACTCCCGCATTGACTTTTTTTATGAATAAAGGAGATCTATTTATGGTCGATAAGTGCGAAATAGGACCTAGTACTATTTCAGATCACAGCCCCATTTATTTAACAATCTGCTAGAATAACAGGAAGAGATCCACTCTTTGGAGATTGAATTCTGATTTCTTAAATAATCCAGCCACGAAGGTCAAATTAAAAACGGAAATCAAGCAATATTTGTAAGAGAGCGACAACAATGAAGTGAACCCACCTATTGTTTGGGACGCATTGAAAGCAGTGGTTAGGGGCAAAATAATAGCAATTTCCTCATATGAGACAAAAACAAGGAACAAAAACTCAAAAGGTTAGAAAACGACTTGAAAAGACTACAGATAGAATACGCAAATGCCCCTAAAAAAGATCATAAAGGTTTGATCAATGCATTAAAAAAAGAAATTGATGAGATAAACACTCGAGAAATCAAGAAGAAGCTCCTCTTCATAAAGCAACGATGTTATGAAATTAGTGGTAAATCCATGAAACTTTTGTCATACAGACTTAGAAAACATCTAGCGGATAGAACTATACATAAAATTAGAAACCCAGTAACAAAGGACATAGAAACTAACTTGGAGAAAATTCAACAATGCTTCCAAAGATACTATAAGTAAACAACCACAACATAGTAGCCACAATCAAACGGAGGCATTTTAGACACAGATGGAACTCCATAGGATTACTGAAGAACAAAATAAAAAAATTGATAACGGAAATAACAGAAGAAGGAATTCAATCGGCAACAAGTAGAATGAAAGGGGGGAAATCCCCAGGGACAGACTGTTATCCCACAGAATGGTATAAGGTGATGAAGGATCAGTTAATCCCAACTTTATTAAGAACATTCAATTGGATTTTAAAACATAAAAATATTCCCCCTCCTGGAAAGGAGCAGTTATATCACTTATACCAAAGGAGGGGAAAGATAAAACAGAGTGTGGAAACTATCGTCCAGTAAGCCTTCTAAATAACGACTACAAATTATTCACCTCCATCTTAACTAGAAGAATAGAAACAATATTCCCAGGACTTATACATAAGGATCAGACCGGCTTCGTCAAACAAAGGCAAAAACAAGATAACATTTGGAAAATACTCCGCATAGCAAGACAAATCACACAGCAAAGATTAGAAGCATTGATTATAAGCCTAGACGCAGAGAAAGCATTCAATTCGGTGAGGTGGTCAATTTTATACGAGGTGCTTTCTAAATTTGGATTCCATAAAGACATAATTGACTTGCTAGCATCACTTTATGATAACCCGACTGCTCGAATTAAGATAAATGGAGACCTAAGTGACACGTTTGTGTTCGAGAGGGGAACGAGACAGGGATGCTGTATGTCGCCGCTCCTCCTCACCCTTTTCATGGAACCCATGAGCCAACTAATTAGGGACAGCCCAGATGTACAGGGGATCACAACCACCTCTGGGGAACAGAAACTATCCTTATTCGCAGATGACTTATTAATAAACATAACTAATCCTACACAGTCTCTCCCAAAACTTATGAAGATTCTGAAGGAATTTTGCCGTATTTCTGCTTGAATTTCCATTCCGTTTCAGCTTTAGAGCTCGTTTTTTCTTTTGTACTTAGAATATTTAGTCGTCAAGATTTGTTTTGTTTTTTTCTCTGGTTTTATTTAGCTCCGGCCTTTTTCGTAAAATTATACTCAAAGTATCTCTGTTGTTCCTTCCCTGAGGCCTTTTGCCTCAGGTGTTTTGATTTCTTCCCTGTTTCCTTTGTTTAGTTAAAGAGAGGAAATAGTTCCTTAGTTTCATTTCAATTCCGTCATGGATTGAGAATTTGTTTACTCCTTTTGCTAATAAAATACATTTTTATTTATACTCAGCCATTTCACTCCAGTTATTATGTTACCCCTCCTACCACAACGGACTTCCATCTAGGGTTTGTAACATATACTTTAGTATAACCCTTTTTATTATACTTCTTAGTATAAGCCTTCTAGGATATTTTAGTATACTTTTAGTATACGCCTTTTAGGATATTTTAGTATACTTTTAGTATAAGCCTTTTTGTATACTTCTTAGTAAAAGCCTTTTAAGATATTTTAGTATATGCCTTTTAGGATATTTTAGTATACTTTTAGTATACGCCTTTTAGGATATTTTAGTATACTTTTAGTATAAGCCTTTTTGTATACTTCTTAGTATGTGCCTTGTAGTATAATTCTTAGTAAAAGCCTTTTAGGATATTTTAGTATACGTTTAGTATAAGCCTTTTCGTATACTTCTTAGTATGAGCCTTGTAGTATAATTCTTAGTAATAGCTGTTTAGTATACTTCTTAGTATCAGCTTTTTAGTATACTTCTTGGTATGAGCCTTTTTATATACTTAGTATAAGCCTTTAAGTATACTTCTTAGTAAAGGCCTTTTAGTACACTTCTTTGTATGAGCCTTTTAGTATACTTCTTGGTATGGGCCTTGTAGTATACTTCATAGTAAAAGCCTTTTAGTACACTTCTTTGTATGAGCCTTTTAGTATACTTCTTGGTACAGTGGGGCAAAAAAGTATTTAGTCAGCCACCGATTGTGCAAGTTCTCCCACTTAAAATGATGACAGATGTCAGTAATTTACATCATAGGTACACTATGAGCCTTGTAGTATACTTCTTAGTAAAAGCCTTTTAGTATACTTCTTGGTAAAAACCTTTTAGTATACTTCTTGGTATGAGCCTTTTAGTATACTTCTTAGTAAAAGCCTTTTCGTATAATTCTTAGTATAAGCCTTTTTGTATACTTCTTAGTATAAGCCTTTAAGTATACTTCTTAGTAAAAGCCTTTTAGTATACTTCTTTGTATGAGCCTTTTAGTATACTTCTTGG
Organism: Nothobranchius kuhntae; assembly: GCA_006942095.1. Taxonomy (NCBI): domain Eukaryota; kingdom Metazoa; phylum Chordata; class Actinopteri; order Cyprinodontiformes; family Nothobranchiidae; genus Nothobranchius; species Nothobranchius kuhntae. The sequence goes on from SSNQ01034431.1 coordinate 494,013, forward strand.
TATGGGCCTTGTAGTATACTTCTTAGTAAAAGCCTTTTAGTACACTTCTTTGTATGAGCCTTTTAGTATACTTCTTAGTATAAGCCTTTAAGTATACTTCTCAGTTAAAGCATTTTAGTACACTTCTTGGTATGAGCCTTGTAGTATACTTCTTAGTAAAAGCCTTTTAGTATACTTCTTAGTATAAGCCTTTAAATATACTTCTTAGTAAAAGCATTTTAGTACACTTCTTGGTGTGAGCCTTGTAGTATACTTCTTGGTATGAGCCTCTTAGTATACTTCTTAGTAAAAGCCTTTTCGTATACTTCTTAGTATAAGCCTTTAAGTATACTTCTCAGTAAAAGCATTTTAGCATACTTCTTAGTAAAAGCCTTTTAGTATACTTCTTAGAAAAGCCTTTAAGTATACTTCTTAGTAAAAGCCTTTTTAGTGCACGTCCAACTGGGTAAAGGCCTAAAGGGAGACCCAGGACACGCTGGAGGGACTTTGTCTCTTGGCTGGCCAGGAAACACCTTGGTATTCACCCGGAGGAGCTGACCCAAGTAGGTGGGCAGAGGGATGTTGGGGCCTCTCGGCTTCGGCCTGCAACCTGACTTTGGATAAGCGGCTGAAAACGGGACGTTATGTACCCCTCATGAATCCAGTGGAAAGCTGAATGACTGAAAAAAATGGACTTGTGCATAATGTTCCAATTTTGAGTGTCACCCATACAACGGTATGTTTTTATGTTCATCAATATCCACTGGGTCTGGTTTTATCCAATATTCTGTCAACACCAGGCTTTTTGACTCTGGGGGGATCCTGAGGTTTATCCAAAATGTAGCTTGCCATCTTTTTCCAAGACGGTACATTCCACGTTTAGTGTGGGATGATGCTCTATATTCTCACCAGGAACAGCTTGGTCTTCAGTCCAGAGGGGTCAGAAACTTTAAAGAACTGTCACAACAGCAGCAACCCTGAAATGTACTTGTTTTAATTTAATTCAAAAATAAATACTACGGCAATGCAAGTCCACTACTCGGTTCTTGGCCTAACGTTTTGGTAAGAAAACATCCCAAAAACAATGGAATAAGACTTCAGTTATCGCATCCAACACCCTCCAGAGACTTCCGGAGTGTGCCTTTTTTAAACTTACATGGTAACACTGCTCGGAATGACAAACATAAATACAACAAACACTATGGAGGGGTGAGAGGAGGCAGGAACAACCTGATGTTATCAGCATAAAAGGAAAAACATCAGCCGCTGATTCCACGGAGGCTTTATTTCGGGGAGGGGGGGGGCATAAAAAAACAATAAAAATCATCAGTAGTCGGGTCTTGTCCTCAATTCTCTGTAGACGTTTCCCATGAATGCACTTTTTCATCTGCATCATCTGAACTAAATAAATAGAAAGCATTGCATATGTACACGAGAAGTTCCTCCAGGAGCCTCAGTCCTCACGGCTCACTTCTCTGCTGATTCACAGTTCAGATTTAAAAACGGAGCAGGTAGTCTGTCCTTACCCAGACGTCACTGTGGTGTGTGGTTCAAATCCCACACATCCTGCTGATATTTTCAAAATAAAGCCTGTCCAGCTGCCCCTCATATGTCTTCATCCCTTCTCTGCTCGTCTTCATCACAACAGTCAAACATTCACTTTCCTCCAGGAACAAATCGATCCGTTTGAATCCGCCCAGAGCACATCTCACTGACTGACGCAAGTCTGAATGAGTCAAAGGTCATCGGGCTTCCAGCAGACCAGCGGTGGAAGATCTCACTGAGCTTGTAGAGGTGGATCAGCTGGAGATGGTCCAGAACCAGTGCCAACAGCATACATGGGTAGAACCTGACTACACTTAGCTTAACATCAAGATCACACAGTGAGTTACAGTAAAACATAAGATCAGAAGAGAAGTCCTAAAGCACCTGTCGGTTCAGCGGTGTGAGTCCGGAGCAACGCTCTGCTCAGATCTGGGCTCACGGGTTAGGATAGAGTCCTGTGGTGTTTGGGCTGTCCTGGGACCGTCGAAGGAAACGTGTGTGTGTGTGTGTGTGTGTGTGAGAGAGAGAGAAAGGTGAAACAGAGTAAAGTTTAAACAGGAATCTGAACCAGCCCTGGTCAAGAACTACAATACCCACAATGCCTTGTGTGGAACCACCAAGGCACCTTCTGTCTAAACTGAACCTGTAGAAGGATTTCCTTGGAAATCGAGAAGAAGATTTTTGGGAACATTTAGTCTGTGGCTATGAAGACTCTTATTTTGAAGGACAGGAGGAAGTTGTGTGTCTCACTGTTATGATTTGATTGGTGCTAATTTAGCTGTTTTACCTGTGGAAGCTCCTCACCAACATGATTAATAACATCTGGTCGTGTTGTGGAGTGCTGCTCCTCCTCCAGCTCCTCCCCCTCAGGTTCCTCCTCCTCCAGCTCCTCCCCCTCAGGGTCCTCCCCTTCAGGCTCCTCCTCAGGGTCCTCCTACTCTGACTCCTCCCCCTCAGGCTCCTCCTCCTCTGGCTCCTCCTCCTCCAGTTCCTCCTCTGGCTCCTCCCCCTCTGGCTCCTTCTCAGGCTCCTCCTCCTCCAGTTCCTCCTCTAGCTCCTTCTCAGGCTCCTCCTCCTCCAGTTCCTCCTCTGGCTCCTTCTCAGGCTCCTCCTCCTCCAGTTCCTCCTCTAGCTCCTTCTCAGGCTCCTCCTCCTCCAGTTCCTCCTCCTCAGGCTCCACACCGATAGAAACAAAATCTTCTTCCTTCATTAACTTCTGAGTCACGCCTCTACGCTACAGCAGCTCACACGTTGAAACGTCTTTCCTGAAGTCTGCTGCTGAGGAGACCAGACAGAGGAGCAGCAGGAGGAGCTGTGGTTGTGCTCTGGGCTCCAGATGGTGTGCGCTGTTTCAGATGAAGGAGCTCTGAGGTGTTTCTACAGAACTTCCATCGTTGTCCTCTCCTAACAGGCGGGACTGCCGGGGATTTGGGAATGTGTGCCCCCATAGCAACAGGATGAGGAGTGAACCACGGGACATGCACGTGTCCTGACCCGACCCAAACATCTGCACACGTAAGGCAACATTTTTGGTTTTTGTTCCCTAGAAAGGCCATTCCAAACCAAGTGCAACAAGTCCAAACTAAAGGAGAAAAGGGCAGAAATGACGAGAACAGATGAACACATCCTGGGCCGACCACTTAATACTGATGAAAGACCAAATAAATAAGAACGTTGCCTTCTGCAGGACATGGAGCTGAAAATCTGGGATTTTTTAGTGTGGGGAGACCGGCTTGAATCTGTCCCACTGTGCAAAAACCTCTTTTAAAGTCCCTTAAGACTTCTTCCCATCTGCAGACAGAAGAGAAAGAGGGGAGACTGGTACTTCTTTTCCTAGAATGGCTACGAGTTTTCCTCAAAATGGCCGACGATGGGGCGGTATGGCCAGGCTGGGCCGGAGGGCTCATTCCCGCCCGCTGGCAGAGTAGGAGAACTGGGGAAAATGAGGCCTTCGCTCATTGTCCGCTGCATCGACCCCATCCTCGTCGTCTGAAAGACATCAGAGGCAAACGTTAACGTCCCCTAGAAAAAGGTCATGTGACGTCCTGCTGCAGCTGCACGTCTTTGTGTCGTGACTCAGTTCAGTTTATTTCTATCGAGTCGTCTCAAGGACCTGCACACAGTAAACAACACAGGTCAGGTCATTAAGCCAATCAGAAACAAGTTTCCTATATAAGGAACCCAGCAGGTTGCATCAAGTCACTGACTAGTGTCAGAGACTTTACAACAATCCTCATACTAAGCAAGCATGCAGTGACAGTGGAGAGGAAAACTCATTTCTAACAGGAAGAAACCTCCAGAGAATCCTGGCTCAGTATAAGCAGCCATCCTCCACGACTCACTGGGACTATCTCACCTGTCTGTGTCCCCACAGTCTGATGGAAGAGACTTTAGTTCTGATTGGACTGATAAGCTAACAGCTAGTTGACCAAGGCCGTTTACAAGGTGCTGTTTGGTACCAGAGGCTGCCGGTACCACAGCTGGTCTCACACAATCACAAAACTATGGAACGCTGACGTAACACTTAAGAGATGAGCTGTGTAATAAGCATAGACTCAGCCTAGCTGTTAGCCTATCAGTCATGTGGAACAGGAACCTGTGACAGGTTAGGAGGGAACAGTTCTCTAGGACACCAACAACCACAAGAGCATTTACAGACAGGCTCACATTTCTCTGGCGGGGTGATGGTGATGGTCTGTGCTGTGAACTCTTCATCAAAGTAGCGCGTGTCCGTCTCTGAGCTCACCTGGGGCTGGAAGGGCGGGACCAACTGGAACACACAGGCAGTTTTTCTACGTTTATGACCCAGAAACTCACCAACAGCAGCAAATTAGATGGGACTTCATCCCAGCCAGACGTCTCCAGATGAGTAAGGTAACCGATACCCAGACACCTCTGACAGCTGCCAGAGGAACCCTGCTCTCACCTTCTTGTCGTAGACGTCCTGCCAGTCCACACTGCCAAAGAAACTGTGTCGCATGATCTCCTTCGCGTCATCCGGTCCGCCGCCCAGCCTGTCACCAGACAGAGGGAGGAGGAAGAAGATGTTTGAGTCCGACATGAAATAAAGTCTCCATCACTGGCACCTGCTTCTGATCCTTAAATAGCTCCTCAGGAGAAACGAGTTTCTGCCCTGAAGCTGCAGCTTCCCCCTTCTGGGACAGGGGGGGGGGGCTGCTTTCTCCTCAAGAGCAGGACCATGGAGGTCACGTCAGGACATCACTTTTGTTTCGTTTGCTGCGACCAGAAAACAAGCTAGTGTGTGTGTGTGTGTGTGTGTGTGTATACTTGTCTTTATATGTTTAAGTGGACACATTTTGACTTTAACCAGTAACTTCTGGACATTTAGAATAGAATAGAATAGAATAGAATAGAATAGAATAGAATAGAATAGACGTTATTGATCCCACAGTAAAGGAAATTCACCTGTTCCAGCAGCACCAACACTTAAGAGAATAACCAGAAGAGGAATAATAACAAAGGTACATGTATGTACACATAGGCAGTTAGCTAGTATTGTAACCTTCGACCGCTAAAAACCACAAATGAAAAAAATGAAGAACTTGGGTTCCAACACTATGCAGCATGCTGTAAGAGACACAGACATACTATGTACATCTGGTACTACACTAGTACTGAACACATACTGAGTACTGCGTTGGTGGTATTGCGTACCAGGATAACGCCAGTACCAGTTAAACTGAGGAGGTCTACACTCGTACTGCAGAGGGGATGAAGGACCTACGGTAGCGTTCTGTTTTACATCTGGGACGTCTCAGTCTGCCTCTGAAAGTCTCCTCAGTGGGAAGCAGTGGGTGGGAGGGGGTTTAAGATGGAGGTCATCTTCCCCAGCATCCTCCTTTCACACGTCTCCTCAACTGAATCCAGTGGGCAGCTCAGAACCGAGCTAGCTTTGTTAACTAGCTTGTTCAGTCTCTTCCTGTCTCGGTCAGAGCTGCCTGCACCCCAACAGACCATCAGAGTGGATAACAGAGCCAACCACAGAGTGATAAAAGGATTTTAGCAGCAGAGTTAACTCCGAAGGATCTCAGCCTCCTCAGGAGGTGGAGGCGGCTTTGGTCCTTCTTATACAGCATCTGTGTTGTTGGACCAGTTCAGTTTGCTGTTGAGGTGAACACCCAGGTACTTAAAGGTATCCACCTCCTCAGTGTCTGCTCCCTGGATGTTTACTGGTGAGTGAGGAGGTGTGTTTCTCTGGAAGTCAGTCACCATTTCCTTTGTCTTACTGGTGTTTAAGTGGAGGTGGTTAAACTCACACCAGTCCATGATGACTGACCTGTACTCCAGGTCATTCCCCTCAGACACACAGCCGACAATGGCCGAGTCACCAGAGAACTTCTGGAGGTGACAGCTGCTGGTGTTGTAGGTGAAGACTGAGGTGTAGAAGGTGAAGAGAAAGGGTGATAGCACCGTGCCCTGTGGAGCTCCAGTACTGCACACAACTACCTCAGATGTAGTTGTGCAGCCTCACGGGCTGTGGCCTGTTGGTGAGGTAGTTGATGGTGTATGCAGTCAGATCTTCGTCCACTCCTGCATTCCTCATCTTCTGCTGCAGTAGACACGGTTGGACGGTGTTGAAGGCACTTGAGAAATTGAGGAACATGATTCTCACAGTGCTCTTTTACATCTCGAGGTGAGTCAGAGCCTGGTGCTGCAGGTGGATGAGCATGTTCTCTACCCCCATGTTTGGTTAATATGCAAATTGCAGTGGGTCTATTTCCGGGGTCACCACTGAATGTAGGTGGGTGAGGATGAGTCTGCATAGTCTTCATCAGATGGGAGGTCAAGGCGACAGGTCTGTACTGGTCTGGTTCCCTGGGATGTGATGTTTCGGGAACTGGAACCACACAGGAGGACTTCCACAGGATGGGGACCTGCTCCAGCTGACGGCCTCTTATAC
>SSNQ01034431.1:508444-522442 GCA_006942095.1 Nothobranchius kuhntae
GCTGAGAGGAGCTGGAGGACTTTATTTGAGATGGCGAGGTGTCTGTTATTAGAAAGTGACCCACCTAAAGAACTGTGGACGTATGCTGTAAGGACTGCAGCAGTTATGTGGAATAGATGTCTGAATAGACGAACAGGGCAAACTCCTTACTGCTTGTTGACCTGTCTATTTTTAAACGTAGCACTGGTGCAACTTCTTTGAATTACTATTTTCCCCAGAACTTTATTGAACAAAAGTAAGTTGCGTGTAAGAACAATATATGATGATGATGATGATGATGATGATGATGGTAAAACTAAGAAAGACTAAACTCTACAAGCGGATGAAAAGTCCTCCTGTTTATTCTGCATCCTGCAGCGCTACGGACCAGAACCGCTGCAGACACGAGTCACATTACTGCTGGCACAGGATGTATGGCAAGCCATTGTAGTACATAATTCACAGTATGGCAAGCCGTTGTAGTACATAATTCACAAACGCTTCTAGCTTTGAACATAATTTAAACTGTATTACTGCCTACCCGTACATAACAGACATGCCATCATTACATAGTTAGCAGCAGAAATTACATGTTATTAGCATTTCCAGTACACATGTATGTTAATGAAATGCATTATATTTTACTGGATATATTTATGTGTTATTTAGACTAAGATGAGTGTTATTAATACAAACCTAAAATGTTACTGAAATGTAGGTCAAATATATAAAATATTTAACTATAAATATCAGATGGAAAAAGGGACTAAACACCAATCTAATGCCTTGATGCAATTTGCTGGGTTCCTTATATAGGAAACTTTTTCTGATTGGCTTAATGAACTGACCTGAATTGGAATGTTTATTATATGAAGTGCCTTGAGACTACGCTCGTCGTGATTTGGCGCTATATAAATAAACTTGAATGCATATTGAGTCTTTTATAATAAGAGTCTGTTATTTCAGCCTGATAATTTTGTTGTTTTATTTCATTTTTTTAGCAGCAAACCAGTTTTGTTTCACTTGAAATGTTGTCAAATGGCATCTTCTATTCCATTCCAACAGAAGCTTAGATTAGAACATTTAACGAAAAAATATTTTGCCGTTAAAAAGGTGAGGCAGTTGAATACACATAGTATGCATGTGCTGGCGCATGGACAGGATGGTACCACCTCTGCCTCAATTTGAGCCCGGAAAAACCCTACCATGTGATGGAACCGATCAAAGGAGCCCAGAGAGATTGATCTGAAGTGGAAGCAGAGGCTATATCAAGTGCAATATGATCTAACAAAAGATTTCTATACTGGTTAATGCAGAGAGTTTCTTTATTTTTCCAATTCAAGAGGATAGTTTTCTTAGCGATGCATATGGCAGTCAGAACCACGTGAACCAAAGATGTTTAAATCGGGACATCGTGCAGCTGTCCCAGTAAACAAAGAGACGGGGAAGTTGGGATATGACATTTCAGACATTTTGACAGATCCTCACATACTCTACCCCAAAATTCCTGGACAGGTGGGCAGGACCACAGTGCATGAATGTAATTGTCAGGAATGTTGTTTGTGCAGTGTGTACAGGTGTCAGACGACACAAACCCCATCCTGAACATCCGATGACCTGTATAGTGTACTCTGTGTAGAATTTTGTACTGAATTAATTGTAAATTGGGGTGTCTGATCATTTTAAAAGTTTTTAAACAAGTTTGGGACCAGAAGTTCTGGTCAAAGCTAACTGATAGATCCACCTCCCATTTTTCAATAGGGATTGCAATTTTATCATCTATTTTGGACAGTGTCTTATATACTTTAGACAGTAGTTTGGGGGGTTTGAGATTATAAAAGTCTAATACCCTTGGTGGTGTTTGTAATTCTATTTTATTGAGCTTAAATTTTTGTTTGACTACAGATTTAATTTGGTGATATTCTAAAAAGCTATTCTTATCCATTCCAAATTGGGAGACTATTTGATTAAATGGGATGAAGTCCAATCCTTCATATATGTGTTCCAGGTATAGGATTCCTTTATTTTTCCAGTCCGGAAGGTTCATCATTTTGTTGTTTTGCAAAATGTCAGGATTGTTCCAGATAGGTGTGCGTCTGCATGGTACTAGTGAAGACTCTGTCATTTTAAGATACTCCCACCATGCTGTCAGAGAGGTGCTGATACTAATACTTTTGAAGCCTTCATGTTTTCTTATGCTTGAGCTAATAAATGGTAAGTCTGAAAGCTCTATCGTATTGCAAAGTGTCTGTTTGCAGCAAGCAAAACAATCTCATTGACTCATGGTTTTAATTTTCACTGCTAGAAAGCTGAGCAGCTCATCTTCCACTATAACTTTATCATTAGTCTTATAAACCTCAGGTTTCAACCGTGGTCGTTTAAACTCCATATTCTTTGCGATCAGGTGCTCCTCACATGAACCTGAGTGAACCACACCCGTATGTGCCAAAGCCGCCATCTTGGAATGACCACACAATGCGTAGATTAGTTCCTACACATGATATACGCACAGATCTGTTCGTAAATACGGTTGATAAACAAGGCCCCTGGACTTATGTTCACACAAAACCTAAAACAGCGTTTCCCCGTTAGAAAATAAGCACGTTCTAGGTATCACAATGCGTATTTAAAGTTCACGGACATCATATGTGAAATCCATGGTACACAACAAGCAGAATGAGAAAATAGCTTTTTTAGTCCCATTGATCATTTCCTCTCTGTCTTACAGTTTGTTGGTCCTCAACCTCTCAGAATCCCAATAATGGACGTTAATCTATCCCAATCCGTGCCGATTCGTTCACTCTCTCCTTGATGGCATCCATCTTCTGTACCAAAGAATGAATCTCCGCCAAAGTTCCAGGCTTACGATTCATCTCGACAATTATGTGAATCTGTGAATTCACAGCGCGGTGCAAACCATCTCTGAGCTCCGGGATCAGGCCAGTATTCCTCGACAGCTTGCTACTTTTCCGGTAAGCCAGGTAGCCTCCAAGGCCAATGAGCAGGAAACCTGACACCAACACGACGGATATCCACACGTCTTCAGAGTTCCACGGACAGCTGAGAAAGACAGATCAAGTTCCCCTGTTTCCAGGAGTCCATGATGAGTCCAAATGGGTCTGTCCTGGCGGGGTATCCGGGAGCCCCTTCTCCCGTTCTCTAGTTGAAAAAATTGTATCAATTGCGTTGAGAGACCAGCTGACGAGATCCATTTAAATGTATTTCAGTTTCCAGAAGAATGCAGAAGCAGCCGTGCACCAGCACACAGACAGACAAAGGCCTTGAGGATAAGATATGGAGGAGAGGAGGAAAGCGTCTGCACCCGCCAAGAGCCGGAAGAAGAATCTGCCATCCTTTTGAAAATACCACGCTGTATTCTGGGAAATTTTTGACCAAGGCCAGGCTACAAGACAGCTCCCGTGTATCGTTGCTTGGCTAGCTAAACGCTAACTAATGGAGGACAGACGCCCCTGCAGCACATCTACATTAGAACACGCCTTGGCGGTTTCTGATGGCTTACCTCCTGCTCTGCTGAGTTGTTAGTTTAGTTCAAAGCATTAACAGATCTGTCAGATTTATATTATGCGTGTCATCTTCCCCCTCCAGTGCTGGCTCCCAGCTCACGCACATTACATTACACCCCCAGCCTCCCGCGCTCAGACATCATCAGCAGATACATCATGACTCTGGTTTAGAACCACATCTGGGTTCGACCTGGACCAGAACCGCTGCAGCCTGAGTCGAATAGAGTTCCTTTCAGCTCTTCCGACTGGTTAGTGGGATTATTTTGTAAAAAGCATGAACGAATAAGTGGAGATTGCGGTTCATAGGAACATATTTTACCGTCGGACATCATGTTGATGATGTGTGATCGAAAAAGAAACCCAAATCACAGTAACACCGTTAAAATGGTCCAATCAGCAGCCCAGCCAGCTACATCAGCTCGTTCACACCCAGACTCAGCTCCAGCGATTTAGGAGTTTAACATGGCTACTGGTAAAATGAGTTACTATTACTGTTACTACTGCTATTACTATCATGAATAACACATAAACAGCAGTGAAACCTCCCAGCGACCTCTCACCTCTCCTCCGTTGACGTACTCCATAACGAAGCAGAGTCGATCCTTGGTCTGGAATGAGTACTTCAGAGACTGAGACACAACATGAAGGTCACTACAGATCCACACAGCATCAACCAGATGTAATCTACAGTCAGACTTACAGTTAGAAAAGGGTGCCGCGTGTTTTTTAATACCCTGCTTTCTGTGAGTGTGTGAGCAACTTCATCCTGTGGAAATGAGATGAAAGAGGCGATTAGTTAGAGAAAAGGAGCATCAGCAGAGCGCCACCTGCTGGTTACACAAACAGCAACAAGACCTGAACACAAGTCAAAGCTGAGTCTGATAATCCCGACCTTGGCGATAATGACTTCTTTCTTCAGGATCTTCATGGCGTAGTAGGTGCCGCTAGCCTTTTCCCTCACCAGAATTACCTTTCCAAAGGTGCCTTTGCCAAGAAGCTTCAGATAGTCAAAGTCATTCATTGTCTGAGTAAAATACATGAAAGAAACAGCAATTAGTTTGACCCAAATTTAACACATTTTCCATCAGCAGCTGTCTAAAAAAGCCCTAACACCCCACTGGTACCTTTCGTTTGTAGTGGCTGATGGAGGTGTCCATCTCCTCCTCGTTGACATTCTCAATCTGAGACGTGGGGCTGCACAGGATGCCTTCCTCCTCCTGCTTAGCTAGAGACTCTGCTACCATCTGGATGGCCTCGGCCCACTCGTCCCTGAAGGCAACAGTACAGGACTACAGACCAGCAGACCAAACTGTCCTTCTGACAGTCGGACCGAGCCAAAGCGGCCCCTACAACCCCACACATGAATAAACATCACAGAAAACATTGTCCCTTGTTTTTAATATTACTCTCTTTTCAATGCCAAGCAGCATACACCATTATTGTTTTATTTTGAAAAATGTTTAAGACAACGGTGCATGTAACAATTGGGAGGTTTTATGACATCATCACTGAATATTTAGATTTTAGTATTTTTGAGGAAGTTTATAGATTTAATGAATTTTTGAATTTGTCCGTTTTTCTACTTTTGCCTAAACAAACTTTATTGTTACAAAAGTGTTTGAGTTCAGAGTGATGATGCACCCTAACCCCTTCACAAGTTCAGCGGTCCCTCGTTCATTAAAACTAACTGCAATAGGCAGAATCCACAAAGTAGTCCGCTTCATTTTTTACTATTAGTACAGATGTTTGTAGCGTACGCGACTATTGGGATCTCACACACACACACACACACACACACACACACACACACACACACACACACACACACACACACACCAGAACGTCCTTTTTTCAACAGTTTTATTTACACACACTAACTTCAGTGATCCAGTCTGGCATCGTCACGCGCCTCCTCCTGTATTTAGACACGCCGGAGCACAGATCACTAACGTGCTCCTGCTGACACGGTTGCTCTCCTCTCCCCTGCAGATGGGCTCGTCCCAGAGCATGAGACATTAAGGCTGTAAACCCCTCGCTATCCACTTTATACTTTACAGGCATTTACATTTTCACACTTTTCATTTTTTTAAACATTCTCAAAGTTCAAACCTTTTTCCTCGTAACACAGAACACAAAGTGGGTGTGTCCACAGGAACGTCACTGGACACAGCTGGATCAACCGGAGGAGGCGCAGGAGGACAGGTTCTGAAAGGACGCGAGGAGCTTTCAGAACTTTTGAAGGAGGAGCTGAGATTGATCAGATGAGACGGAGTTGAACTGCCCTAAGAGTGAAGCTACAGAAGTGGAAAGCTGGCCTGACGCAGGGTGTAAATAAAAAACCAGGCTGTCAATGTGTGCGTGTGTGTGTTATTTGCACGTGCAACCCTTTGGTAGCTGAGATAGCTACAGTGGTGGCCCGTATGAGGAGCCGTGCGCTCATGCACATCATCTGGTGTAACGGAATGTGGAAGGCTCAAACACACTCCCCTCCCCCGGTCAACAGGCCCAGCCAGTGACTGCCCTGGGGCAACTGATGGCGGACATTGCTCAGCTTCATCGTGAGTCATATGAGCGGTGTTTCCGGCAGATGGAGCTGCTGCAGGCCCAAGTCGAGCAACAGACGGCCATACTACAACATCTGGCCAGCCGGTTCAGATCTGCCAGTCAAGAGGCCTCACCGGGACCCCCGCCATCACGCTCCAATGGATGACGTTGGCAAATGACCAAAGCATTCCAGGATGTGTTCGAGCTCACCGCCACCACCTGCCAGTGGCAGAGCAGGGAGTGGAGGATCCGGCTTCTCCCACTGCTAACCAGGGAGGCATAAGTGGCAGCGATGGCGCTCCCACCAAGTGGCCGAGGCTTCAATGACCTGAAGAGGGCAGTGCTGGACTGGCTGGGTGTACGCCTGAGGACTACTGACGTAAGTTCCGCACGCTCATAATGGGACAGGTAGATCAACCCTTCGCTTTTGCTAAACAGTTGTGAGATGCAGCTGGGCGCTGGCTTTGCCCGGGATCATCGGACAACTAGCAAGCTATAGTGGAGAAGATCAAGTTGGAGCAGTTTGTGGAGCGTCTACCACCGGGGACTGAGGAGAGCGTAAAATGCCACGGGCCCGGTGACCTCTAGCTGGCGATCACCTTGGCTGAGGACCACCTGGCGATTCGACACTCTCGCCGAGTATCGGAGCTCCGGGAAGCCCCCTCCCACCAACTGACTCCAGCGCCTCAGAGGAACCGGCCAGCAGAGGCGACAGCAGGCAGTGGGTTGCTGCCGCCTCCGGTTCCCAGTCCCAGGACGGATGTTGCAGCACCACCCCACTGCTGGAAGTGCAGGGCCTCCGGCCACGTATGACACAATCGCCCCATGATGGAGATCGACCAGGCAGCCAAGATGACCAGACAAGTCCAGACCAAACTGAAGGACTCCTTTATAGTGGATGTAAGGTTGGGGGGGGGGGGGTCACACACCATGTGCTAGTGGATTTGGGATACTCCCAGCACTTGAAGAAGAAGAAGAAGAAGAAGGAAACAATATCATTTCTAAAGCGCCTCTCAAGATAAAAAATCACGAGGAGCTTCACAAAAACAAAAAATGTAAAAATATTAAAGTGTTTAGAAATTCTGAGGCTATGGGGAACGAATCAGGGGTGTTAATTAAATGCATTCATGGTGATGTGCAAGAATATCCCACTCTCCAGCTTATTTTGCATTGATTAGGGATAGACTTTGAAGGGTGAGTCGTGACACCAAAGAGACACAGAAATTACCCATTTGCTGGTGCCTAAAAGCTGTTGGGAATTGGTTTTCCAGGCGGCTCATTACAACACCATGGCCGGACACTTGGGACATTAAAAAACTATTTCTCAAGTGATGGATCTTTTCTACTGGCCGGGCATCCAAGCAGACGTCCACCGTTGGTGTGCGGCCTGCTCGGAATGCCAACTGGTAAATCTTTGGGCCACACCACGGCGCCGCTGCGGCCTCTCTCGTTGATGGAGGTCCTGTTTGAAGTCCTCAGAATGGATATAATCGGTCCAATTCCCATAAGTGCATGGGGATATCGGTTTGCTCTAGTACTAGTGTACTCCACATCTCAGCATCCTGAAGCCGTGCCACTGCGTAGCATCGCTGCTAAAACTGTGGCGCGGGCACTATTTCAGGTTATCTTCCGGGATGGGATCCCAAAAGAGATCCTAACTGACATGGGCACTATGTTCATGTCTCGCACACTTCTGGAACTGTATGTATTATTAGGGGTCACATCGGTGTGAACTAGTGTCTACCACCCGCATACTGATGGGCTGGTGGAGCGGTTCAACTGTACTCTTAAGACTATGATCCGGATGTACTATTTGCAGTCTGGGAAGTACCCCAAGCCTCCACGGGGTTTCCCCCTTTTGAGCAGCTATACGGAAAAGTCTCCGAGGAGTACTTGACCTTATTAACCCTCCCACTGTCCTAATGAGTGTACCCCACGAGGAAAGTTGACCATTGAGCAGGGTTGATGGTTTATCCTCGTGGGGTCACCTACAAAGAAAACAGGGCGGATGGTTTCAGCACAAGCAAAAATGAGATTCAGTACATTTTGGACCTTAAGGCAAAGCTCCAAACATTGTGAACACTGTCACGGGAACATTTGCTTCAGGCCCAAGAACGCCAACAACAGACGTATGACAGGAGGACCCAGCTACGTCAAAGTGCTTGTATTGCTCCCTTCCTCCAGCTCTAAACTGCTCGCCAGACTAGATGGGACCCGAGGTAACAAAATCAGCCAACCAGACCCCAGTCCTCTGGAATGACCATCCCTCCGCCACACAGAGAGCTGACGTGTGTCATCTGCAGCAGCAGTTCAAAGACGTATTCTCCCCCCTGCCGGGTTGCACCACCCTTATTTATAATCACATCACCACTCCCCTGGGGCCAGGCGCGCAGATAGGGTGGGGGACGGGGGGGATCTGTCCCCCCCAGATTCAGATCGACCCCGATCCGTCCCCCCCCCCCAACTACGGCCAGAAAGAAAACAAAATTGGAAGTTAAGCGCTTGAAGCTGCTTTTTCCAATTGCACTGAATGCAGCATGACGTAAACAAACACCGACTCCAGAGGCGCCAAAGTGGTTGCTGCTAGGACGCAGGATGAAGCAACGATTACTGCGTATTTAAAAAAGACCAACAGTGTAAGTAGGCGGGACCGATCTGTCCGTTTATGCGTGTTGGTTCTAGTTTCAGTACGTTGTTGTCAGTGTTGGGACTTACTCGTTATAAGCGCCTCATTGCTGACTTTAACAAGTCTCATCTACAAATATGATCCCTCATGAAGTTACTACTTTACACCAGAAGATAGTGGAGATGTGGAACCTTCAGGCTGAGCAAAGTTTGGGAGTTTTTAGAGTTTGAAAATCGCCTCCCGCCGAGAGGCTCCCAGTCGGGGAGAGGAGGAGATGTGCCAGCAGGAAGAGCACAAATATGAGATAAAACGATTAATTGCCGGCAGGTCTGGTCTTTGTTGACTGATCACTTTGTCTGGTAATGACTGACTCTGATTATGAAGCAGAATACTGACTCTGATGAAGAAATTCACTCATCCAGCCGGGAAGATTGACGCTGCTGCAGCATCAGACAGCTGGTGCTGCACGAGAGGTGTGTGGAGTTTACGAGCTCCAGACGTTGGGTTTGATGTTGGTTTAACCTTCTCTGGGACGTGATGGATGTAGAAATGATGGTAAAACACCGCTAACGTGACAGACGTAGCGACAATGTAAAAAAAAAAGCTGTAAAAAAGGTGCAGACGCCAATGCGTTATATATGGAAGTCAAGTGTGACACATAATCATAGAAAAGGTCAAATATGAAATTTAAAAAGAGATTTATATATTTATGTATAAATTAAAAAATTCCTAATATAATGAACATTTCTAAATAACGTAAAAATACGAAGGAACATCTGTTGGTCAGGAAAAGTTTGGGAACTACTGCTCTAAGTGAATATCGTTTCTTATTATATTTTATGTGCAGTTTTTCAGGGCTTTTATGTTTTCTGTAAAGATCGGTGCTGAAAATCATTTAATGTTTTGCATACAGCATGAGGTTTTGGTTAGTAATTGAATGGGAGAATAACAAATGACTGAATTAAATAGTGGAGCGCCTCTGGCAGTGCGCCCCAGGGCAGCTGTGGCTACATCGTAGCTCATCACCATCAGTGTATGATTGTGTGTGTGAATGGATGAATGATACACTGTAGTGTAAAGCACTTTGGAGTCCTTACTCTGAGAGGCGCTCTACAAGTGCGGGTCATTTATCATTTATAGTGTTGATCAGGCAGAGCTTTGTTGCATAACGGCTTCAGACACGTATATAAAAGTTAGTTTGTACGTAAACCGTTGGATGACATTACACAAACTGACTGAGCTCTAGTTAAGGCGCTTGCAATAGTTTGTGTGTGTGTGTGTGTGTGTGTGTGTGTGCGTGCGTGTGTGTGCGTGCGTGTTTGGGGGAGGGTATATTGGAACTTTGTCCCCCCAGTTGGAAAATCCTATCTGCGCCCCTGCCTGGGGCCGTTGTATGGGTCTGATCTTACCGGCTGGTGGAAAGAAAAAGGACACTAGTGGAAAAAGAAGTGTGGGCTATGCTGGAGATGGGGGTGATGGAAGAGTCACACAGCCCCTGGTGCAGCCTCATCGTGCTGGTGGGTCAAAAGGACGAGGGCATCGGGTTCTGTGTGGATTATCGAAGGGTCAATGAGGTGTCACAATTTGATGCATATCCCATGCCTCGTGTTTAGGTCCTCCTCGACCGTCTGGGCTCTACCCAGTACTTCACAACTTTGGATCTGACCAAGACGTACTGGCAGACCTCATTGGCACAAGAAGCCAAGGAAAAGACTGCATTCTCCATGCCGTTTGGCCTGTTCCCCAGCCACCTTTCAGTGTCTGATGGACCAAGTCCTGTGACCCCGCACGGCCTAAAACATGTCTGGCCCGGGGTTGCCCTGGCCTGGGTGGTGGGGTATGTGGCAGCGCGGCAGGATGAGCTGTGGGAGAGAGAGAAGTGGGTGTGTCCACAGGAACGCAACTGGACACAGCTGGAGCGCAGCACTAATCAACTGGCTGTCTACAAATATAGGAGCAGATGCAGGAGGAGAGGTTCTGAAAGGAAGCAAGGAGCTTAAACGGATCAGGAGACGAGACGGAGTTGAACTGTCCTAAGAGTGAAGCTATATAAGTGGGAAGCTGGCCTGACGCAGGGTGTGTGTGTGTGTGTGTGTGTGTGTGTGTGGGCTTGTATTTGTTCCCTTGCGAAGACCGAATTTGGGATATTTACTAACCTTCTTACGACCGACAGTCCTTGTTAGGACCAAAACCCGGTCCTAGTACGGAGTACTCCGTAGGGGTGAGGTTTACAGATTAGATGTGAATTGAGACTAAAGTTGTCATTAGCATTTTTTTACTGTGGGCATCGGAACGAGTCCCCGCACCGTGAGAACAAACATCTCAGCTCTAAAGCCGATCTTCATCCGCATACATCACATGTCACGTGATCAGGAAGCAGAACATCCATGGAGATCCAGGAGATCGTTTTGGGCCGTTTTTTAAAAAGTGAGCCGTGAACCGGAAAAGCTTCTGCCGATCACGATTCAACAACGAATTATGAAAGAACGGATAACGCTCAAACTCGAGGATTCTTCCTGATGTAAGAGGTGAGAGAAATGCCGGCAGCGAAGAGCTTTAGCGATCAGGAAACGGCCGAGTTACAAAGCACACCAAAGAAAATCCGCTAAACTGCGAGTCTGGAAGCGGTGAACGGCGTTATAGCGAGGGACCACTGTACTCTTACAGGTGTGAGAACATTTGGAGGATTTCATGATGAAGGTTACATTTTTTATGAATGTCTGAATTTAGGTTTGTTTACATGGAAATGACTAAATAGTTGAAAACCACATTGAACACAATAAGATGCTTGTTGATCAGAGCTCTGTTCTGAAGACCTGCTGTTGGTCCTCAGGTCACCGCTGAAGACGAGGCAACACCAAAACTCTGGATCAAGACTCCATTACACATTAGGCAGTCCTCCTCTGCAGCTGTGTTTAAATCAAAGCTGAAGACTTGTTTTATGACCTGTGGGGTGGCGATAGTCTTTAGTTATTCGGTTTTATTGACTTAGCTTCTTGTATTGATTTTATGTTTGTCTGCTCAGCACATTACTGGCAGGTTTATGTCTTTGAACTGCTATTTAAATAAAATTGGAGTTGAGTGAGAGTGACACCTGTTGATAACTGCTGGCGGTGCTAGCTATTATTATAGATTTATACCTATTAGAAGGCATTAAGTTAATATAATAAAACCAGATATATATGTGTGGCGTGAGAAAGCAGCTGAGGCTCACCTCTCATCAGGAGAGTCCACATGAAAGGTCCTCTCGATGACGGTGGTCCACTGTAGACAGCGAATGATGAAGGTGTTTGGTTTGGGCCGTTCGGTCTTCATCAGCTGGCATTCTGTAAGGTCCACAGAGACAAGCTGTGTTAGATTACAGCTGATGGAGTACGGTGTCTGGGACGGATGCTCAGCTCATACTTGCTACAGAGAAGTTGTTGAGAGGATAAGCCAGGTCTGAATCCTGCGGTTTGTCCTTGTAGCCGATGAAAGAGCCGTCTGTCTTCAGCAGAAAGTAACGCGGTCGCCAGTTCTTGATGTACTCACCTGCAGGGAGGGAGGGACACAGGTCATCAGGTCACCTCCTGACATCTACATGTGTGGTAAGAAACTCAGCCATTATGGTCTGAGACATAAGCTATGGCGATAGCGTCACATAACAGGATGTTACAATCACACACACACACACACACACACACACACACACACACACACACACACACACGCCCGGAGAACATGACCTGTTGCGTAAAGGGCCTCTCCTGTTCTGAGTCTTCACAGCTCCAGTCTCTTTTGGTTTGCTTCTCCTCTCCCCTACCTTCTACAGCTGTTTCCAGAGCACACAGACACGATGCTGAGGCGAGCCAAGTAACCCCCAAATTCCACTACCTCCGCTCCGCTCCGCCCCCGCCTTCCGCAGCCGCTCGCTTCCGAGCTCAATTTTTACTGGTACCCGCTCTACAACGGCTCCGCTCCGGTGCGGAGACCTGAGGGGCGCAAACAGGCATGCGCGGGATGTTCGAGATCTTGCGATACAGTCCGAGCAATAAACGCGGAAGTTAGATCCAAACACCCGTTGTGTGGGAGAAGCATCGGCATGAACTGTTTAATCTGCCCATCATTTGTGTTGAGAGATCAGCAGTGTTTGGATCAACAAAGTGTGACTACTTTGATAGTGGAAACTGTATTTATGGCTTATTTTTGTGCATTTAAACTTCAGCCGCCATTGATAGTTGTTAAAGGTTGTTAAACCTGTGCATATGAAACAAAAAACGCCTTTTGTTTATCGATTTATTGTGAAAAACGGAAATTGTGCTTGCTCCTTTTCCTGTTGGGCGGTTGTGATTTCTGTCCATTTACTGCGGAGGGGCTCCGGCGTCCGGCAAAAATAGGATCGATTCTATTTTTGCCGGACGCCGGAACAGAGGACGGCGCACGGTGCCGCACTGCCGGAGCACGGCTGAGGTAGTGGAATTGTTCTGATTGACTACAACGGGGCCGATTTTGCTCCGGCGTTCGTGTCGGAGCGGAGCGCAGCGGAGGTAGTGGAATTTGGGGGTTACAGTGCATCCGGAAAGTCTTCATACAGTGGGGCAAAAAAGTATTTAGTCAGCCACCGATTGTGCAAGTTCTCCCACTTAAAATGATGACAGAGGTCAGTAATTTACATCATAGGTACACTTCAACTGTGAGAGACAGAATGTGAAAAAAAATCCATGAATTCACACGGCAGGATTTTTAAAGAATTTATTTGTAAATCAGGGTGGAAAATAAGTATTTGGTCAATAACAAAAATTCAACTCAATACTTTGTAACATAACCTTTGTTGGCAATAACAGAGGTCAAACGATTACTATAGGTCTTTACCAGGTTTGCACACACAGTAGCTGGTATTTTGGCCCATTCCTCCATGCAGATCTTCTCGAGAGCAGTGATGTTTTGGGGCTGTCGCCGAGCAACACGGACTTTCAACTCCCTCCACAGATTTTCTATGGGTTTGAGGTCTGGAGACTGGCTAGGCCACTCCAGGACTTTCAAATGCTTCTTACGGAGCCACTCCTTTGTTGCCCGGGCGGTGTGTTTGGGATCATTGTCGTGTTGGAAGACCCAGCCACGTTTCATCTTCAAAGCTCTCACTGATGGAAGGAGGTTTTGGCTCAGAATCTCACGATACATGGCCCCATTCATTCTGTCCTTAACACGGATCAGTCGTCCTGTCCCCTTAGCAGAAAAACAGCCCCAAAGCATGATGTTCCCACCCCCATGCTTCACAGTAGGTATGGTGTTCTTGGGATGCAACTCAGTATTCTTCCTCCAAACACAACGAGTTGAGTTTATACC
>SSNQ01034431.1:542516-581218 GCA_006942095.1 Nothobranchius kuhntae
AGTCCATATTTTGCTGAGTGTCCTGCAATAATGCAGGTTATTAGTTAATTTACTTTTGATAGCAAAAACAAAATATTTAATGTAAAAGTTATTTACCAGGTGAATCATCTCACACGTCACCACCAAGTGTCACAGGGCCAGAATCAGTAGCCTCCTTCATGATGTCATGATGTAATCACATACTTATTTAATTGTTAATATCTTAAAAATTCTGAAATGTTTTATTTTATTTTTTTACCTTGAACAGTTCACTGAGCTTGCACTGTCACTGAGGTGGAAGCTGGAATCAACAGCAGACACCTCACATCTTGGTCTTTTCAGGGGTGTGGACGCTGCTCTGGGACTTTCTGGAAGATGAATTTCCGTCATGGTCCCTGTGTCACAAGACACACAGCGGCTGCAGCGCTATTCTGGGTGGCTATGTAAAAAACAAAGAAGTAGCACATTTATAAATGTTTAAAAGAGCATAAAATCACGTGTAACAATAATCTGTAAAACAAATTAAAACTAGAAGGTGATAATTAAATGTTTACATAGACGATTATTAAAAATAATTCACCTTTGCTACAGGTAAGGCTTCACGTCAGCCTGGACAAGTGCATTCTTGCAGACTACTAAATCAGTCTGACAGCCAGTGTCTTGGGTAGATTTAGCCTGAAAAAAAAAATAGAACCACATTGTTGTTGGAGTTTATAAAGTCAGATAAAATACAAAAGAAACTGTCCTATAAAGGCGCTTTATAACATTCCTAGTGTGTGATCGTTGTTATAACGTAAAAGTCAGTCACATATGATGTGGAGAGCCTGAAATGCGACCTCCTGAACAGAATTCCTTACAGAACCGGGTCACGCTGTAATGTTGTCTGTCAGCTAGTGCTGCGTTAGGTAGTCACTGTTGCAGAATTACTGACTGACACAAAAACAACCCGAATTTTCTCCGAGCCTGACAGTAATAGTCACGTGGACCATTTCGTCGGCCAGGGCTTTGAGATATGTTCCGATTCGCCGCTGATTCCAACCTTACATCCCGTTCCACATTTTGTGAACTTGACAAATCAGCCCGAACCACGTCTCTTAAACTTTGCATTTAGGTAGGGAATTGTCTTTAGAAGATGTTAAAACTTTTATTTAGCTGACTCACCTCAGACTGGAGCCCGCTGTGGTGGGGGAGCAGAGTCGGTGGGCTGCATCTAAACCGCGGAAGAGCCACGGTGGGCACGGCCTCCCTCTTCAAACGAAGACGTGCAGAATAACCCAGTTCAAACTCCATCATGTTGGCGAAAGAATCGCGGGTAAAATGCTGGTTGCAAACCACAGCACCAGGCGGGAGCTGACTGTTTTCCAGACAGCAATTGCGCGCAACCACTGGCGCCTAATTTCTAAGTCCAGCGGAAAGGAGTGCAACCCCACAGAGCCACCGCAACCACACTACACTACACCATGCTAACACGATATGGAGCACTAAACCCGAACTACTTTCCTAATAACACTAACAGCCAAACACTAACTAAACTACAATATCCAACAGCCAAGCTAACACTAAATAAGTATGTATAACACTAAAAGCTATGCTAAAGACTAGGATATGCTAATGCTATATGCTAATGCTGAACTACGGCTAGCTTGCAAATCCAACTCCCAACTCGCCACAAGGCGTGGCCGAGACTCTCGATGCTTTTATAACTTTGACACAGAGCTGCTACGTAGTACTCTACTGGTTTACGTAGTATCTTACTCTTTAGCCATTGGCTAAAGTGTATTCAAAATGACTCAAACTATGTTTTAAGCTGAAGGTGGCGCTATACTGTGGTATTTAGGCAGAATTTTTTATTTTTAAAGAAAATGCACCAAAATGCTAAAATAATGAATACACACATTTAAAACACTATTAGACACTCATTTATACAGTTTATCAGCAAAAAAAGTTAATTTAGACGTTACTTGCTCTTTAATAACCAAACCGAACCTCCTCCCGATGGCAGAAGTGGACCACCGCCTGTCACCGTGGATACTGACTCAGAACACTCACAGTTTGCTAGACCACAGGTTGTGTCTCTGACAAGCTGGTCTGCAGTGCTGGGGCACAAACCCTCTAAGCTAAAGACAACTGGCCAGGCTGCCATCAACAGAAGGTCTCTGGTGACTCTGCCATAGTCACACTCATATGTGAGGACAACTGAGTGCACAGGGTTAGGGTTAGGGTTAGGGTTAGGCCAGGAAACACCTTAGGATTCTCCCAGAGGAGCTGGGAAGTCTGGGGCTCCCTACTTAGGCTGCTGATCCGACCGCGGATGAGCAGAGAATGAGGATTATCCAACAGTTGTCCAAGCTCAAAAACAAGAAGTGTTAAAAGTGTCTCACCGCTTTGACTCTGTGTAGGTCCAACCCAGTGATGCTGCCTCCTGTCTGACACTGAAAAGCAGGAACATGCATGTAAACACTGCAGCTGTAGCATTTCTTCCCCTCTGCAGACCCAGATGTTCCGCAGCTCTTCAGAAGAAACGCTGTTCCTCTACATGTGGTTCATTAGGCTCAGCTGGTAGATTCCTGTGTGTGTGTGTGTGTGTGTGTGTGTGTGTGTGTGTGTGTGTGTGTGTGTGCTCACATCTCTTTCTCAAGGCTTTGACGGTGGGTCTGATAAACCGCAGAAACAGGAGGAGCAGAAGCAGGCAGATAAACAAAGCTGTCACAACTTTATAGGCCTGCAGCTCCGTCTGCACATCTGGGAGCACCTCTGCTGGATACAAGAACACAACAGTGACAGTCTACAACATCTGAATCAGACTTTCACACACACACACACATACATGGACACACACACACACACACACACACACACACACACACACACATACAGGTCCTCAAAAAATTAGTATATTGTGATAAAGTTCATTATTGTCTGTAATGTACTGATAAACATGAGACTTTCATGTACACTCAACAAAAATATAAACGCAACACCTTTGTTTCTGCTCCCATTTTTCATGAGATGGACTTAAAGATCTAAAATTCATTCCAGATATACAATATCACCATTTCTCTCAAACATTGTTCACAAATCAGTCTAAATATGTGATAGTGAGCACTTCAGCTTTGCTGAGGTAATCCATCCCACCTCACAGGTGTGCCACATCAAGATGCTGATCTGACATCATGAGTAGTGCACAGGTGTACCTTATACTGAATGAATGAATGAATGAAATCTTTATTTCGAACATTATAATAAAAATAAAAATATTATAACAATAGTAATGATAAGAAAGTCATTGTAGACATTAAAAATAAAATCACACTGATAATCACACAAAAATTAAATTATCATGTTCTGTGCGAAAAGGAGTAGGAGGAAGCTAGTGCTTATTAAATCCTAACCCCCTTTTCCCATTTATTCAAGATCAAAAGGAACAATGTCGCTCTCCTAATTCATCATAAATTTTCTAAATTCATCTATAGTCAAATGGCCCATGCAAAAATGTTCTACATACCTTTTCCATTTATCCACCACACACAGCGATTAACATTCCCTACTACACAAACTTACAACACACCCCATTTTACTGGAGAGGCTGAGAGACTGGGTAGGCCTATCAGGATCTGCTCTGGAGTGGTTCTCCTCTTATCTTTGTGAGCGCTCCTTTTCTGTGGCCGTCTCCAAGTTTAGGTCCTCCACCACCTCTCTTACCCATGGTGTCCCACAAGGTTCTGTGCTGAGGCCTCTGCTCTTCCTCCTCTATCTGCTTCCTCTTCAGCACATCCTGAGCTCCTTCAAAGGAATCTCCTACCATCTTTATGCAGATGACATCCAACTGTACATCTCCTTTAAGCCCCATGAGATGTCTAAGCTGCAGCTGTTACACACCTGCTTAGACTACCAAAACCTGGATGGTGGGAGCTTTCTTCAGCTGAATGAAGATAAGACTGAGATCCTCATCTGTGCCCCAGACAAGCTGGTTCCCAAAGTCAGAGACTCTCTTGGTCAGCTTGCTTCCCACACCAAACCTTCTGTCAGGAATCTTGGTGTGACCTTTGACCCGGCTCTCACCCTGGATTCTCATGTCAGTTCTCTTGTTGGCTCTTCCTTCTTCCATCTCAGGAACGTTGCTAAGCTGAGTCCCATTCTGTCCCGCTCTGAACTTGAGACAGTTCTCCACACCTTCATCTCCTCACGCTTAGACTACTGTAACTCTCTTTTCACGTGTCTGAGCAGAACCTCCCTGAACCGTCTACAGGTGGTTCAGAACGCCTGTGCTCGGCTTCTGACCAAGTCCTCCAAACACACCCACATCACCCCGCTTCTCCTCCAGCTTCACTGGCTGCCAGTCAACTTCAGGGTTCATTTCAAGATCCTGGTTCTGGTCTATAGGGCCTTACATGGACAAGCACCATCTTACATTGGTGATCTTCTTAGTCCCTACACCCCCAGCAGGTCCCTGAGGTCCAGTGACCAAAGCCTACTGGTTGTGGAGCGCCAGGCTAAAGGTCAAAGGTGACAGATCATCTGCTGCTGTGGCCCCCAGACTCTGGACCTCTCTCCCCCTGAGTCTGGGATCAGTGGACTCAGTGGTCTCCTTCAAAAAGCAGCTGAAGACTCAATTGTTCAAGCTGGCTTTGTCAGGACGTGCCGGTGAGTGGAGCGGAGGTGAGGATCCAAATGCAGGGGAGAAGGCAGGCAGGCAGGAACGTTTAAGAGGGATTTTATTCACAGACACATGGGACATGCAAACAATGAGGCAACAAGAGACAAAGAACTGGAGGGGTTTAAATACAGGAGGGCTGGGTGCTTGGGTGATTGGGAAACGAGAGGCAGGTGGGAGCAATCAACAGGGACACAGGCTGAACCAAATGGGGGGACAGGACAGGGTGTGACAGTACCCCCCCCACCCCCTCAAAGGGTGGCTTCCAGACGCCCACAGGAACACAGAACAGGGCCGGAGGAGGGGGACCTGGATGAAGGGCCGAGAGGGACCGTGGGCCCGATGAAGAGGAGGCAGGGACCAGCAGTGTCCAGGGGCCTGCGCCTGGGGCAGAGGAGGAGGAGATGACGGGCTCTTGGAGGCCTGCGTCTGCGGCATAGGAGGAGGCGACGACCGGCTCGTGGGGTCCTGCGTCTGCGGCATAGGAGAAGGTGACGACAGGCTCGTGGGGTCCTGCGTCTGCGGCATAGGAGGAGGCGACGACGGGTTCTTTGGGGCCGGCGGCATAGGATTAGGCGACGACGGGCTCGTGGGGGCCAGCGTCTGGGGCAGAGGAGGAGGCGAGGCGACGACGGGCTCTTGGGGGCCAGCGTCTACAGCAGAGGAGCTCTGTAGGCTGGGCCGGGGACATAGTCTCTGCTGGAGTCTCTGCTGGCTGGACGGAAACAAAGCCCCTTGGACGGGCTGGACTGGAACCTCGTGGAAGGGCTGGACCGGATACGGTG
Organism: Nothobranchius kuhntae; assembly: GCA_006942095.1. Classification (NCBI taxonomy): domain Eukaryota; kingdom Metazoa; phylum Chordata; class Actinopteri; order Cyprinodontiformes; family Nothobranchiidae; genus Nothobranchius; species Nothobranchius kuhntae. Next base: position 547,935 of record SSNQ01034431.1, read on the forward strand.
CAACCTCCTGAACCACCGCTGGAACTGGAGATGGCGTCGGCCACGGGACTGGAGAGGCGGAGACGTCGGACTAGAGAGAGCGTCGACCTCTGGAGTGGAGAGAGCGTCGACCTCTGGAGTGGAGAGAGCGTCGACGTCGGACGAGGCGCCGACGTCAGATGAGGCGGCGGCTTCGGACGAGGCGGCGGCTTCTGGCCCGGGGGCGTCGGCTTCTGGCCTGGGGGCTTCTGGGTCGGGACCGCCTGCTCCCAGACTGGTACCGTCAGCTTCTGGGTCAGAGGCAGAGCTGCTGCGGGAGGGGCTGCCTGAACAGGCTGGACCAGATGCGGTGCGACCTCCGGGACCACCGCTGGAGCAGGCTGCGACAGAACAGGTGGTACTGGAAGCTGTGAGAGCAGGGAGGACAGACCGTCCAACTAAATCTCTTTGAGGCTGAGCGTCCGATGGAGCTGGGCCAGCTCAGCCCGGAGACCGGCGAGCTCCGCTGGGTGAACCCCGGGCTCGCTCCTCTGGCCCTGAGATGAGGAGGATAGAGCATCCAGGCGGGATTCCTGGAAGCTGATGAGCTGGCGGAACCGGCCAAGCTCCGCCTGGAGACTGACGAGCTCAGTCAGCTGGGCTGCGGCCAACGCTCCTCCCTCTGCAGATGAAGGAGGCGCCGATTGGGTCGGAGACAGAACTGCTGGTCTGGCCGGGGCGTGTCCAAACTGCTGCGCAGAGCAGGGGCAGCGGCGGGCACACAGCTTCGTCCCGGAACACAGGACTGCGGGGGAGCCCGGCGTCTCTCCCCACGCCGTGGACCAACCCCGGGGGAGCACACAGCCAGACGGGTGCCCACGTAACTGGAGTGATCCGAACGCATCTCTCGATCCGGTCTCTCATCAGGCGCTGGGAGGGTGGAGAGGATGGCCGAGGGTGCAAGCCGGCGCCGTCGTCCGCGGCGAGGTGGAGCTGGAGCTGGAGAAGCCGGGTGGCGGCTCGGGGCGAGCCACTGGAGCAGGTACTCCCACGGGAGAATCTCCCCGCTGGATCCTTCGACTGGTTGCCTCATTCTGTCAGGACGTACCGGTGAGCGGAGCGGAGGTGAGGATCCAAATGCAGGGGAGAAGGCAGGCAGGCAGACAGACAGGAACGTTTAAGAGGGATTTTATTCACAGACACATGGGACATGCAAACAATGAGGCAACAAGAGACAAAGAACTGGAGGGGTTTAAATACAGGAGGGCTGGGTGCTTGGGTGATTGGGAAACGAGAGGCAGGTGGGAGCAATCAACAGGGACACAGGCTGAACCAAATGGGGGGACAGGACAGGGTGTGACTGGCTTTTGTATGACCTTCTTCACCTCTCTCTCTTTATTCTGCTCTCCCCACCTATTCCACCTTCCTCAGGATCCACTGATTTCCCTCTTTCCTGTTCACTCTCTCTCCTTCTTAACATGTTTTCTTTTAAATCGCAATTGCTTATTTTTGCTCATTTTAAATATATTTTTAAACATTTTCTAAATGCTTTTTTATATTTTTACATTTTTTATTTTTTGTTTTTGTGAAGCACCTCGTGATTTTTATCTTGAGAGGCGCTATAGAAATGATATTTTCTTCTTCTTCTTCTTCTTCTACAAAGCGAGTAGTCGGTGTGTGGCTGTGCTCGGGGGTAAAGTAAAGTGCGCTGTGCATCGTCCTACTTGCGTCGCAGCCATTTACTTGTCGAATTTTAACTTTTGAAATGCCGAAATGTATTTTTAAAGTACTCTCATCATCGTTAAAATAAGTGCATTTATAAAGTTCTGATGCCTACATTGCCTATGAAAATCTTAAACTACAGTATGTGACAAATTGGAAACCCCATGTCTGAACCTCTATTTTTGCTCGTTGTTTGTGTGATAGACATAGCTCACACAAGGGTGCTGGCATCCTGGAATGGCTAACGAAGCTAAGTCCAGTCACGAAGACAAAATGTACCTGAACCCGAATAAACCTTCTATCCTGGACTGAGTTGTGCGTTTTCTTTTGGCTATGAGATGACTTAAGGCAACAGTCGACCAGTTTAACCATAATCACAAACAAGCATCAGATACAATTAAGATTTCAGGCTGCAGCAGCTGACTTGATATTTTCAGCTACACTGGGGGGGAGGAGCTTATGTGGTGATGTCATATATGCGACTTGTCGACTTCTGGTGTGTAGTTTTGCTAATGACGAACTTTTACAAGCTGATAAATCTCAAAGTACGTGACTGGCGTGATTGAAACACCCATCATTACTTTTCATTTAAATTGCAGAACAACATGTGTGATCCAGGGCGTCAGGCAAAGCGGGTTAGAAAATAGCGTTTTTAGCCCTGTTGACTTGCGTTCATTTTTTCGTTCTTCCGGAAACCCATGATACAGAAGTGACTTCTGCTCCCTGTATGAAATACGTTATACAAAAAAAGAAGCCTAACCTTGCCTTTCCTTATGGGTGAATAAAAAATGTGTAAAAACAATTCTGATTTAAGTTTTCATAATTCATGCATGAAAAGATTAACACACTCATAAGTTATACATATGGACAACTACTGACCAACATGCACACATTTAAATCTGTGGACATGTTTTTATTCTGATAGCTCCCCCAGGCTTGTGACATCCAGACAAAGACCAACCTTTGCACTTCAGACTGAATGTCTTGCAGTGAGACACCCTGTTCGCTCCCGTCTCTGTTATGTTGAAACCTTCAGCCTTGATCCGGCTAGCATCCTGCCAGTGTGGATCATATTTACAGCCTCTCTCATTCTGACACACATTTTCAACAATCCTCAAGATGTTGATATGAGGACTGTAACAAAGGGGAAGAGAGGAGTCGTTGAATAGACTGTCTGGGTAGATATAGAGGGTGCCTTCACACCTCTTTGTCCAGTTCATTCTGAGGAGACCCATAATGAGCTCAGAGCTGCTGGAGGTGGAGCGGGGAACTGCAGGAGTAGTATCAGAGCAGGAGCAGTTAGGGCTGACAGTACTGGTCGGTTGGGAGAATTCATCTTTTTCTGCCATGCCTGAAAGAAAAGGATTGCTTGGTATTAAAAACCTACAGACCAGCTAGTGGAGGAGCCTGACCATATGAAGTAAATAAAGTAACAGTTCAGTAATCCAATCCACCAAAAACCCACCACAACAGTGAAAACCAATAGAATATTACTGATCAGCAGACAAATGTCATTATGAGACAACAAAATGCACTGTTCAAATCCCGACATTTTTGTATAATTTTTCCACTTTTAGTTATTGAATTCCTGTGTTTTTATTTCTAGTGTTTATATTACTGTTGTTGCCTTGTTTGTGTTCTGTTGTTTGTTAATGAGACAAAGGATGCAAATGAACTCTAACATTAAATCCAGTGTGTTTATGACATCATTGTACAGTCATTAATATGCTCTGTCCTTTCAAATACATAAATCAAATGTAATCTAATTAAAAAACAAACAAACAGTGGTTTTCATCTAGATTCCATACCTGAAGCATTTTAATCTGAAGTAATGGTGGCGTAGTTGCTTAAAGGTGTAAAACATGATGTACACATAGCTGGGATTAGAGGTAGTGCATTCGTGAAGACAGAATGGAAAGATGAAATAACACAAAGTAATTATAAACTAGATTAGCATTTCTTGCAGAAATGCTGTTTGAATGCTGAATTCTGAAATTGATCGCTGAAGATGCCGAAAACCTGACCTGGTGTGTCTGTTCTAGTCTTGTTAGATCTCAGTGCTGCCTTTGACACAGTTGATCACAATGTTCTTTTAGAAAGACTTGAACATGTTGTAGGGATCAAAGGAACAGCGTTAGGCTGGTTTAAATCCTACCTGTCTGACAGATTTCATTTTGTGAATGTACATGACAAATCTTCTTCATACTCCAGGGTTACTTGTGGAGTACCACAGGGTTCAGTGCTTGGACAATTCTTTTTACTATGTATATGCTTCTAATTGGTATAATCATTAGACAGCATGGGATAAACTTCCACTGTTATGCTGACGATACTCAGTTATATTTATCCATTAACCCTGACAAACCTAATCGGTTAGTTAGATTACAGGCTTGTGTTAAATACATAAAAAATGAGATGACTCAAAACTTTCTGCTTTTAAATCAAGACATGACTTAAGTTCCCATCTTTGGACCTGAAATTCAGAAAAGGAAATTGCTTAGTCAATCATCTGACCTAAATGGCATTAAATTAGTCTCCGAGAACAAAGTAAGGAACCATGGTGTCATCTTTGACCAGGACATGTCATTCAAATCCCAGGTTAAACAGGTTTGTAGGATTTTCTTTTTCCACTGTTGGGTATTTTTATAATTGTACCTTTTTGAGGCCTAAAAGATGCCCATTTTGTGTTATTAACACTTCATGAATCTCTGTTTTTGCCAACTGTTGCTGTTCATGAAAGGTTGAGCAAGGATGTTGATTGTGGGTTTCCAACTGAAAACTGTACCTCTGTAACCTGAGAAGGCCCGCCTTCTCCCCCATCCTTTGCTGAATAAAGCCCCTGGGAAACTGAGGAGACTTGGGAGTGACGGGGGAAAAGCCTCGGAGGAGGTTTTCCCTGCGTTAACTCTCCATTATTTTGGGGACTCAGGGTAAAATGTCTCCCTTATTGTCATGTGTGTTATTTCAGGTTCCAGGGTTATGGAGATTAAATATTACCCCACATGTAATTACTTAACATTTTGGTGGCGATGCCAGGGATGCAGAGCTGGTGACCTAAAGGCTTTCCCCAGGAACAGAGGTGGGCTGGTTAGCTCCATGGAGGGGTTTCTGCGCCCAGCTCTCGCATGACGATTCATGGACATTACAAATAATCTCTCTCTCTCTCTCTGTCGTCCTTTAAGGTAATATGGGATAAATCTAAAATTACCTATCATCCACCTTCGGAATATTGCTAAGATTAGAAGCATCCTTTCCAGGAGTGATGCTGAAAAACTAGTTCATGCATTTATTACATCAAGACTGGATTACTGTAATTCATTACTCTCAGGAAGTCCACAGAATGTAGTTAAAAGTCTTCAGCTTGTCCAAAATGCTGCAGCTAGAGTTCTGATGAGAATTAAAAAGAGAGATCATATCTCTCCTGTCTTAGCTTCCCTACATTGGCTACCTGTTAAATTCAGAATAGAGTTTAAGATCTTTCTTCTCACATATAAAGCTCTTAATAATCAAGCACCATCATCCACACGCCCGCCTGCAAGCCCGTCATACATCAGTAATCTGATTGTTCCATACGTTCCTAACCGAGCACTTCGCTCTCAGACTGCAGGTCTACTGGTGGTTCCAAGAATATCTAAAATTAGGATGGGAGGCAGATCTTTTAGTTATCAGGCTCCTCTCCTGTGGAACCAGCTCCCAGCCTTAGTCCGTGAGGCAGACACTTTGTCTACTTTTAAGAATAGGCTTAAAACATTTTTATTTGATAGGGCCTATGGTTAAAATCTGATGTTAGCCTAAATCTGGACAAGTGGGGGAGTAGAGGGAGGTGGAGTGTACAGTCGGTAAAGACGGCTCTCCCTTGCCCTGCCTCCAACATGCCTCCATCTAAATAGGATAGATTATCCAGAGTTATCTCTGTAGTTATGCTGCTATAGGCTTAGACTGCTGGAGGATACACTGACCACTTTTCACACTCTACTGCTTTCTTCTACTATCTGCTCTTTAACTGTATTATTTCCTGCTATTTCAGCTGTTAACTTTATTTTCTCTGTAAGTGTTTTTCTCCCCAGAAGAAGCTACAATAATGTTCTGCTGAGCTGTGGTGGCCTCATGGAGGGGGCCATCGTCTAGCACACTGCTGCTAACCACTTAAACATTCTCCCTCTCCTGATAATAACTTTTTGCTTTCCTTGATGTTGGATGTGCTACTGCTAGTTTATCTGTTTAATTATAGATCCACTAGGATAAATACGATATGTCATTTAGGACCCTCAGTAGAGCAGACTCTGTGCTATGGCCAGACCTGAACCCTGATTGGAAAACCTCAAACAGATCAGAGTCAGCTAAATGTGAGACCAGCTGCTGATAAACGACTTTCTCAAGCAGTTTAGATGTAAAGGGCAGGGTAGAGACAGGCCTGTAATTTTCTATCACAGAGACATCAGCAGCAGGTTTCTTCAGGGTCGGCCGAATAACTGCTGCTTTCAAAGCAGCTGGGACCACACCTGTGCTGAGGCTCCCATTGATAATCTGACCAAGTGAAGGGCCAAGGCACGGAAAGGCAGTCTTCCAGAGACGAGGCGGCAGAACATCAAGTGGAGAGCCAGATGGCTTCTGCCTCGCGACTAGCTTACTCAGCTCAGAGTATGAAACAGTATTGAGGGAGCTCAGGGTGGGTGGTGATGGAGGAACTGGAACAGGGTCAACAGAGTTACCAGAAATAGCTGCTCGAATGCCTGACACTTTATCAACAAAGAATTTGTGAAAAGCTTCAGAGTTTCCAGCAGCTGTAGGAGACATGGAGCTAGGCTCCTGATACACCAGAACTGAGTTTAGTGTTTTGAAGAGAATCTTAGGATTATTGGAGTTTGTCTCAATGATGTCTGCAAAATAGGCCATTCTGGCGGCCTTCACTGCATCCTGATAAGCAACTAGAGATGCTCTGAACAACTCACGCGAGACCTGTAGGCCATCCTTTTTCCACTTCCTCTCAGAGGATCTACACGCCCGCCTGCAAGCCCGTGTGACATCAGAGAGCCATGGCTCCCTCCTAGGCCGAGACTTGCACAGTTTGAGAGGGGCAACCACGTCCAGGACCTGATTACAAAGTACATCAAAGTGTTGTGAATAGTGATCAATGTTAGATGGATCTGGGTTAAAGGTCTCTAACCTTACAGACATACAGTCCACAAACTTTGAAATAGTTTCTGCATCCAGGGCTCTGAACCTAGTAGCGGGAGCTTCACACACAGAGACAGGACATGGCAACGTAACATCACAGAGTATAGGAGAGTGGTCAGAGAACACAGGAGGCAAAGTCACAAGGTTCATGACGGGTAGACCATAAGAGACAACCAGGTCCAGGGTGTGACCCCTGGCATGAGTTGGGGACGATACCCATTAAGTTAAATTGAATGAATCTAGCAAATTAAAAAAACCTTTAGCAAGCACATTGTCAGGACAGCAGATATGGATGTTAAAATCACCAAAAAATAGGACATAATCATATTTTAGGATGCAGTCTGCCACAAGATCACTGAAATCATTAAGGAAGTTAGAGTCAGTCTTTGGAGGGCGATAAATCAGCACGACGAGCAGGCGNGTTCCTAACCGAGCACTTCGCTCTCAGACTGCAGGTCTACTGGTGGTTCCCAGAATATCTAAAATTAGGATGGGAGGCAGATCTTTTAGTTATCAGGCTCCTCTCCTGTGGAACCAGCTCCCAGCCTTAGTCCGTGAGGCAGACACTTTGTCTACTTTTAAGAATAGGCTTAAAACATTTTTATTTGATAGGGCCTATAGTTAAAACCTGATGTTAGCCTAAATCTGGACAAGTGGGGGAGTACAGGGAGGTGGAGTGTACAGTCGGTAAAGACGGCTCTCCCTTGCCCTGCCTCCAACATGCCTCCATCTAAATAGGATAGATTATCCAGAGTTATCTCTGTAGTTATGCTGCTATAGGCTTAGACTGCTGGAGGATACACTGACCACTTTTCACACTCTACTGCTTTCTTCTACTATCTGCTCTTTAACTGTATTATTTCCTGCTATTTCAGCTGTTAACTTTATTTTCTCTGTAAGTGTTTTTCTCCCCAGAAGAAGCTACAATAATGTTCTGCTGAGCTGTGGTGGCCTCATGGAGGGGGCCATCGTCTAGCACACTGCTGCTAACCACTTAAACATTCTCCCTCTCCTGATAATAACTTTTTGCTTTCCTTGATGTTGGATGTGCTACTGCTAGTTTATCTGTTTAATTATAGATCCACTAGGATAAATACGATATGTCATTTAGGACCCTCAGTAGAGCAGACTCTGTGCTATGGCCAGACCTGAACCCTGATTGGAAAACCTCAAACAGATCAGAGTCAGCTAAATGTGAGACCAGCTGCTGATAAACGACTTTCTCATGCAGTTTAGATGTAAAGGGCAGGGTAGAGATAGGCCTGTAATTTTCTATCACAGAGACATCAGCACCAGGTTTCTTCAGGGTCGGCCGAATAACTGCTGCTTTCAAAGCAGCTGGGACCACACCTGTGCTGAGGCTCCCATTGATAATCTGACCAAGTGAAGGGCCAAGGCACGGAAAGGCAGTCTTCCAGAGACGAGGCGGCAGAACATCAAGTGGAGAGCCAGATGGCTTCTGCCTCGCGACTAGCTTACTCAGCTCAGAGTATGAAACAGTATTGAGGGAGCTCAGGGTGGGTGGTGATGGAGGAACTGGAACAGGGTCAACAGAGTTACCAGAAATAGCTGCTCGAATGCCTGACACTTTATCAACAAAGAATTTGTGAAAAGCTTCAGAGTTTCCAGCAGCTGTAGGAGACATGGAGCTAGGCTCCTGATACACCAGAACTGAGTTTAGCGTTTTGAAGAGAGTCTTAGGATTATTGGAGTTTGTTTCAATGATGTCTGCAAAATAGGCCGTTCTGGCAGCCCTCACTGCATCCTGATAAGCAACCAGAGATGCTCTGAACAACTCACGCGAGACCTGTAGGCCATCCTTTTTCCACTTCCTCTCAGAGGATCTACACGCCCGCCTGCAAGCCCGTGTGACATCAGAGAGCCATGGCTCCCTCCTAGGCCGAGACTTGCACAGTTTGAGAGGGGCAACCACGTCCAGGACCTGATTACAAAGTACATCAAAGTGTTGTGAATAGTGATCAATGTTAGATGGATCTGGGTTAAAGGTCTCTAACCTTACAGACATACAGTCCACAAACTTTGAAATAGTTTCTGCATCCAGGGCTCTGAACCTAGTAGCGGGAGCTTCACACACAGAGACAGGACATGGCAACGTAACATCACAGAGTATAGGAGAGTGGTCAGAGAACACAGGAGGCAAAGTCACAAGGTTCATGACGGGTAGACCATAAGAGACAACCAGGTCCAGGGTGTGACCCCTGGCATGAGTTGGGGACGATACCCATTAAGTTAAATTGAATGAATCTAGCAAATTAAAAAAACCTTTAGCAAGCACATTGTCAGGACAGCAGATATGGATGTTAAAATCACCAAAAAATAGGACATAATCATATTTTAGGATGCAGTCTGCCACAAGATCACTGAAATCATTAAGGAAGTTAGAGTCAGTCTTTGGAGGGCGATAAATCAGCACGACGAGCAGGCGGGGGGAGACCAGGTGAGGAGAGATCTGTTATCCACTCTGATGGTCTGCTGGGGGGCAGACAGCTCTGACAAGACAGGAAGAGACTGAACAAGCTAGTTCACAAAGCTAGCTCGGTTCTGAGCTGCTCACTGGATTCAGTTGAGGAGGCGTGTGAAAGGAGGATGCTGGGGAATTTGACCTCCATCTTAAACACCCTCCCACCCACTGTGGAGACCACGGACAGCCCCTTCAGAAGCAGACTGAGACGTCCCAGATGTAAAACAGAACGCTACCGTAGGGCATCCATCCCCTCTGCAGTACGTGTAGACCTCCTCAGTTTAAGCTGTATAGTTCTAGAACCCAAGTTCCTATTTTATTAGTTGTTTTTAGTGGGTGAAGGTGGCAACACTAGCTTACTGCCTTGGCGTGTTTACCTGTAATTCTGCTGCTGTAGCAAGTGGATTTCCCCACTGTGGGATCAACAAAGTCTGTTCTATTCTTTTGTTCTGCGAAACATCAGGACAGACGTGTCAGAACCTTGGATGAGAAGAGTCGTGGTTGAGGGGAAATGCTGCTTTTAAATTAGAGTCAGTGAGACTTAAAATGTGTAAACTTTGGATTTTGGGAGGATTTGACAGAACATGCTTGGTGCTAGATGAGTGTAGGACGCAGGAAATGAGTAAAAACTGTAGAAAAATTTGTGAGAATAAAACATTTTGTAACTTTTTTGTCAAGTTTAGGCAAGTTAAACACAGAGTGACATCATCAAACATGCTGTTAAGTGGATTCTTAGAATAAAAAGTTTAAACCACTGTTGTGTCAGAACCATTAAGGAATCTACATTCATGATATTTTCCAGGGTTAGGGTTTCCGACCCTTCTTGCTGAAAGAAGGTGGTTTTCACTCTTTCACCTCTACCACACGATTCACTAATAGTGCTCCGTGCATTTGTCCAGCATCATTTTATGAGTAACGCAGCAGAAGCTGAAGACATGCCAGGGAAAAACAGTAAAACTGATGCTTTACTTTACATGTAAATAATCAACGGCCTGCCTTTTTACAGCGCTTTTAACGTCCACCATGACGAGTGATCCACCCACTCACACGCTGGTCATGGGATGGCATCCTTTACGATTCTTGTCCAACTCAAATATGACAAAATAACCAGAAGTGGACATATGTCTGATATTATAGTCCACTTTAACGCTTTTAACCGGTGTTAATTACTGAATTATAAACCAAGCCAAGTCATCTCAAAAGCCAGTTAGCATTTAGCCGGATGTCCACACGCTGGCGCAGGTGATGCCGATTTTAACCATTTAGCTTTAACTACACGTTTCTTCCACAAGCTGCTGTGTTCCAGTCTGACTAAAAACAGTTTTAAAAGTGCATCTTCCAGACATCTGAGGCAGAACACACTTCCCCGCTGGCAGGTGAAAGTTGTTCACAAGGTTCAGAGTCACTCACAACCACTGAAACTTTAAATAAGCGTGAACGTGAAGTCACAAGTACTGTCACACAGAACACACATCTACTGGCTGTCATAAGGGTTTGCTGTTATTGCAGTTCTCCTCGTGCAGACGTGGACGTACTTACCAGCAGTGATGAGCGCAAAAGCTGTGATGAGCTTCAGAGTACTAAGATCCATTCCAGTGATGATGTGTGGAACAGAAAAGGACGGATATGTGCAGAAACAGCACTATTCAGATCAGTAACTGAAAGGAAATGATGCAGAGGCATAAAAACTCCTCACCCCCACCACCTTCTCCATGCAGTGAAAATCTGTCTTCTCAGATGGCTTTTGCAGCTTGTGCAAAAGTGCAGATTTCCTCCCTTCAAAGCAAACTGGGTAAAGAGGGTGGAGATAGCAAGAAACGGTGATGAACAGGGAGGAAGCAGGAGGAAGTGAAGGGAAAAGTCACACAACTTTACCCTAAATGTTCTTCTAACGTGGTCCAGTCCTACTTGTGTCTGCCACACAATCTGGTGTCCACGGTTTCCAGCTCAGACTAAAGTCTACAAGCATCACCGCTCTCATATACTAGAGTACTTCCTCAAGGATGAACTTTGTAGTCAAAGTTCAATGTTTGCTAAGTAAATCAGGTCAATACAAAAGCTTGTCTTCAAAGGATGATTGTAGTTGGTGACCCTCAAGGCATCAAGACACGCCCCTCACCTGAGGGTTAAGTGGAGATGGCCTTGTGTTCAGAAGTAACACCTCAACATTATTTTAGCAGCCAGAATCCATAAATCATCCCAGCAGAACCTGCCAGAAGCTAGCTAACAACACGCCATGCCATTTCAGAACAACGTCTAACGTCCTGCAGGCCTGACTTAGTGCAGGTTAAGGTCAGAGGTCATGATTTAGCAACCAATAATGGCCTCCATGGGAGAGTTACTGGAGCAGAACTTCTGCTGACCAACAACACACACACCTGGCTCACATGTACTCAAAACCATCTGAAGGACTTCTGGGTGAATATTGTGTGGACTGAGGAGCCAAAGCAGAACTTTCTGGAGGGGGTTGGTGGTAGCCGGGTTCGCAGTTGAAGGATGTGGGAGGAGCCCAATTAGAACAAATCGTTTTATTGGTAGAAAAACAAAAAGAGATGTAACATCACATGTTTAACAGTAGTAATATGTTCCATTCAGCACGTTGGAGAAAGTTCTGCTGAAAATTCATTCTTTTCAAAAAGTTATCGGCTTGCATGGAGATCTCTGAATCCACGTGAAGAATCAACCGAGGAGTCCAAATAGTAAAGAAAGAATAGTTCACCGCACAAGTGGGGGACCCACAGCTCTGCAGACGGATGGTGGAGAGCAGGTGCGCAGCAGCAGTAGCGCTCACAAAGTTCTTGTATAAAGGCCGATGTCTCGCTCAGTCACACCAAGAGCGTCATTGGCAGCTGCCAACCGAGGGCAAACACAGCGGTTCCTCTGGTTTAGAAACAGCATTAACTACCCCATTTAAACATAAATTGAGCTTGAAGTTATGAATAATTAGGGGAGTTTATTTTGATTGACAGGTGTCAGATGAGCTGTCAGTGCTAGCAGCTAGCCTTCCTTCTTTCTCCAGCCTCAGCCTTGGTCTCACATTAAAAGTGTTGCAGCCTAGAAGGCCGACGCTCAGATGTGGTTTTCTGGCTAAAAGCACCTGGCGAACGCTGTTAGCTTCGGTTAGCTCAACTAGGTTGTAGCCAGAGCTGTGGAAAGAGAGAGTTACAACACTCCCATAGACTTCTATGGAAATAATGGAATGCGGAAGTCACGTGGTTCATGTAGCTTCCAATAGTTCCAAACAGCCCCGCTGCTGCATTGACCGCAGTTCATTTTCTGTGTTTCGGAAGGATTTTCTCCGGTAAGTTGATGAAACGTCATCATTTGTTTGCATTGTGAAGCATTAGCTAACCGCTTCGTACCAAAATAAGCCAACGATGATATTTTGTGTTGCCAGTTTTAGCTAGCTAACCTTTAATGAGCTAGTTGTGTGCAGCTTGTTGGTTGTGAGCAGGAGGGTTTAGACAAGATTGACGAGCTGTAGACGGGTTTATTTCAGTTTATTTGATTCCATGTTTTAAAAATAGGTTGAAATAGGTTATAAACTTTTTACAGTTTTATTTGGGATTTTTTGTGCAATACGTTGCTGGTTGCTGTATCAACATGAACATGCATCAGAAACGGAAGCACAAATGGAGAGACCAATAATAAAGAAAATGTGATTGTGAAGACACGTAGTTATTTAATATTTTTCAGTTAATAACACTGACTGCAGCAAACTGCTGAAGCATGAGACAAACATGATTTTTAAACAGGATAACATTATCCTGGTTAGCTAAGAATTTACCTGATTTATTACTATGTTCAAAGTTTTCTATTCGTAGTCTTTGTGCTAAAAATTGTGTCTTTTTGTCAATAATTCCATCAAGTTCTAATTTAGCTTTACGTAATTTGCTCAGTAACTCTTCTTCTGTGGATGCCTCTAAAGACTTGATGATCTCTTCTAACTCCTGAATACGTTTGTTTTCTGTTTTTTTTCTTATGTGAGGAGAAAGAGATTATTTTACCTCTCATCACTGCCTTTCCTGCCTCCCAGAGAACAGATGCTGATGTTCCAGGCAGATCATTATGTTCTAAATATAAAGCCCACTCCTTTTTAAAAAAATCTATAAAACCTTCGTCTTTGAGCAGTGATGTATTAAACCTCCAGTTTTTGCTTGGTGGGATTGTCTTCTTGTTTACCAGAGTCAATGAGACCGGAGCATGGTCGCTGACAACTATGGGGTGTATCTCAGTGTCTGAAATGTCAGCCAACAATGAGCTGCTGACTAGAAAATAATCCAGACGTGAATGAGAATGATGGACGTGTGAGAAAAAAGTATACTCTCTACGGTTAGGATGAAGAGATCGCCATGCATCACAAAGCCCATAATCACTCATGTACTGTTTAACTATGTTAGTGGATTGCCAATTGCGCTGAGTCCCAGCTGTGCTGAGCCTGTCTGTTAAAGAGTTCATCCAAAAATTAAAATCGCCTCCAATTATAAGTGGACTGTGTGTGAGTAGCTAGAATATGATGCCTTCATGTGTATGAGATAAAATAATAGTAAATAATATAGAGTAAATAATAAGGATATCATTATGTCATTATTATCATTTGCAGTAATAATAATAATAAATAATAGTAGCGATAATAAAAATAATAATAATGATAAAGTGTCCTTTTAAACAGTTATTAGGCAGACAGGATATGTATTCCAGATATCTAATTCTATTGTTACTAGCAGAATTTAACGTTCCAGATATCCACAAGAATATAATGAACATTTCCCTCCAGCATGTCCTGGTCTTCCTTTAGGTCTCCTCCCGGTTGGACGTGCCTGGAAAACCTCACCAGGGAGGCATCCAGGAAGCTTCATGACCAGACGCCGGAGCCGCCTCAACTGGCTCCTCTTGATGTGGAGGTTCAGCGGGTCTACTCTGAGCCCCTCCTGGATGACCAAGCTTCTCACCCTGTTTCTGAGGGAGAGCCCAGCCACTCTGCGAAGAAAACTCATTCTGGCTGCTTATATCCACAATCTCATTCTTTCGGTCACTACCGACAGCTAGTGACCACAGGTGAAGGTAGTAACATTGATTGACTGGTAAATAAAGAGCTTTGCCTTCCGGCTCAGCTCTCTCTTCTCAACGACAGATGGCAGTACTGTAGAGGCAGCACCAATCTGCCTATCGATCTCATGCTTCATTTTTCCCTCACTTGTCAACAAGACCCCAAGAAACTTATGGTATTTACACGCTACCATTGTCTACTGCGCCTGGACCAGGTTGGGAGCGTCTCATTTATGTAGCCATGGATTTTCCCACGTGCAACCGGACGTCTTTTCAGCCCTCTTCCCAAGGAGGTCTGCCTGGAGGCAAACTGGTCCACAAACTTCAGACTGATAGGCTGGCACAAAATTTTGACTACCATTAACGGGAGCCTCCGATTGGCAGGTAGAATCAGCCCATGAGGCCTTCCTGCATGTGCGATTCTGGATGCTGTAGAGTTAACAAGCCTCTGACTAAAGCAGTTTTTCTCTGTCTCTCACTGCTGTGAAGAGCGCACACACACACACACACACACACACACAAAGGCAAAGTAATGTGTCTATAGTTATATTGTGATGTCTTAGTAAATATTCTATTTGGTGAGAGATAAACTTTATTGTATTTATCCTAGTGGATCTATAATTAAACGGGTAAACTAGTAGTAGCACATCCAACATCAAGGAAAGCAAAAAGTTATTATCAGGAGAGAGATAATGTTTAAGTGGTTAGCAGCAGTGTGCTAGACGATGGCCCCCTCCATGAGGCCACCACAGCTCAGCAGAACATCGTTGTAGCTTCTTCTGGGGAGAAAAACACTTAGAGAGAAAATAAAGTTAACAGCTGAAATAGCAGGAAATAATACAGTTAAAGAGCAGACTGTAGAAGAAAGCAGTAGAGTGTGAAAAGTGGTCAGTGTATCCTCCAGCAGTCTAAGCCTATAGCAGCATAACTACAGAGATAACTCTGGATAACCTATCCTATTTAGATGGAGGCATGTTGGAGGCAGGGCAAGGGAGAGTCGTCTTTACCGACTGTACACTCCACCTCCCTCTACTCCCCCACTTGTCCAGATCTGGGCTAACATCAGGTTTTAACCATAAGCCCTATCAAATAAAAATGTTTTAAGCCGAGTCTTAAAAGTGCAAACCTGATTAACCTGGGATTTGAATGACATGTCCTGGTCAAAGATAACACCAAGGTTCCTTACTTTGTTCTCAGAGACTAATTTAATGCCGTTCGGGTCAGGTGACTGACTAAGCAGTTTCCTTTTCTGAATTTCAGGTCCAAAGATGAGAACTTCAGTTGTCTTGAAATAAAAGCAGAACATTTTGAGTCATACAATTTTTTATGTCTTCAAGACAAACCTGTAATATAACTAACCGATTAGGTTCATCAGGGCTGTTTCTTCCTATGTAACCTATGCAGTTGCATAGGGCCCACACTAGGTGGTTCCCAAAGCTGCTGTAGGCCAATGGGCTATAACTTAGGTATATTACTTAAAATGATTAGAAATAAATAATTAAGGCTGTTATAGCAATAAGCCACAGTGAGATAAGATATTTTGTGACACATGAGGCCAGAACTGTTGCTCTCTCCACTGTCTGCTGTCATGCAGTGGACCTGCAGGCTATCCTCCTACAGTCTGGCTTTAGGTTCATTCCAGGTTTATACACATGACATTGAGGTAGCATGGCCCCGAAACGCAGTTATCCGAGTGGATGGGAGACGAGAAGAAAAAAGCAGAGGAACAGAGAACAACTAAGGATAGAGGTAAGATATTGATTTCGGAGGGTGGCTTTGGTCAGTGTAATGTTGAGGTTTTATTTTTTAATGTAAGCATTTTTGCTTAAGAAATGCTAGTTTATGCTATCAGGTTTAGCATAGAGCCGTTTTTACAAAACAATGCCAACAATTTGCCGCAACGCCGTGGCGGCATCTGGGAGCCTTAGTTTGTTTATAAGTGGTCAGACCATGGCAGTAATGTGGCACAATTGTGTACTTTTTATAAACGATTATGCAATCATCAGGTTTAATAGATAAACATAACTATCATCAGCTGCCTCTGGAGTCCTACAGGCCAAAAGGACCTGATAGGACTCTTTCTTCAGCTTGACAGCATCCCTAACTGCCACTGTCCACCAGCGGGTTCGGGAGTTGCCACCACAACAAGCACCGACGACCCTGCGGCCACAGCTTTGGTCGGCCACCACAACAATGGAGGCACAGAACAGAGCCCATTCGGACTCAATAACCCCCGCCTCCCCCAAAACGTTTTGGAAGTTCTGTCTGAGGTTATCTATTGTATTTATTGAGAATTTTTACCTATGTTTTGGGTTGCTTTTTTGCCTGTGTCCAGCACTTTGATACATTGTGATCAGTGGTGGTAGAGAGCTTTATAAGTGAAATTAATGAAATGAAAGCTCTTAATAATCAAGCTGCATCATATATCAGTGACCTGATACTTCCATGTGTTCCTAACAGAGCACTTCGCTCTCAGACTGCAGGTTTACTGGTGGTTCCCAGAATATCTAAAATTAGGATGGGAGGCAGATCTTTTAGTCATCAGGCTCCTCTCCTGTGGAACCAGTTCCCAGCTTTAGTCCGTGAGGCAGACACCTTGTCTACTTTTAAGACTAGGCTTAAAACATTTTTATTTGATAGGGCCTATGGTTAAAATCTGATGTTAGCCCAGATCTGGACAAGTGGGGGAGTAGAGGGAGGTGGAGTGTAAAGTAGGGTTGAACTGTCTTTGGACTGAAATTGCGATTTCAAACAGCACAATCATGTGACCCCAAAGCTGTGTTTTTTTAGCGGTTCTGACAGATCCAGGATCTGTTCTTTACATCCAGGGTTTTCCCGTGTTATGGCGGTGGCAACAGCACCTATCTAGATAAAAACCCCAAGTTTCTTAACACGCACATTAAAACAAGAAATAAATATAAAAATGGTAGAAAATATGAATAGCTTTAACTGTTTTATTGTATGATTGGATAGTAAATATTAATGTGAATGATTTGTTGTACTAGATTAGTCTAGATCAGGGGTGTCAAACCTGCGGCCCGCAAGCCAGATCCGGCCCGCAAGCGGGTTAAATACGGCCCGCGAGATGGTTGTGTAAACTTTATTTTCATACTTTACAATGTAGAGTGAAAATAAACGTATCTTTGTGAGCAAGTTTCTCTGTAATGAGTATAAATAAAACAAAGCTGCGCTCAAGGCTCACACAAGAACTTGAATCACATCCTGAAGTTGGCCGCCACTCAGGATGTGACTTCTGATGTTGATGTGCTGGTGAAAGCTAAAAGATGTAAAGTAGAATGAGTCAAATATACTTTAAGTGCTGCATGAAACTGATCTAGCCATGTGATCTGTAAGCTCTTTGAATCACTAAGGAATGTATTTTTTATTTGTTGATTTTTTTATTTTTTTCAAATTTTCAAGTACACTTCAGGTGTTGTACTTGTACTACACTGTCCTCAGGCTCCAGCCTTGTTTTATATTGATTGTATTAAAACAAAGAAAACACCGGTCCGGCCCACTTGGGACTCGATTTCCCTCAATGTGGTCCCTGAGCTAAAATGAGTTTGACACCCCTGGTCTAGATCATTATTCACTAATATACAGGATGGCTTGGCAGGCTAATGTTGTAGCTTATTGAAGAAAATCATGACTTGAACTGAAATCACAATTCAATCTTTTCCTGAAATCGTTCAGCCCTAGCGTGTGTGTGTGTGTGTGTGTGCGTGTTTGTGTGTGAGTCGTGGAGGATGGCTGCTTACACTGAGCCAGGATTCTCTGGAGGTTTCTTCCTGTTAAAAGGGAGCTTTCCTCTCCACTGTCGCTGCATGCTTGCTTAGTATGAGGATTGCTGTAAAGTCTCTGACACTAGTCAGTGACTCGATGCGACCTGCTGGGTTCCTTATATAGGAAACTTTTACTGATTGGCTTAATGGCCTGACCTGTGTTGTTTACTGTGTGCAGGTCCTTGAGCTGACTCTGGTCCTGACTTGGTTCTTTATAAGTAAACAGAACTGAACCAGGACAATTGTATCCGTCCCTTTACAATTCAGAGTGATTTCTAATGGTTGTGCTGAGTCTATAACACTCTTGGTGTTTCCAAACCCTGGTAATCGGGGCACACTGCCCCACATGTTTACCATGCTGCCCTTGTAAACACCAGCATGTCCCTGCTACCACACAGCTGGCCTACATGAATGAGTGATTAACAGGCATCTGCAGCACTTGATGTCCTGCTGAGGAGGCCATGTAAATCAGGCGTGCTGAAGCAGAGACATGGACAACATGCATGTCGGTGGGTCCCGAGGACCACGGCTGGGAAACCGTTATAAGGTTGGTAGATGCTAACTAATGGCATTCATGGGATGCAGAATTACATGAAAACATGGATAGTTTCAGACTGATGATTACTCACTTGGGTTGTATCATCCTTGTATTTAATTGTATTTGACGATTCATCGCTCTGTCATAAATAATAATGTAAAGCAGGTAGAGATGACACAGACACTTTACATTTTTCTGTAGTGTTACAAGTCAGTTCTGCCATGTTTAGTCACACAAAGGGTGATGGGACATGGCAACACTCAAACACAGAGGAAGAAGAGCAGAGCCTGTGACGTGAATGGATGGATGAATAACCAGATAACACGGTGTTTTAACATTTCAATACAATGCAACAACCTGAGACTAGCGTGGGAGAGTTGGATGAAACTGATATAATCATTAGTGCAACAAAGTTAAGTCAAGCAACAGATCTCTGGAGAGGGAGGCCGTGTTCTTAAGGAAGGAGCATGTTAGGGGGCTTTTAAGACAACGGGGGGGTGGGGTAGTTAAAATGTGAGACAAAAGAAAGGAAGAATTCTGAGGAACTCTGAAGCTGCAGGGTTCTCAGGAGAACGGCTGAGGAACTCCATATCCTGGTCTGTAGATGGGCCTCCCTGATGGTGACTGAGAATTGGAATACGGCGGCCCAGCTGGGTAGCTGTAGCCCCCATAACTGTAAGAGGCTGGGTATGCTGTGGTACCACTGCTCGGATGGCTGGGAATGTACTGCCCAAATGCTGAGCCAGGGTGCGGAGCAGGGAAGGAAGGCTGGTTTGGGTAAGGGCAGCTGATGGGAGCAGCGGGCATGAATGCTGGCCTGGGCCCAGAGTAGCTCCCTGCTGGGGTAAAAGGTAATCCAGAACTTGGGTAAGGAGGGAACTGTGGTGGATTGTTGGGGACAGAGCCCACTGCTGCCCCTGTGGAAGGGGGGTTCGGAGTGGTAACAGGGTACTGGCTGAAAGGGAGCGCAGACGATGCCCCTGCAGAGGAGGGTGCTGGTTGAGAGTTCTGCTGCTGCTGCTGATCTGTGGTTGTTGCTGTGCTTGTCTGTTGGTTCCATGGTGACTGTGTGACCGCAGGGCTCTGGTTGACACATGCAGACGATGTCATGTTGATGGAGCTGCCCTCACTCTTCTGTCGCAGAAGTTCTTGGAGTTTCTCTATCTGCACACGTCTTTTGTGAGCAAGTGAGCGCAGGAGAAGAAAGCGTTCAAGGAAGGAGTCCAACGGCAGAGAGCCATCCAGAAACTCATCTGCCAGAGCCTGCAGACAAACGAGAACACAGCCCAGGATTAGACGTAAAGCTGCCATAAACGACCAGCCTGGCGACAGGACAGAGACAGGTGGGGTTCAACGTGACATGTGCATCCCTCCCAGCCCCTCTGCGTCTACATTACTCCAGCTCACCTCATGGGAGTACAATATATTACCAGTTTGTACCAGTCACAGCGACTGAACAGCAGTACAGTCTGGTTTTAGAGAGTATCACAGCACTGAAACTGCATTAGCGAGAGTTACAAATGATATTCTCATGGCCTCAGATAAGAATCTTGTGTCTGTTCTAGTCTTGTTAGATCTCAGTGCTGCCTTTGACACAGTTGATCACAATGTTCTTTTAGAAAGACTTGAACATGTTGTAGGGATCAAAGGAACAGCGTTAGGCTGGTTTAAATCCTACCTGTCTGACAGATTTCATTTTGTAAATGTACATGACAAATCGTCTTCATACTCCAGGGTCACTTGCGGAGTACCACAGGGTTCAGTGCTTGGACCAATTCTTTTTACTATATATATGCTCCCAATTGGTAAAATCATTAGACAGCATGGGATAAACTTCCACTGTTATGCTGACGATACTCAGTTATATCTATCCATTAACCCTGATGAACCTAATCGGTTGGGTAGATTACAGGCTTGTCTTGAGGACATAAAACATTGGATGACTCTAAACTTTTTGCTTTTAAATCAAGACAAGACGGAAGTTCTCATCTTTGGACCAGAAATCCAGAAAAGGAAATTGCTTAGCCAATCGCCTGACCTGAATGACATTACATTAATCTCCGAGAACAAAGTAAGGAACCTTGGTGTTATCTTTGACCAGGACTTGTCATTCAAATCCCAGGTTAAACAGGTTTGTAGGATTTCCTTTTTCCACCTTCGGAATATTGCTAAGATTAGAAGCATCCTTTCCAGGAGTGATGCTGAAAAACTAGTTCATGCATTTATTACATCAAGACTGGATTACTGTAATCCATTACTCTCAGGAAGTCCACAGAATGTAGTTAAAAGTCTTCAGCTTGTCCAAAATGCTGCAGCTAGAGTTCTGATGAGAATTAAAAAGAGAGATCATATCTCTCCTGTCTTAGCTTCCCTACATTGGCTACCTGTTAAATTCAGAATAGATTTTAAGATCCTTCTTCTCACATATAAAGCTCTTAATAATCAAGGTCCATCATACATCAGTGATCTGATTGTTCCATACGTTCCTAACCGAGCACTTTGCTCTCAGACTGCAGGTCTACTGGTGGTTCCCAGAATATCTAAAATTAGGATGGGAGGCGGATCTTTTAGTTATCAGGCTCCTCTCCTGTGGAACCAGCTCCCAGCTTTAGTCTGTGAGGCAGACACCTTGTCTACTTTTAAGAATAGGCTTAAAACATTTTTATTTGATAGGGCTTATGGTTAAAACCTGATGTTAGCCTAGATCTGGACAAGTGGGGGAGTAGAGGGAGGTGGAGTGTACAGTCGGTAAAGACGGCTCTCCCTTGCCCTGCCTCTCTCGCGCTGTGTGTGTGTGTGTGTGTGTGTGTGTTTCTAGACACAAATAATATAAACATTAGAATAAAATGCATTCTATGATCAAATAAAAAGGTTGCTGACTGAACATTTAAGAAACTCATTTTTTAAAGCATAAAAAATTTTTGTGTTAAACTTTAACCTACCCCCCTCCTCATCTGGTGGAACTGCAGCTACTGTTTGAGTTCAGTTGAGTACTGACCTCGGATTCGGCCTCCGTTTCACCAGTCTCCGTTTGCAATCTTGGGAATAATGCTTCTGGAGAGATCTGACCCACCATCCCATCTGATGAGGAGAACAAGATGGATCCAAATCAAGGAAACGGGAGAAACGGACAGCAAGATTATAATATTCAAAAAGCAGCCAAGTACAAGAAAAATACGTCACAGGATATGTATGACATCATCAACACCATGGCATGTTTTAAACCGTAAAGACGTCCCCACCAATAAAAAACTAAAAGACAATAGCGCGACCCGCATGCTCAAGGAAAAGTGAAACTGAACATGAGCAGAAACCAGGACAACAACCGACGGGACGGCTCCATTTCCACCTAGCAGTCGGTCTGAGTCTCCTGTGTGGCAATACACTCACCTAAAGGATTATTAGGAACACCTGTTCAACTTCTCCTTAATGCAATTATCTAATCTACCAATCACATGGCAGTTGCTTCAATGCATTTAGGGGTGTGGTCCTGGTCTAGACCATCTCCTGAACTCCAAACTGAAGGTCAGAATGGGAAAGAAAGGTGATTTAAGTTATTGTGAGCGTAGCATGGTTCTTGGTGCCAGACGGGCCGGTCTGAGTATTTCACAATCTGCTCAGTTACTGGGATTTTCACCCACAACCATGTCTAGGGTTTACAAAGAACGATGTGAAAAGGGAAAATCATCCAGTATGAAGCAGTCCTGTGGGCGAAAATGCCTTGTTGATGCCAGAGGTCAGAGGGGAATGGGCCCACTGATTCAAGCTGATAGAAGAGCCTAACCCTCGTTACAACCGAGGAACGCAGCAAAGCATTTGTGAAGCCACAACACGCACAAGCTTGAGGCGGATGGACTACAACAGCAGAAGACCCCACCGGGTACCACTCATCTCCACTACTAACAGGAAACAGAGGCTACAGTTTGCACCAGCTCACCAAAACTGGACAGTTGAAGCCTGGAAAAATGGTGCCTGTTCTGATGAGTCTCCATTTCTGTTGAGACATTCAGACGGTAGAGTCAGAATTTGGCGTAAACAGAATGAGAATATGGATCCATCATGCCTTGTTACCAATGTGCAGGCTGGTGGTGGTGGTGTCATGGTGTGGGGGATGGTTTCTTGGCACACTTTAGGCCCCTTAGTGCCAGTTGGGCATGGTTTAAATGCCACGGGCTACCTGAGCATTGTTTCTGACCGTGTCCATCCCTTCATGACCACCATGTACCCATCCTCTGATGGCTGCTTCCAGCAGGATAATGCACCATGTCATAAAGCTCCAACCACTTCAAACTGGTTTCTTCAACATGACGATGAGTTGACTGTACTACAGGGGCCCCCACGGTCACCAGATCTCAACCCGATAGAGCATCTTTGGGATGTGGTGGAACGGGAGCTTCGTGCCCTGGATGAACATCCCACACATCTCCATCAGCTGCAAGATGCTGTCCTATCAATATGGCCGACATTTCTAAAGAATGCTTTCAGCACCTTGTTGGAGCAACGCCACGTAGAATTAAAGCAGTTCTGAAGGCAAAAGGGGGTCAAACACTATTAGTGTGGTGGTGCTGATATATTACCACACAGGAGACTTCCACCGCTTCCTAGGTGGAAATGGAGCCGTCCCGTCGGTTGTTGTCTCTGCTTCTGCTCGCGTTCAGTTTCGCTTTTGTCTTTGACCGTGGTGGAGACGTCTTTACGGGGGTTAACCGGGGTTAATAGTAAAACCAGTTAATCCCTGCAGCCTTAGTTTTAAATGGTCTAAAAATCTAGTGTACTTTATTTATTGTAAATTATCTGGAGTCAGACATAGAAAACACTTGGCTCACTCCTACTAAAACCTTACTGCAGAGCAGTGACGTGCGGTCAGGGAAGGTACCGCCTCTCATCATTGTGACGGGTAAAATACCAACAATGATTTGTTATAGTCAGTTTATGCAATGACTGGTTTATACATTAGTTTTCTGGTTGGTTTTATCACACTTATGGTCAAAATCGCTGAATATTTCCAACAACTTAGCGACGTGACATGTCTCGGAGAAAGCGTAAAAACACGTTGGACGCTTCTTCTGAAGCGGGAAAATAACACCTCTTCTTAAGCAGAGCACGACGTCGCCTCGGCTCGTTCACGGCCGAGCCGGACTGAGCTCGATAACATTGACCCAGCACAGCCACCGGGTCATTGGAGCTGCCCCGTGACTGCCTGATGGAAAACCAGCGGGTTTCATCAGACTGGTAAAGTTTCTTGTTTTTGCTGGGACCCCCTGTATTTTACCGCTCCCTCCTGCAGTCTTCCCCTATTAACATTTAAAATGATTCTGTAAATCCGTGTATCAATAGAAACAATCTCTGCCTCTGCAGTAAATGTAGTTTCCAAATAATAAATAAGAGGTGCATTCATCTGTGTATGTCCTTTCATCCACATTAGTGATATTCTCAGCACCAGAACAGTGAAGCAAAGAAAGATTCCTGAGTTTATGTTAGTGATTTTATTTATCAGGTGCATCTGACCTGTTCTATTTTTCTCTGAAATGAGATCAAACCAGTGCTTCTATGCGTTGTCTCCACTCTGCACTGGAAAATTTTACTTTATTTAGAGACGTGTCATAATCCCCCCACATGTGCATTTTTGTCACAGAACTCAACGCGTGTAGACGTAGCTTTATGCGTAGTTTAGAGGGGCGAGTCGTACCAGAGTAAATAGATGCCAGTTTGCGTACTGGCTATGCAAATGCGTGCAGGTTGGCAGGTCTGCAAAAGCCAGCAATAGGAAGTATAAAAAACTGACCAATGTTTTATTACCTTTGGCTGCATGAATGTGAACAGCTTAAGTTAGGGACAAGAGGAAAAAAACAACATTGCTCACTGACCAACTGCTACTAGTTGAGTGTCTAAAGTTTAATTTTCACACACTGAGAAAATCCTCCTGCTATGTTTAGTGATCCTGCTTCTAATGCACGATGAGGCTGGACGTGTTCATCTGGTTCTGTTCCACCACGGGAAACTGGTGCATGACAAGTGTTGCACTGAGCTAAACTGTCTTTCGGACTTTAACGAGAAACACAGCCACGTGGCCGACGTTGTTCCTTGCTACTTTGCTAGCACACACTGTTCTGATCACGTGGACATTGCATGCTGGATCTGGGCGCTGATGGGTAGAACTGCTGGAATGGAATTTAAAGCAGAACGTACCACTGATATCGGAGATTTTTGATGCAGTCCGATATAATCCGACAGTGTTTTTGGGTCAATATCACTATCGGAACGGGACATCCCCTAAACAAAACATTTCATTCAAGGTGAAAAATAAAATGTTAGTAGCAGTCAGTGCCTCCCCAGTCATGAACCTCACTGCTGTGGTGGAGTTGCTCTGGGTGAGAGAGTTCATGTTAACCCCCAGACTCTGCCCGTGTGTTTGTCTTTAGCCAACATCTTATATACCAAGCGGTACCAGGCCAGCCTAGGTCACGTCAATGGCAGGGTTTTTCCTGCATTCAAATTAGCGTGGCGGCCGCCTCCAGCTATTTTTGTGCGGCCCCAGCCTGATTTCACTCTGCCCCCAGCTATATGGATGTTACTTTAACTGCAGTTGCAGCGTTGCGTCACCGCAGTGGCGCTGTATCAGCAGCGGTGCACCGTTGGATCAGATGGCTGGACAGGACACCACGTAGACCTGGCTGGCCCAAAAATATAGTAAGGGTCTGCTGGGGAACGCCTGGTGGAAGAAGCTGTCAAAATGACCTTCAACTCACACCTTCGGCCGAGTTTCCACCACGTCCGAGGATGGCGGGGGATGTTGGTAACTCCATGCAGTCTGCTAGGGTTCCTTACATAGGAAACCTTTTACTGATTGGCTTAATGGACTGAATCTAACTGGAACGTTTGCCTTGTGAAGTGACTTGAGCCAACTCCTGTCGTGATTTGGCGCCAAATAAACTGAATTGAATTGAAATCCAACTCCAAATGGGCCCTGCTCCTCTCACAGAGTTTAGCGGGGATAGAGAGCTGCTGGCTTCACCTAGGGATATAGTCGAGGTGGAACAAATACTCTGAGGAGCTCCTTAATCCCACCAACATGCATTCCTGAGAGGAAACAGAGCTGGAGGACCTAGAGATGGGACTACTGACATAGGTAGACAAGTACGTGGAGGTGGAGCTCCGGGGATTTTATGGATCTGGAAAATGCTTAAGATTGTGTCCCAGGGGCCACTCTGTGGGGGGCGCTCAGGTAGGATGGGGTGGATAGCCCTTTGTGCCCGGTCTAGCCCTGGTGGGGTAACTTCTCTGGTGGTCAGTGACCCGACACACCCACTACAAACTGACTGGCTAGCTGGCTGAAGTTCACACCTACCTACAGAGGGAGCCTCTGATTGGCAGGTAAAATCAGCCAGCGGCGACCGAGCCACCCAGGATGTCAAAGGGGCTCAAGGTGCAAAGAGAGCAAGTTTGATCCGTGTTGCAGACGGTAAGTCAGACGAGTTCTCTGTGAGGGAAGGTTATGAGGTTCTGATCACACTTAGCTCCGTCCTGCCTCAGGGGCATCTTCGTAGAGTCAGCTCCTCCTTCCCTGTCTGGTATTATAGACCCTGGCCTCTACTACTCTTGTGACGCCATCCTTATTCCTTCACTACGAGCAGTCATTATGTCGTTAGCTTTAGTCGTTTCCTGTGTGTACGTTTCTCATACCTCTCAGGGAGCAGTGCTGTCTGTAAGTTTCTCCGACTGTCTCTAGATGACAATATCTTGCCACCAGCACTTCCTTCTTCAACTCCAAATGAGGTTTCATGTCAAGGTTTTGTTCTGCCAGACTTCGATTAGATGCTAGTGCCATCTCTCTCTCCAGCTGAATATTCTGAATCTGAAAATGAGAATGTGATGATCAGATCACTGCGTGTGAAGACCTGGGCCCTCATTCATCCACCGTACTTACAAACAGATCTGTGTGGCATTTACCAGCTTGTACTTGTGCCTACATATCTGAACGGCTCTGGCCATGCGTAGGAACAGCATCTAGTGGTAGAACGAGGGAACCGCAGTACTGAAAGTATGCCGTCCACACATGTTCCACATCCATTAATTATTCTACCCATGAAATCATTTTTTTGGTGGAAAAACTGCTTTTTTGCATAATTGGTGCAAAAAACAATAAAAGACACGCGTGACCAACGGGAATCTGACGTCATATCATGGCTGATCTGTGTTAGCGGAGGATTTACCAGAACGTGCTCTCTGGAGGGAACATGTTCTCCGGGGCGCTCTGATCTTAAAGGAAATCCTTCTGCTGTGCTGGGATTTGGGAACGTTAGTGACCTGACAGTACAGCGTCTCGAACCTCTGTAACTTTGGTTCTTATGTGCTTCAGCAGCCAGTGTTTCCATCTCACTATCAAAGTTTTTTTGCCCTGGAAACCAACAGGGAATCCCCTCATGTGCTAAGGACGTAGCATGACCAAAGATGGTTAATTGAGGGTGTAAATGACTGAGAACGGACACGAGTGCATGGGCACGCACAGGTGGGATTTATCATCAGAAAGCTGCGGAGGAGAGGCCACCGCATGTTTCCTAAATCAGTCTTCTGACCGCTCGTACGAACATTCTAAACGTCATTCGTAGGAAGGAGTACGGGACAGTTTCTACGAACGCTGGATAAACGAGGGCCCTGGGGTATGGTTTGGGGTCACGTAGAGCTGCTAACAAAAACAAAAACAAAGGCAAACTAACACAACCAAACATCTTCAACTGTGAGTTTTCATTTACAAGGAGAGTGTGAACAAGTCACCAGTTTCCATCCCAAATAAAAACAAACAAATGAATAATAACTCCATGGAACTAAGGTCCGGTCAGAGACTCTTGACTGTGGTAAGTGTAACCATGGGGCTAGTCAGAACCCACCAGCAGGAACATTTACTGGGGTTATGCTACCAGCTATAGAGCGGTGGCACAGGAGTTAAGAGCTCGCCCCGTAATCGGAAGGTTGCAGGTTCGAGCCCCGTTCAGTCTGTCGCTGCCGTTGTGTCCTTGGGCAAGACACTTAACCCACGTTGCCTGCTGGTGGTGGTCAGAGGGACCGGTGGCGCCAGTGCTCGGCAGCCTCGCCTCTGTCAGTGCGCCCCAGTGCAGCTGTGGCTACATGGTAGCTCATCCCCACCAGTGTGTGAATGTGTGAATGTGTGTGTGAATGGGTGAATGACTGGTTGTGTTGTAAAGCGCCTTGGGGGGTTCCAGGACTCTAGAAGGCGCTGTATCAAATACAGGCCATTTACCATTACCATTCAGAGGATGAGGGCCATGTCAGTCACGTTTAGACTACACCAAAACGCAAGAAGCTCATTGGTAGGTTCTTGCTGTGTCTGATTTCTAATTCCATTTTTGGTTCCTTTTTAAAACACAGAAAAGGTTTCCCTTTACCTTGCTGCTGACAGTTTCGTTCATGGCTGCAAACTTCCTCAGAGCTGACGCTGATGGTGGCGTCACTTCCTACACCGTTTATCGGTGGGCAGCAGAGGACGTTGATAAACGGATAAACTCTGAATTCTATAAATTCTTTTGGAATGACATAAGAAAAATGTTATATAAGGCACTTTTAGACAGCATTTCAACAGGTAACCTCTCAAATACTATGAAACAAGGAGTAATCACTTTAATTCCAATGCCTAATAGAGAGACAAAACTCTGAGATAGCTGGAGACCCATCACTCGGTTATGTACAGATTATAGAATTTTGGCTCATTTCTTTGCTGACAGGTTAAACAGAGGGCTGGACACAGTAATCGATGCAAACCAATCAGCCTTTGTTAGGCAGAAACATTCACAACCATATTAGATTCATTTTTGACTTATTAGATTATCGAGACTATGTTGAGGAAGACAATTTGATTTTGTTCCTTGATTTTTACTAAGTGTTCGACACGATTGAACATACATTTTTGCTAAATGCACTAAAATTTTTAGGTTTTGGGGACAATTTTTGTGGGTTAATTAAGGTGTTCTATAATGATATTTATAGCTCAGTATCTTTTAATCCAGGACTTACTTCCAGGTTTAAAATACAGAGAGGAATTCAACAAGGCTGCCCAATTTCCTTAAAGTTATTTATTCTTGCTACTCAGTTATTGGCTCTTCAGATTAAAACTTGCCCAGGGTTGCAGGGAATAAATATCTTTAATAGAGATTACAAGATAAGCCAGTTTGCTGATGATACAGCATTGTTTATAAGAAATAGTAACATGGTTGATAGAGCTTTTAATATCATTTCATTATTTTCTAAAGCTTCAGGTCGAAAACTTAAAATTAACAAATGTGAGATTCTCCCCATCCATGAGTGTATGCATAAAAGTATTACCTCAGTAAAGGTAGAGAATAAAGTTAAATATTTGGGAATAATAATATCCAAAGACGTATGTAAAAGAGAAGAGGCTAATATTTCAAATCGCTTAATAGAGATGAAAAAGGGTCTGAGTCGTTGGTTGATGAGGGACTTGACTATTTTTGGAAGAAACTTGTTGGCTAAAGCAGACGGCATTTCCAAGATGGTGTCCATGTCATTCAATGTTTATATCACAGAAAAATATTGTGAAAAATTAAATCCTTTTTCTGTTTATATGGAAAAACAAAACTCGCTATATTCGACGGTCTAAATTAGTTAAGAGCTATGACAAAGGTGGTATTAATGCACTGGATTTTGAAACCATGATTGGGGCATTCAGAGTCAAATGGCTAAAAACATTTATTATGCATCAAGACTCAATGTGGTTTCACATCCCCAGCTCAATTTTTAAGCACTTGGGTGGAACTGAATTTCTTGCAAAGTGTGATTATGAAATTAGTAAGATTCCAATTAAACTTTCAAACTTTCACAAACAAATCCTACAACACTGGAAAATGATATTCCAGCATAATTGTTCTCCTCGTATCCTGTATCCAAGTTTCTGGAAAGAAGGTTTAAACTTGATGTTGATGTATGTGCATTTTGTAAATCAGAAGATGAATCCCTGGAACATTTGTTTCATTATTGCCAACATTCACGAGTTTTTTGGAAGGACATTAGTGAATGGATTAATCTCAAACTTACTACTGATTTTCAATTCGATTCAAAAATACTTTATTAATCCCAGAGGGAAATTGATTGCTGTAGTAGCTCAGAATAATAATAATAATCAAGTCCTCGATGAGTTATTGCATTTGAAGTTGGTGATATTCTGTTCTATGTGAAGGACTTGAATGCGACTTTTTCTGATGCTATCAATATAGTTGCATTGTTAGCCACATATCACATCTATTGCAATAAGTGGAGGGGTATCAAGCCCTCATTCCCATGCTTCTTGGACACATTTAAACTATTCTATTCTTCATTAAGTAAAATGAAAAAATGGAAAAATGCAAGAATCCTCTCACGGCAAATAACTGAGAACCTACTGTTTGGAGTTTCCTACGTAAATCGTGCTCCTTTGTTTTTATGTTATTATCCTTTTCTTTGATAAGGCCCCAGCCTGTTTTTAAGCTTACATCCTCCATGAGAGTTTGTACCTTAACGTTGTACCTTGTTCTGTTATGTCTTTGTTCAGGAATAATTTAAAAGTAAAAAGAATGGCTGATCCGTACCGGCTGAGCCCTCTGGTCAGTCTGGTCCCACTGAATGGGAATGATAACATTCGAAGCGGGTGGCAGCCATGGGGAGTGTCTGTACTAAGGGACAGAGGGGTAGAGATTTTGTTGTTGATTTTTGATGCCTGTTCCTGAGAAAACTGTCTATCCAGTGACAAATTCCTGTACTAATATTCATATCTGATCATTTCTTAAACTGTTTAGTTGGGTTTAGTGTATTAAATGCTATAAATAAAATACGAATGTATGTGTCACGATATTCATCACAGCTGTAGGAGCCATTTGTGTATTATTTCAGTTGCATTATACCTAAGATGGGAGCAAGGCCCGATTATAATATGGGCAAACTGGGCACAGGCTCAGGGGCCCACACGAGCAGCACTTACATTTTTTTTGTGTGTGTGCAGCAGTCTTAACATTGGAGAAAACAGTTAACAAGTAATTAAACTTGCGCCCGCATTTTAACACACATTTCTTTTAACAATGGTAGTTTTTGCATCTTTACTACCTGCTTCAGCCCTCTCCCCCAGCGCAGCGGCCGCAAACTCACTGATGCGCCTGCAGCCTCTCAGTGTTCCTGCTAATCTAAACGTTGAAAGAATCATTTCATTTTCTGTTCCTCACTTCTGATTACCTTCAATGGTGTCTGTTTGTTGCAACCACCAGGTACAAAAACTAACTTGTTTTTATTTGACTATTTTTCTGTCCTGCCTGTTTATTATCTTCCTGCATCTCCTCTCAGTCCTAAAGAGAAACTGCTACCTGGGTTCATATATATTCACCTTAGGAGTTACCTTTGAACTGCAGTTCTAAAAGATCTACCGACCGCTAAAACAGCGGCGTGCGCGCCGGCCACACCAGTGCGGTGAAGTCACCGGAGGATGAAACAGGTGATGCACTCTGCTCCGCAGCAGCGAAACGCATCAGGCACAAATAAAAGACAGAATGCATGAAAGGATGTGAGCCGACATGAACGATCGCATGTTAATCTTGTTTTTGAGGTGGCAACAACTTTGATAATGTTACTGCGGCCGTGCTCAGGACGCATCTGTCTGGAGCGCATCAACGATCGGAGCTCTGCACCTCAGCTCTAAATAATCCCCAGAGGGTCCACATAGATAATGTAATATAAGCAGTACCAGGATCGTTTTCAGGCTAAACAATAGTCTACAGTCCATCTTCCCTACTGTGTTTGTGGCCCTGTGGATTTTTCTAACTACCAGTTACAAATTGTGAAGGGGAACGATCATTTTCACTAATGGCAAGAATAAAAAATGAACTGAGAACAACATTAACTCAACAGCGCCTCAGTGCACTGTCACTGATGGCAGTTGAATCTCAGCTTGTCAGGAATCTGGACTTTGATGACATTGTAAATGAATTTACTAATAGAAAGGCCAGAAAGCAGTTTTTCTGAAGGAAAGAGAGGAGACCAACAAGAGGAGACAAAAAGTAATGAGACAGGAGTCAAGAGGAGGAAGGAGGCAGGAGACGAGGGCGAATGAGACAGGAGACCAAATGAGACAGAAGACAAGAGGAGGAAGGAGACAGGAGACGAGGACGAATGAGACAGGAGACCAAATGAGACAGAAGACAAGAGGAAGGAGACAAGAGGAGGAAGGAGACAGGAGTCAAGAGGAGACAGGAGACAAGAGGAAGAAGGAGACAGGAGACAAGAGGAGGAAGGAAACAGGAGTCAAGAAGAGTAGGAAGGAGACAGGAGACAAACACAAAACATGCAGATATTTTTTCTTTGCAAACTTTTCAATTACTGCATAATCTTTTAAATAATCCTGCATTACTTTCTGTTGCAATGTGACAGTGGGATCTCTTTTACAGCAGACTCTTGCCCCCACTATCCCACAGATTGACACCATTTTGTTAGTATAGACAGAAGAGAAGACAGGAGCACTGTGAGGAAGAGAGAGACAGAAAATGAGGAGAAAAGAGAGGACAGAGGAATAAAGATATATGAGTGAGGCACAACAGGAAAATCATCAGGTATGAGTGTTTGTGATTAGATTACAAAGCTATTTTGACCTGGAGGTAAATGCTTTTGTATTAACATAAGTAAGGCTGCACAATATATCGTAAAATTATCGTCATTGCGATAACAGGACGTGCGATAGGCCCATCGCAAAGCACGTCAAAAACGGCGATAAATGTTTGGTTCAAACATTTCCATCCGTGTCATACATCAACTTTTTGTAAACCAGCTCTGTTTTTTACGCGGAAGTATTATTTAACCAATCAAATGTAGCCCTTCTGATATGCGGCCATTCAGATGGGTCCATTTACGTAATACGCCCGCCCCCTACGTAGACCCTTACCCCAAAATTCCACCATCTCCGCTCCGCCCCCGCTTTCCGCTGCCGCTCGCTTCCCTTGTTCGTCATGCTGGCTCAGATGAATGATCGCACTTTGTGCTGAGGTTTCTGGAATCAGCGCTGCTTTCAAACGTGAACGTGAGTCCGCTCGGTGTCGTTAAGCAGCTGATAATAACCGGGCTGACTCCGACACGTGCCAGTGAACCAACCCACCGTTAGCCCCAGGCTCCGGATAGGTCCCAGCTAAAAGGCTACAGCACTCTCCTCCCAGTCTCACCCTGCTAAAGAGGGCCTGGAAAAGTTCCCCCACACATCAAAGTCATTTTTCCTTTATGAGCTTTTATAACCTTGTTAATCAGGATAGTTGATTTGCTGCTGCACATAAACTGTCAGTCAGAAGCTCTGCTAGCCGGTTATCTTAGAGGAGCTAGTTCAATTTGTTAGCTTGTTATCAGAATCATAGTTGCAGTTTCATCATCTGAGCTGCTTTTTAACATCTAGGTAAACTTGTTCAATTTGGGGTTAAAAACAAACGTTTTCACATATTTTCCATTTAGTTTTTTGCCAGTTCCTCTTCTGAAAGGTAGACGATTGTTTTTCTCTTTCCCTCAGAAAATCTTAATATTCTCCTAGTTTGGCCCAGCACAG
>SSNQ01034431.1:588834-606036 GCA_006942095.1 Nothobranchius kuhntae
ATATACATATGTATATATATACATATATATATATGTATATATATACATATGTATATATATACATATATATACATATGTATATATATACATATATATATATGTATATATATACATATGTATATATGTATATATATACATATATACATATGTATATATATACATATATATACATATGTATATATATACATATATATATATGTATATATATATTAGTTAAAATACCACCTAGGATGTTGTAGTCTTAAGTCTGGCTTTTCTCCTAAGACTAGAATTGGGGTGTACTCATTTATGCTACATGGGCTTTAATGGATTTGATGGGAAATCTTTTTTTGTGTGTGATCAATGGTCCACATGACTGGGAGTAATAGTGTGGTGTCATAGAGACTGTTGATTCTGAAAGGAAACTAAAAGTTTTCTGACTAATGCAGGGGGGTGTACTCATTTATGCTGACCATGCTGTATATAAATACAATACACACGTATATGTATGCATCTACTGTGGGCTGTGCAGATCCTTCCCCCTCCCTCCTGAGAGGTCATAGGTCTTCCCTGTCCTAGTTCACCTGAGAGATGTTTAGGTCACATGAATGAATTAGTGTGAAACTCTCTGTGGGTGCTGATGTTGAAACCCGAGACTTCCTCCTCAGACTAATACTGTTCTATAAATAATATAATAATGTATTCTGTGTTCAGTATGTCATAAAACGAGCGTTAATGTTGCAATGACGTCTGTCTCGTCCCTCACTCTACAGCTCACCAGGTATCTGTGTACGCCCACGAGGGTGTGCCGTGGACACACCGGTTTATAATGGCTGTGTAAACACAAACTGTTGAAAACAACTAGACTGACTTGTTCACAGCTCTCCATTTCCTATCTGGGGTAGCTGATGAAACAGCAGACTTCTCGTGTCGTTTCTCCTACAGCCTCCATCCACTCTGTTACAGACTGTGAGAACTTTCTGTCTTTCTTTGTGGACAAAGTCAATAAGGTTAGATCTAGCATCTCTCCTTCAGCCTTATCGCCGCCTCTCCCGACTCCAACCAGGCCCATCATCCTAGATAGCTTTGCTCCTGTTTCTTTGCCTGAGTTAACCAAACTAGTTAACTCTATGAAGACCTCTGCATGCCCCCTCCACATCTTACCCTCATCTTTGTTTAAAAGTGCTTTTCAGTCCATCGGTCCCAGCGTGCTCTCTATAATTAATGCTTCTCTGGTCTCTGGTCAGGTCCCTGCTTACTTTAAGAACGCTGTAATCCACCCGCTTCTTAAAAAACCGAGTCTCGACCCCTCTCTCCATAGCAGCTTCAGACCCAACTCTAAACTTCCGTTCATATCCAAGATCTTGGAAAAGGTTGTGGCTAAACAACTCACAGCTGCTCTTGATGAACATAACATCTATGATAGCTTCCAGTCAGGTTTTCGTAGAGCTCATTCTACTGAAACAGCTCTTCTTAGGGTCTCTAATGACCTTCTGACCCACAGTGATGCAGGGGACTGTTCTGTTCTGGTCCTGCTGGACCTGACTGCAGCCTTTGACACTGTTGACCATCACCTGCTACTGGAGATATTAAAGTTATTTTATTTACCAGATTAATAATTCTGTTATATC
This sequence comes from Nothobranchius kuhntae, assembly GCA_006942095.1. NCBI lineage: Eukaryota > Metazoa > Chordata > Actinopteri > Cyprinodontiformes > Nothobranchiidae > Nothobranchius > Nothobranchius kuhntae. The sequence continues at coordinate 590,445 of SSNQ01034431.1, forward strand.
ACATAAAGTTTGTTTTAACACAAATAAAATGTTTTATGCTTTAAAAATATTAGTTTCTTGTTTCAGTCAGAAACCTTTTTATTTTATCATAAGTGCATTAATGTTTATTTTATTTGTGGACAGAGACACACACACACACACACACACACACACACACACACACACACACACACACACACACACACACACACACACACACACACACACACACACACACCTTAAAGGTTGTTTCACATTTCTTTTCCATCATGGTGGTGAAGTGGGACCATGTTTTTATCCTGAGTCTAAAGGCTGACAGTGTTATCCTGAGGACGTGTATATTTCAGATCACCACTGCATTTTCTTTAACTGGGCAGGTTCCGCGACTGCTCCTCCTAAAAGGAGAGTGTCACTGAGCAGAGTTTGGACTCTATGGGCCGTTCTTTTGTCTTTGTATAACTCTCCCAAACTTTAGAGCTACGTTGTCGACTCTCCAGGTTTTCTTTCTCCGGACAGCAAGGCTGATCTGGATGGCCACAACTGCGCATGCGCCTCAGAGCTGAACGCGGCAGCTGACCCGGAAAAGAAATAAATACACCAAAATATTACTAAACAAACGTAAGCAACACAAACACGTTTCAAACAGACACGCTCCAGGCTAGCTGACTCACGTGTTAGAACTAGAGATCAACCGGTATTGGTTTTTCTATTACCGGTAAGAGGCGGTCATGGTCAGCCAATAGCCGATAAGTGCTGCCGGTATCTCGATGTTTGGCACCATATCGGAATGCTGAATTATCACGTTGGTGCTGGAGCTGGAGTCTTAGTTCCAGCAGTCGCCGTCTGATGACGGCCAAAGAAGCTGTTGAGTTCTTCAGCCAGTCAGGCATTGCTATTGGATGGTGAGTTGGTGCTGGTCTGAGTGGTGATGTGCTGTATCCCTTGCCATGCACGCCGTGGGTCTGAGTTGTCGAGGTGGCTCTCAGTCGGTCCTCTGTAGCCACCTTGGCCTCTCTGATGCCCCTCTTCAGCTCTGACCTGCAGCACTGTATTCTCGAGCATCACCAGACCTGAAAGCTTCTTCACGGGCCTTGAGCAGGACCCTGACGTCTTTGGACATCCGTGGCTTGTTGTAAGGGAATATTCTTTGCAGGGTTTTTCCTGCATTCAAATTTGCGTGGCGGCCGCCTCCAGCTAATTTTGTGCCGCCCCAGCCTGATTTCACTCTGCCCCCAGATACCGTAAATCCTCTAATACAGGCCTGTATTTAATTAACGGCCGGGTATCAAATTTTGGCCGGTGTCGGAGTCGGCGGAGGTGAATAATGGCCGGTTTTTTATTGTGGCCGGGTGGAATGTGGTAACAAGCAAGTACGGGGGTCGGTTGTGTCATCCGTCTCACTTTTGACTTGCCAGTGATAGACCGCGAGGGTAACTTTAACCGTGCGGAGACGAAGAGGAGGCGAAAATTTGATATCAAGTTCAAAGAGAACGTGCGCTGCAGAACACTCTGGGGAGCAGTAGCAGGGGTTGTATGAACTAGTCACTAGTCGACTTCACCGCTCTATAGTGACTTTTTATGCCCGTCTTCGACTAGTCGCTGTCACGTGATAATGACCGGCAAGATGCAGTCCACGGAAAAGCAGGTGACGAGCTCCTGCGCGTTGGGAGGCAACGCGCTGTGCCAGAGCGTCGGTACTGACACCCGCCATAAAACGGACATTTAACCAAACTGTGACCTTTTCCCTCTTGCAGTTTAACCTTCCCCTCACCCCCATCCTAACCTTAACCAGCGTGCACATGCAAAGCTCTGATTGTTGACGCGCTCCAGACATCTGCGTCCTGAGCACGGCCGCAGTAACATTATCAAATCAGGTGTCGCCACCTCAAAAACTAATTTAACACGCGATTGTTCAAGTCGGCTCATTTCCTTTTATGTTTTCTGTCTTTTATTCACATATGGCTCCTACAGTTTGTGTCTGATGCGTTTCGCTGCTGTGGATCAGGGCGCATCACCTGTTTAGTCCTCGGTGACACACCTAACTGATGCGGCCGCCAAGCAGCGAGCACTCCGCTGTTTTTGCGGTCGGTAGATCTTTTAGAACTGCAGTTCAAAGGTAACTCATGAGGTGAATATATTTGAACCCAGGTAGCAGTCTCACGATCAAGTGGCGCACAGAAAAATATATGATGATGATGATGATGGTAAAACTAAGAAAGACTAAACTCTACAAGTGGATGAAAAGTCCCCACCATCCTGTTTATTCTGCATCCTGCAGCGCTACGGACCAGAACCGCTGCAGATACGAGTCACATTACTGCTACAAGTCAGCTCCACACACAGGAGCAGGATGTACGGCAAGCCGTTGTAGTATATAATTCACAAACGCTTCTATCTTTGAACATAATTTAAACTGGATTATTGCCTACCCGTACATAACAGACATGCCACCATTACATTGTTAGCAGCAGAAATTACATGTTATTAGCATTTCCAACACAAACGTATGTTAATGAAATGCATTATATTTTACTGGATATATTTATGTGTCATTTAGACTAAGATGAGTGTTATTAATACAAACCTAAAATGTTACTGAAATGTAGGTCAAATATATAAAATATTTAACTATAAATTTCAGATGGAAAAAGGAACTAAACACCAATCTAATGCATATTATTGAGCTTTCATAATATTTAGCCTTTAGAAAAGTGAGGTAGCTGAATGCACAGAGTACGCATGTGCTGGTGCACGGTCAGGATGGTACCACCTCTGCCTCAGTGTGAGCCAGGAGAAACACTGAAATGTAAGAGAGAACTGTGGAAGTGTCGATCGCGATGTTTCATCTTTGAAAATAGACCAGTTGGTACTATCAGTGGGGCGATGGATAAAAATGTCACGGTTGGGATCATATCATGGTTTTCAGTCACAGATTGGATAGTTTTTCAGATCGGCAGAAAGAAGGAATAGTGTATAAATTTTGATTTGAATAAAATTAAGAATGGAACTAAAATCACAGTTTCTGATCACAATTAAAGCCTGCAGGGATGCTGAGTGTGAGCCAGCTAAGGCTGCAGCACTGGAACTTTCCACTAGATCGTAGTTCAACACCGGCCAGTGAAACAGCAGCGTTTTAGAAGGAACACAGCCTGTAAACAGGATAGGTATTCCTTGTTCCCTTAAGAACCCGCTGCATCTTTCAGTTTTACTCTGATATCAGTTGAAGCAGGCTAGAGACTAACGTTGAGCTAAGAATGCTAATGGTGATTTAGAAGCAAATAGCTCAAAAATAGCTCAAGCTACTTTTTCACTTACCAACAACTGGATACTACAGTCAAATGTACTTATCTACTTATCAGCTTACTGGGTCTGACTTGTCTTCACTCATCAGCTAGGGTCTTCTGGTGCTGAGCCCTAACCGGTAACAGCTGTCATGACTTCTTACATCATCCATCTTTAAATCTGCTTACCGTTTAGGCTCATGGGTATTCCTAACCCTAACCAGGAGGAAAACACAGGTGCTGCAGAGGCGGCTTGTCCACTCGTTCCATCTGGTTTCTGCACCACTGCCTGTGTTGACGGCTCGTTTTGAAGTGAAGCTGCTCTGTGGCGATGTGAAAATACCTTCTGTACTCTTACAAAATGAATGTTCTGATCAACCTTGTGTCCCCATTTGTGTATAAATAACCTATCTTTGTTTTTTCAAGCAGGAGGGAGCTTTGTTACCCAAAGGGGACCTAGCTGTTCACTTCAAGCCGGTGGTGCCCTGGCCTCATGTGGAGGGTGTGGAGGTTGATCTCAACTCTATCAGATTCAAACATGGTGAGAGACTCAGAGCCCCCGTCACGGATGAGGCACAGTAGCAAAACCATCTGCAAACATAACATTTTATTGATCATAGTGTAACTGTGGATATATTTAGATATGTTATTTTGAATCAGATCAGTGATTTTAATAAAACCCATCCATCCATTTTCTTCCGTTTATCCGGAGTCGGGTCGCGGGGGCAGCAGCCTAAGCTGACAGGCCCACACTTCCCTCTCCCCAGCCACTTGGGCCAGCTTCTCTGGGGAAACCCCAAGGTGTTACCTGGTCAGGTGAGAGACATAGTCCCTCCAACGTGTCCTGGGTCTTCCTTTAGGCCTCCTGCATGTTGGACGTGCCCGGTAAACCTCACCAGGGAGGCGTCCAGGAGGCATCCTGACCAGATGCCCGAGCCACCTCAGATAGCTCCTCTCGATGTGGAGGAGCAGATGTGCGTTCCAGCAAACCTAAAATGTTACTGACATGTAGATCAGATGTTTTTCATAATATTTATAAAGTATAATTATCAGATGGGAAAGAGGGAACAAGACAACACCAATTTAATACATATTTAGTTTTTTTAAATAAGTGTCTGACATTTTAGCCTCATAATTGAGTTGTTTTCATTCATATTTTTCGCCACAGACTACAGTCTGGTTTCACTTGAAACGTCAATATTTGATTCATCGACAGAGGATTCAATAGACCATTTGAATACTAAAATATTCGATAGCTGCAGCCCTATTTCAAACAACACAACGTGCACTAAACCAAGGTACACCTGAGAAGGGAGAAGTTGCTGTTCCAGAATGACTGAATCGAACGATTGATCATGAACTTGTTGGATTTTTGTGAGCGGAGGATGTTTAGAGTAAAGTACGTGAGTGAGACTCACCGGGAATCTGCTGCAGTGGCTGCTTGTTTTTGTGTTTTCATTGTGCACTACCAGTGTTTGTCAGTGTGTTTTATTTTTTCTGTCTTTCTACCGTGTCCTGTCCGGCTGTGAAGCAATCAGAACAGATGTCTGAATGCTGAAGACAAGCCTTACAGTTTTATTCTCATAGGTGGAGCTTATAGCTTCTTATAAAACGCCACTCTTGATACTAAAACTTTATTAGAAATACTTTTGGCTGTTTAAAATCCAACGGACATGGAGGCAGAAGTGTAAGAGAAAGGGGGAGAGAGAAGTAATAGGTGTGTGGGTGGGGTTCACAAAAATAAACAATAAATGATGAACAAGAATCTGCTTCTAGGCCTGCAGAAAGAGAGAGAGAACAAGGGGATACACAAAATACAACAAGACCAACACATCAATGCACCAGCAACATGAGGATATGTAAAAGGAATTATTTTTGCTGGGAAATACATGGAAATACTTCACGTTGCATTTAGTGCCAACCACAGCCACCGCACAGGTGATGTGTTGAAAATGCCCAAGTCCATACTTATGAGAGCACCATGTGAGCACCTGTGTGTGTACACGCGCTTGTTTATGTAAGGTTTCTCTATAGAAACGTCCAATAGAGAGTGAGGGGCCACAGATCTGCCCCCCAAAGATGTGTAGGAGACGGAAGTAGCTCCAAGTCCCAGAGATCCAGGAGCTGCCCCAGAGCACAGGGACCCCAGGGACACTGTAACCAGAAAAGCCCCCGCCCCCCTCGAGAGACGCAGAGGATTTCCCCGGGGGGCCACAACCAGCAACCGGCAGAGTCCTGGGAGATATCAGCGACAAGCCCACAGACCCGCCCGCAGCCTCCCACCCCCTAGCCGGCCGAGCACGGAACCCAGCGACCCGGGACCCAGGGGTGACCACCCCCGCCGGGGACCCAGCAGAGCCCAGGGACTCAGATCCCATCAGGCAGCCACCGAGATCGATCAGGCAGATGCCAAAAATCTTTAACTCCCTGACCCGGGAGCAGCGGACACTCAGGCAGACCAAGGCACCACACCCCACACCAAGTGTGGCAGGGGAGGGGAGGCAAAGATGTACAGCAGCAAAAGAAGTCCCAGGAGAGGGGAGGAGTCAAAGGCCCCACCTGACACATGAGACGTAGTCCCTCCAGCGTGTCCTGGGTTTTCCCTTAGGTCTCCTCCCAGTCGGATGTGCCCAGAAAACCTCACTAGGGAGGCATCCAGGAGGCATCCTGACCAGATGCCCAAGCCACCTCAACTGGCCTTCTCACCCGCACCCCCAGCAGAAACGGGCGGACTCTGGGAACCGAAGATGGTTGTACCCTATGTGCAGTAGTACTAGGACCAAAGTGAATAGGGTGTATATGGAGAGCATGAGTGGGTGTCTAGCGTTCATTTTTCTGTCTAAGGTCGCGTGTGTGTGTGTGTGTGTGTGTGTGTGTGTGTGTGTGTGTGTGTGTGTGTGTGTGTGAGCATGAGGGAGGCAGTGTGTGACTGTGTCTGTATATGACTGTATGTGTCAGGTGGAAGTCTGGGCGTCTCGGCTTAGGCTACTGCCCTCGCGACCCGACTCCGGATAAGCGGCTGAAAATGGATGGATGGAACATTCTGGATCTGTTTCTTTGCTTTCTTCATTCTTTTTTTTTATGTATCAAAGTCACAATCAGGGTTTTATCACCATATGTGTGAGAGCCACAGCATCAGGAAATTGTTGCGGTAGAAAGATTAAAAATAAGAGATAATCAAATACAGGAAGTAAGAATATAATCATGATAAAATAATATAAAGTAACACATATAAAGTAACAGTACTTAGAGAGACGGCTGCTATATACAAGACAGTGTAGGTGCTAGTCAGAGCAGATCAGTTCAGGTACAAACACAACACCGTGTCAGGTGACTGGAACCACACAAGGATTGTTGTTCACGAGTCCAACAGCAGAGGGAAAGAAACTGTTCTTGTGGCGAGAGGTTCTGGTCCAAATGGATCTGAGCCTCCTGCCAGATGGGAGCGAGTCGAAGAGACTGTGTCCAGGGTGACTCGGCATTGGCAAATGCTCAAAATCAAATGACTATGACTCAAGCCAATCGAACCTGATTGGGACACCCTAGGCCTAATGAAGGATGAACTCATCAGACTTTGTGTTGCATTTTTTTCAGCTTTGGTGCTTGAGGCACTAAATGGTTTAAAAGTTTGATGAAACTTGCACAAAATTTGGAACAAATCCAGGTAATTTCTGTCATTAAAATCAAAATGTTTTGTCGAGGAATTAACAGATCGTACAAGGTTGTCCCCAGTGCTTTATAGGCCTCATGGGGCCCAACGCCAGGCTAAGCAACATTTATTTATTTTAAATTGTTTCTTTTATGCACCAAATTAACATTTAAAATGCTCCAATCAGAGTATAAATGAAAACTCATAGTTTGCTTAATAGAAATTTCCTAGAATAATTTTGTACTGATTCAAGGCTTCGTTAAGTGCACCAGACTCAAATTTACTCCTACACATTTTACAGTCGCACCATGTTGGTGATCACCAGTGATCGCGGGCACAGTTTAGGAAGATTGACAAACGATAAACAAAAATTTGTGCAGAAGCGGGCCAAAGTTTGGGTTCATTTTAAACTCAAAGAAGTGAAGACATAGTCGTGTCATGGTGAGGTTCAGGCAGTAACCCAATCGCAGGAATAGCAAGCCTTGGTTCAGGTTCAGGGTTTTCAGTAACCAAAATTCACAGGGCACCTGGACGGAGCTGTAGCTGACCTGCACAAAGCACAGAAACAGAGATGATCAGAAAACCAGTAACAGAAACAAAAACCACAAATCTAAATAAAAAGGAGCAACTCATAACAGGCCGAGTGTCTGCACTGTAAAACAAAGTTATCTTACCATAACAGCCCAATTTCAATCCAAAGCCCCCTGAACAGGAAACGCCCAATGTTAGCCAGCCTCGGGGAGAATCCACGACCACGCAGGCTGATGCTAATGATAATGGGTAGGACGCCCGCTCCAAGTGGGGACAGGAAAAATGCACATTAATCGTGTTCACATTAAACTAAGACTGAATAACTTTACAAGTGAAAGAAAAAGCCCCACCATCTTGCTTTTGTAAGTAAGTTTTATTTCTACAGCACTCATCACAGACATAGAATCACAACGTGCTTCACATAGATCAAAACAAATGAAACAAAGTCATAAAAGTCTCTAGCCTGGCCTGCCAGACTCGTCCTCTGGTTAAGTCTGCACAGAGAGAGAGTCTGGTACTCAAAGGCAGAGAGGCACATGAGGGGTGGGACTAGGCAGCTCAAAAATAACCAATCAGAAAACAGACGGAAATGCCGACTGTAGCTTACGACACTGTCGTTTTTAGCTGTGGTCAAAAAGTTGAAGATATTTCTTAAGTGATAAAAACAGTTTGATTGGTCAAAAACACTCAAATTCCTCAAGTCACTACCCAAAGCTCGTGACCATAGGTGAGGGTAGGAACGTAGATCGAGCTTTGCCTTCCGGCTCAGCTCTCTCTTCACCACGACAGACCTGTACAACGCCTTCTTCAGATGCAGCACCAGTCCGCCTGTCGATCTCATGCTCCGTCTTTCCCTCATTCGTTAACAAGACCCTGAGATACTTAAACTCCTCCCCTTGGGGCAGGACCTCATCCCCGACTCAAGCATGGTCTCGGATTTTGAGGAGCTGATTCTTATCCCAGCTCCTTCACACTCGCTCTGTGTCCCGCTCCAGTGAGAGACAGAGATTACTTTCTAGTTGAAGCCAACAGGAACACATCATCTGCAAAAAGTAGAGACAGCAAGCAGAGTGTTGTTAACGAATGGCTTATAACACCACATAGTAGTCATAGTTTTAAACTTCCGGACAAAAAGACTTTTTTTAAACAAAAACACAGTGGGCTTCTCTACCACCAGGCTTAGCAGGCTTTCAGGAGTAAACCCTGTCAAATACAGAAAAGCATCCTTGGTATTTAGAATGTAGTACAACGTTTGCTAACTAGGTGGCGCTCGTATATCCAAAACTGCATTTTACTGATTTTTTCAGAAGTTAAAATTTTGAACAAAGGTATTTTGTCCTGCTTGTTTGTTGTGCTGTCAGACTATTAATTATATACACAATTAACATATTTTGAAGACATTTGAAGAACATAGTGTGGTAGAGGTCACCTTCACTGAAGAACATGTTCAGTAATGATTATGACGGGTCACTCTGAGTGTTTCATGCAGGCTGAACATAAAATAGTCTCCTACACCTATCTCCTGCAGTAGCTTCTGATAAAAAACAGACGGTGAAACTCTAGGATAGAAAATCCTGACAGATCTACGTCACCCTGTCACTAACATTCATGGACTCACCCATCTGGACTCACGACGGGGACGGCTGTTGTTGGTTTAGTCCAGGAAACAGCAGAGAACGTCTCTGCTACTAGAAACTAACTGTTAGCATTAGCAACTCCACCACACAGCAGAACTCCTCCAGGCTTGTGTTATTGGTGGAGATGTGGTGTCAAAATGTGTACAAGTTCATGGGGTATAAATACATTGAAAGGCACTGTAGAAGGTGTGAAAGTGTCTTACATAGTTCTAGACCATCTCATAGGGTCTGGGGCCTTTAGGTGGTAGAACTAAAACAACTGTTAAAGTAAACTATTGTGAGTCTTAATGTGATAGTTGAGAGGAAAAACGGGAGCAGAGCTCAGCAAACGTTAAGTGATTTCTGATTCTGGTCTCCAGGAGAAGCCAATCATCAGGAACTGGACCAGCAGCATAACCCAAATCAGGTCATCCAGCAGCAGTATGTGACTTTCAAACCTCAGACACATGCCTACAACAGTCCTGTGTTAAAGAAGGGTATTCTGGGAAATTTGGAGCCCAAGGAACCAGAGCCGCCAGGGATGCCTGGAGGTCCTGGAGAGGGAGCCAAGCCGTTTGTGCTAGGTCCAGAGTACAAGGACTCTGTCCAAGCTTCAATCAAAGAGTTTGGCTTCAACATGGTGGCTAGTGACATGATCTCCTTGGACAGAACAATCAGTGATATACGACATGAAGAGTGAGTACTGCACTTTACTTTGAAAATACTCGGCCACATATTCTTCAGAAAGCAAAGTTCTGTCTTCTGCAGACCAGAACTATCTTTGTAGGACCTGTGATGAAAGCACAAGATGCGTCTCAGTTGGTCAGGCCCAACTGAAGCGTGCTGACAGCAGACAGGAATTAACAAAGATCTCAGTCAAACCAGCCATCTTTCTTTCTGGAAACGCTAGCAAAGTCGACCACGTTCGGCTTTGACTCTCCTTAAAGGTGCAGTATGTAAGAATATAGTGAGATTTTTACAGTGAGAGAGTCCCTCCTCCTCATTTAGGAGGGAAGGTTGTACTGAAACATGTTTCATGGTTGCAGGAACTAGGGTTGCAGAGATGAACTGGTTTGACTGTTTACCCCAGTTAACCCCCCATAAAAACGTCTCCAACACCACCACTAAAGCAGACCCGCCAACCTTGTCAAATTTTTTTGAGTACCACTTGTGCAGCGTTTTTTCGCGGACTTTTGCATCTCCGTTGCTTTTCACGCTGTAATCTCCCCATCCACTGGATGGAAAATTTTATACACACACACACACGCACACACACACACACACACACACACAGTTTACCTTACCGGAGGGAGAGAGGAGCAGCGTGCAGGCAGGAGGGGGCGGGGGTGTTACGCTAGGTTAGACAGGATAGTTTTTTTTCTTTGCTTCTCTACGATGATTGGCTTAAACTTCTTCACCACGCCGCTGAGTCGTGTTGTCACGCGGTCTCTGCGCTCCTCTGGCAGCCGTCTCCTTGTCATCCCTAAAGTCAGGACGCATATTCACGGCGAGGCGTCATTCCAGTACTACGGTCCTCGCCTCTGGAACGAGCTGCCAGGAGACCTCAGGGCTGCTGAGAAGGTTCATGTTTTTAGAAACGGGCTCAAGACCCATCTATTTAGCTTAGCTTTTAACTTTTAACACTTTTTAAATTATTTAATTACTTAGGTTATTTATTGATTTATCAATTTTTTTATTTATTTAATGTATTCTTTCTTTATACGTGCTTTTTAAACAGTTTTTTACCATGATTTATGATCAACATTAATATCTATATAACTTTTTATATTACAATTCTCATTTTAGCTCTTTTGATTTTATATTTTAGCCTTAATTTAACCTTTTTCCAGTGCTTCCTCTGTGGGAGCCCTCCGCCCCGGCGGCAGTGGTCGGCTGTGGTGGCCTGGGTGCTTTCCAGGTGTGCCTGGGTGGTGGTGGGGGTCTCTTCCCTCACTGCCCTGGGCGCCCTGTGTCGGTGCCTTGGCTGCTGCTGTGGATCTGCTGCTGCCGGGGCGGATGACTTCCCTGATGGTGTTTCCTTATCCTTATCTTAGCTGGTCTGGCTCATCTGATCTCAGTCAATCATGTTTTTTACCATGGGGAAGGAGGCATGTATGTGTGTGTGTGTGTGTGTGTGTGTGTGTGTGTGTGTGTGTGTGTGTGTGTGTGTGTGTGTGTGTGTGTGCCGGAGGAGGAGTGTTGTGAAGGGGTTTTTATTGTCAGACTGTTTTTAAAATTCTGGGGATGGGAGGGAATGTGGGTATGCGGGGCCTTTTTAATATGTTAAGCACTTTGAGTTACATGTATTATAGGTTAAAGTGATATATATATAAAGTTGACTGATTGTCAGACATGAGGACCACACATGCATATTTGCCACAGAACTCAACTCACGTATGCGTAGCTTTATGCGTAGTTTAGAGGGGTGAGTCGTGCCAGAGTAAACAGATGTTTCAAGTTTCAAGTTTTTTTATATAGCGCCAAATCACGACAAGGCACTTTTATTTATTTAACCTTTATTTATCCAGATGAGTGGACTGAGAACACATTTCATTTCCACCAACGATCTGGCCAAGAGGTCATGTGGTCATGTTATGTGGTTGATCACATTATAACTGAAATGAGGAACCAAACAGTTTCATGAGTTCAGTTCATGAAAAATGGGATCAAAAACAGAAGTGTTGTGTTTATATTTTTGTTCAGTGTAGTTAAAGGTGTGGTTCACTGAAAAAATTTTTTTTTTAATGGTTATGTCTGACTCTAAACGAGTCACTGAGTGTTTTACTCAGGCTGAACATGAAAGTAGTCTCCTACACCTATCTCCTGCAGTAGCTTCTGATAGAAAACAGACGGTGAAACTCTAGGATAGAACATCCTGACAGATCTACGTCACGCTGTCACTAACATTCATGGACTCACCCATCTGGACTCACGACGGGGACGGCTGTTGTTGGTTTAGTCCAGGAAACAGCAGAGAACGTCTCTGCTAGTAGAAACTGTTAGCATTAGCAACTCCACCACACAGCAGAACTCCTCCAGACTTGTGTTACTTGTGGAGATAAAACACTGCACATCAGTAGTAGAGTGAGTTTTCTCCACTGAGCACTCGCTGTAAGTCTTCTGAGCATGCGGGCCACTTTGTGGCCGTGAACTGTTTACATCGGAGAGTGTTTGGCATCTCGTTTCAGTTCTAATGTGAGCAACCACATAAAAAAATTCTATTTACTCAAAAAAGCAGAATTGATCAAAACTTGTCGTGTGAACGAAGCTTAAGACATCTTTATTGTCTTAGTTGGACCTTAAAAATGTGTCAGTTGGGTGGATTGATTGAATTTTAAGTAACTGCAGTGACAGATGAGGCCTGCAGAATGACTGTATCTTCTCTTCTCCAGGTGTCAGTACTGGCATTATGATGAACGGCTGTTGACGTCCAGTGTGATAATAGTCTTCCATAACGAGGGCTGGTCAACCCTCATGAGAACCATCCACAGTGTCATTAAGAGGACTCCTAGACAATTCTTGGCTGAGATTGTCATGATAGATGACTTCAGCAACAAAGGTTTTTTCTGAAGACAATTCTGTCTTGTTTCCCTTCAGCAGTCGCCTCTGCATGTCCTCTGTCTTCGTTTAGTCCTACTAGAACAGCATGTGTTACCAGCTTTGAGTTTCTGCTACCTATCGAGTGGGCTGGCTGTAAAATTCAATTAATGTTATAGAAAACTGTGTGTGGGTGCACGTGTGTGCACACATGCTCATGTTTGTGTGTGCGTGTGTGAACGTCCGTGTTTGCAGTCCATTTGAAGGAACGCTTGGAGGAGTACATCAAGCAATGGAACGGTCTTGTAAAACTCTTCAGAAATGAAAAAAGAGAGGGCCTGATACAAGCCCGGAGTATTGGAGCCAAGAAGGCCACCAAAGGACAGGTAATCCCTGACGTTACTCTCTATTCTCATACCCTAGCTTGAAATCTAAGAAGGTTGCAGACAGGCTGCTTTTGGGAAGTTGTTAGTAGAGATGCTCGATGTTGGCTTTTTTTAACCGATATACCAATATTGTCCAACTCTTAATATCTGATACTGATGTTAATCAATACCAATACACACTACCGGTCAAAAGTTTTAGAATGCCCCAATTTTTCCAGTTTTTGTTGGAAACGATGCAGTTTAATGTCACATTACACTCTGAAATGAAAGCATAGTACAAATAAGCAGTTGGAGTTAAAAAAAGAAATCATGGAATCAATTTATAGACCAAAATGTGTTCTAAACTTTTGACTCATCAGAGTAGCCACCTTTGGCAGATATAACAGCTGAACACACTCGTGACATTCGTTCTACAATAGAAATCAAATGTTCTTCAGAAAGTTCTTGCATATCTGTTGCAGAAGTTCCCATAGATGTGTGGCACTTGTAGGTTGCTTTGCTTTCACTCTTCTGTCCAGTTCATCCCAAACCTGCTCCATGGGGTTTCAGTCTGGATTCTGCGCTGGCCACTTTGTGTTTACAAGCTCACCATCTTGTTCTTTTTCCCCGAGGTAGTTCTGGCATAGCTTGGACTTATGGTTTGGGTCAATATCTTGCTGTAGGATGAACCCCTGACCAACTAGGCGCATACCAGAGGGTACTGCATGGTACTGGAGAATGTTTCAGGGTGCCCCTCACTCTGTACAAGTCACCGACCCTGGATCCAACAAAACAGCCCCAGTCCATCACACTTCCTCCTCCATGTTTGACAGTTGATGCCACACACTGTGGAACCATCCTTTCACTACTCAACGGCATACAAAGATCCTGCGTGATGAACCGAAGATTTCAAATTTGGATTCATCAGTCTTCCAGTCTTCAGTAGTCCAACGGCAGTGTTTCATGGCCCAGGCAAGCCTNCAGATATAACAGCTGAACACACTCGTGACATTCGTTCTACAATAGAAATCAAATGTTCTTCAGAAAGTTCTTGCATATCTGTTGCAGAAGTTCCCATAGATGTGTGGCACTTGTAGGTTGCTTTGCTTTCACTCTTCTGTCCAGTTCATCCCAAACCTGCTCCATGGGGTTTCAGTCTGGATTCTGCGCTGGCCACTTTGTGTTTACAAGCTCACCATCTTGTTCTTTTTCCCCGAGGTAGTTCTGGCATAGCTTGGACTTATCGTTTGGGTCAATATCTTGCTGTAGGATGAACCCCTGACCAACTAGGCGCATACCAGAGGGTACTGCATGGTACTGGAGAATGTTTCAGGGTGCCCCTCACTCTGTACAAGTCACCGACCCTGGATCCAACAAAACAGCCCCAGTCCATCACACTTCCTCCTCCATGTTTGACAGTTGATGCCACACACTGTGGAACCATCCTTTCACTACTTTCTCTTATTCTGACGTCTTAGCAGTGGCTTTCTTGCTGCAACTCGTCCTGTCAAACCTGCAGCTCCAAGTCTTCTCTTGACGGTTGAAACTGAGACTTGCTTACTACTACCACTATTAAGCTGTGCTTGAAGCTGTTGTCCTTTGAGCCGCCTATCGCACAAGCTGTTAACTCAAAGAAACTTGTCCTCTGATGCACTTGTGGCTTTGGGTCTGCCAGACTTCTTCCTGTTAGAGTTTGCCCCAGTTTCTGAGTGCCGTTTGATGGTGGAGTTATTTATTCTGTTTCCAACAGCAGCTGAATCTCATTGTCTCTAAAGGTGATGCTAAGATGTGTTTGTTAGTTAGTAATGTATTTTTAATTTTTCTGTATATTGTAGATATGGCGATAAAACATTTATAAAGATCTTCAGCTAAAAGCAAGCCTCAGGGGAAGATTTTGTTTTCGTTTTAGTCCATTGTCACTACCATCAACATATAAATATTGGACAATGGGTTTCCATAGACTCCAATAACATGTTTTTCAAGAAAAATGGGAGGTGGCCACCACCGCCATTTTGACCGTGTCACAGGTTCCGTCAAGCCCAGACAATTCCACAAAAGGGAAGAGAGGAGGAGCTGAGGGTGGGGCTGTAAGGCTTGGATCAACTGACGACACCCGGTCGAACTAGCTACAAGCTAACCTGAAGCTAACCCAAAGCTAACGCGGAGGTGGGAGCTAAGCTAACGGAGGTAGCAACCTAACTACAACCGGAGTTAACTGTGCACAACACCAGAGCTT
Source organism: Nothobranchius kuhntae (assembly GCA_006942095.1). Lineage (NCBI taxonomy): Eukaryota > Metazoa > Chordata > Actinopteri > Cyprinodontiformes > Nothobranchiidae > Nothobranchius > Nothobranchius kuhntae. The sequence continues at coordinate 605,639 of SSNQ01034431.1, forward strand.
CTGAGTCAGAGATAGACCGGGCTGACCGCTGGGTAAAACCGGGTGGAACACAGAGGTCTCCGAGAGCTCCACAAGCCGGCAGCCACACAGCAGACAAGCGCCGCTGCGATCTGAGATGCGCAGAGCTGCCGCTGGGGAGAACCGGGTGGAAAGGTTTCCATCCCAGAGCTCCACAAGCCGTCAGCCCACGCAGCAGCACACAGAAGCCGCGATCAGTCAGAGATGGACCGGGCTGCGGGGAGAAACAGCCGGCATTCCGGGTGGAAAACATCGGTCTCCCGAGAGCTCCACAAGCCGATAGTGGGAACCCAGCTCCACCAACATGTTATATTTCAACCCATTTTCTAAAGTGCAGCATTATGTTAAATGCACTGGGTTTTACCCTATTACATTTAAAT
>SSNQ01034431.1:607060-619134 GCA_006942095.1 Nothobranchius kuhntae
ACTACACGTGTCTGCAGCACGATTAGACACACATTTATATAGTTTATCAGGAAAAAAAGTTGATTTGGGGGTGACTTGCTCTTTCAATTTTTCACCCGCATTGTGGGGGCTTGGTCACTACACACGGCAAATTTCTACTTTTATTAAGGGTGAAACGATAATATCAGAAATCCCTAGTCCTTAGGAACTAGTTCTAAATGAACAGCTGAGATGTGACTCCACCCCGAGGCCACATGGACACACACACACTGCTCAGTATAAGTGAGTACACCCCCTTTAAAAAGTATGAATTTAATCGGTAGCTCAGTGGGAAAAAAAGAACAATTTCCAGATTTTTCACAAGGGTGGGTTTTATTGACCCCTCCCTGGGCTGCCACCTTACCGTGGTGGAGGGGTTTGAGTGTCCCAATGATCCTAGGAGCTAAGTTGTCTGAAGCTTTATGTGATAGGGTCACCCATGGCAAACAAGTCCTGGGTGAGGGATCAGACAAAGAGCAGCCCTTAGACCTCTAAGGATGAATAATATAAATGGAAACCGTGTTCCCTCGCCCGGACGCGGGTCACTGGGGCCCCCCTCTCGAGCCAGGCCTGGAGGTGGGGCACGTGGTGAGCGCCTGGTGGCCAAGCTTTCACCCATGGAGCCCAGCCGGGCACAGCCCGAAGAGGAAACGTGGATCCCCCGTAGCAATTATGACATGTTAATTATGACCAATAAGATGTGATTTTCCATATAAATATGAATAATCAATCTGATTCATCTTTGAATGTTTAATCAGAAGATTCTAGAGTTCTTTACTTCTTTAGGGATCATAAACACACTTCGTATTAATTCAGACAGAGTCGGTATATAGTTTATAAAATGAATTTATTTCTTTTTCTAAACTAATCATTTATACATGACAAGATATGAATAATGAGATGTGGTGTGGTGGATGTGAGGTGATGTGATGGAAGTTAGATGTTGTAGCAACCGTTCTTTGTATCTGAGAGAAACTGTGAACTCTGGGTGTAAAAGGATTAGTTGTTTGGTTCTAAACTAGAGTTGTTTATTTAAAAACAGCATCAGACGCAATCTGTCTTGCCAAGTCTACGTACTCTTGGTGTAGAGGTTCTCGTTTGATTTGGGGGTCGATGGTCACTGCCGGTGGAGTGAACTCATATCAGTAACCCGTAGATGGTTCCGATAGGACCCGTCCAGTCTGAGATCCCTCGGGGTGAAGGCCGAAAGCTGGAATGCTTATTTCCATCTAAGGTTGATGTTTGTTTGGCTCTAAGAAGAGCCGGTTGTCTGGTATCAGCTGCAGCGTTGCAAAGAGGTTTTGACTTAAGGGCAAAGGATATTATTTCAAAAGAGGCTTCTTTCCCGATTATTCGGGAAGTAATTCCTGTCTTGTTAAAACACAATGTTATGATTTCTGGCCATCATCCATCCATCTTCATCCACTTATCCAGAGTCGGGTCGTGGGGGCAGCAGCCTAAGGCGAGAGGCCCAGACTTCCCTCTCCCCAGCCACTTGGGCCAGCTCCTCCGGGGGAATCCTGAGGTGTTCCCTGGCCAGGTGAGAGACATAGTCCCTCCACCATCCTGGGTCTACCTTAAGGTCTCCTCCTGGTTGGACGTGCCCAGAAAACCTCACCAGGGAGGCGTCCAGGAGGCATCCTGACCAGACGCCCGAGCCACCTCAACTGGCTCCTCTCAATGTGGAGGAGCAGCGGGTCTACTCAGAGCCCCTCCCGGATGACCGAGCTTCTCACCCTATCTCTAAGGGAGAGCCCGGCCACCCTACGGAGGAAACTCATTTCGGCCGCTTGTATCCGTGATCTCGTTCTTTCGGTCACTACCCAAAGCTCATGACCATAGGTGAGGGTAGGAACGTAGATCCACCGGTAAATCGAGAGCTTCGCCTTCTGACTCAGCTCTCTCTTCACCACGACAGACCGGTACAACGCCCGCATCACTGCAGATGCAGCACCAATCCGCCTATCGATCTCACGCTCCAGTTTTCCCTCACTAGTGAACAAGACCCTGAGATACTTAAACTCCTCCACTTGGTGCAGGACCTCATTCCTGATCCGGAGAAGGCACTCTACCCTTTTCTGAATCAAGACCACGGTCTCAGATTTAGAGGAACTGATTCTCATCCCAGCTGCTTCACACTCGGCTGCAAACCGCTCCAGGGAAAGTCTGATGAGGAGGAGGAGGTCTTCGAAGTATTCTGCCCACCGATCCACAACGTCCTGAGTAGAGGTCAGCAGCACACCGTCCCCACTATAGATAGTGTTGGTAGCGCACTGCTTTCGCCCCCTGAGGCGCTGGATGGTGGACCAGATTCTCTTCGAAGCCGTACGGAAATCTTGCTCCATGGTCTCACCGAACTCCTCCCATGCCCGGGTTTTTCCCTTGACGACCACCCGAGCCACGTTCCGCTTTGACTGCCAGTACCCGTCAGCTGTCTCTGGAGTCCCACAGGCCAAAAAGACCTGATAGGACTCTTTCTTCAGCTTTACAGCATCCCTAACCGCCGGTGTCCACCAGCGGGTTTGGGGGTTGCCACCACAACAGGCACCGACGATCCTGCGACCACAGCTCCCGTCAGCCGCCTCAACAATGGAGATACGGAACAGGGTCCATTCAGACTCAATGTCCCCCGCCTCCCCCGGAACATTTTAGAAGTTCTGTCGGAGGTGGGAATTGAAGCGCCATCTGACAGGAGACTCTGCCAGACGTTCCCAGCAGATCCTTACGATACGTTTGGGTCTGCCTGGTCTGACCGACATCCTCCCCCACCAATGGGAAACACCATTGCTAAACATGGCTTACATTATCACATCTATGCTGATGACTGTCTAATTAATCTTGTTTAAAATCAGTCAAGTTCCATTAATCAGCTTCTAGAATATCTCAGAAATTAAAGCCTGGCTAGCTTCCAATCTTCTAAAGCTCACTGATAATAAGACCGAGGCCATTCTCTTCAAACCAGAAAATTATTTTTCATACATTTGCTGCCTTTGATCTCACCCCTTTAATCTTAATCCCAGTGTGACCAGCCTTGGGGTTAAACTGGATGCCAATTTGTCAATGTCTGCACATGTTAATGCCACTGTTAGAACCAGTTTCTTCCAGCTTCATCGCCTTACCCGACCAAAGCCCATTCTTAAGAGGCTGCGTCTAGAATCTTTTATTTATGCATTCATCACCTCCAGACTGGACTATTCCAACTGAGTTTTCATCTGTGTAAGTGCGTCCGCCCTCAACCGTCTACAGAAAGTCCAGAATGCCACAGCAAGATTTCTTTCATACACAAATAAATGCTAATAGTTACATCACTTTCATTCTGGCTGATCTTCACTGGCTTCCTGTGCACTATCGAGTGAAATACAAAGTTTTAACTTTTGCCTTCAAAGCCCTGAATGGTCTTGCCCCCCTATACCTGTCAGGGCTGCTCGCCTCCTACATCCCCTCCAGGTCACTAAGGTCTGCTGACCATTTACTGCTCCATGTTCCCAAAATGTGATATAAAGCTCATGGGGGGGGGCATGCGCTTGCTGCTCCGACTTTTGAATGCCCTCCCTCTGGTGGTGCGCCAGGCTTCTTCACTGGCAATGTTTAAATCCAAATGGTAAATGGCATTTACCATTTAAATCTAGCCTAAAGACACATTTCTGTTATTTAGCTTTTGGCCAGTGAATGTTCTTTTGTGCTGTGCTTCTGTCTTTCGTGGCTGTTTTATCTTTCTGTTTTGATCTTAGGTTATTTTTTTTATGACTGTTTGTGTGTGTGTGTGTGTGTGTGTGTGTGTGTGTGTGTGTGTGTGTGTGTGTGTGTGTGTTTTATGTGTACGAAGGTGAATTAGAATTTTTATGGCTTTTTACCTTTAAATGCTTTCACACTGTGCAGCACTTAGTCAGCTGACATGCTGTTTTTAAATGTGATCTACAAATAAATATTTGGATTGGATTCAAAATAGCCTAAAGGCCAGAGCGAGTGTGTACAGTAGCTGAGAACCAGGTTTTTAAGGAATTAAAGCACAAACGTAGGGAGCTGAAGTAAACATTTCTGCTACATATGCAGGCGTCTAATCTCTCTCTTTACTTGGAGATAGATTAGTATGTGTACCAGATATAATTAGATATTTGCATTAGTTCTAAAATACACGGTAGTGTCGAGCACTAGCAGGACCACTGGTCAAAACTGTTCTACTATATGAGATATCTTTTTGTCGTAGGTTCTGATCTACTTGGATGCTCATTGTGAGGTTGGAATCAATTGGTATGCTCCACTGGTCGCACCCATTTCCAAAGACAGGTAAAGTACAAGAACATTTCATCCTAACAGAGCTGTGATTGACAAAGACCTTAAGAGTTGCGTTATTAACTCATTCACTGCCAGCCGTTTGCTGATCAGAAAGCCCCTGTCTGCCAGTGTTTTTGAGTATCTTTACTGTTTATTGAAGGGTCACAGAGAACATCTATGATGATGTCAATGCCAAAATGACCACAACAAAGACTAGACTCACTTTTTCCATCAGGAAGAATCAGCGTGTTTCTAGCGTTATCTGTACTTTCATAATCCGTTGTCGAATTGTAAGCTGTAGAAGTTTTTCCAGTTGGCGCCTCGCTTTTTTCACAGCCCAAAGCGATCTCCTAATTCATGAATTTTCTGCTTCCTGATCATGTGAACTGTGACACACACGGATTAAGATCAGCTTTAGAGACGTGATGTTAATTCTCACGATGCCGGGGCCCTTTCTGACGCCTGCCCCATTAAAAGAATGCAATTGTGGCAGTAAACGAGTTAAATGACCTGTATCATGCTTATTTACACCTTTCAGAGCAAGGCCACATGCTGCAGCAACACTTCAGTCAGAAGGAAACTGAAACTGAAATCTAGCTGCTGTCAGTAGCAATGTAACTTATTTCAAATGTAAAAACTCAACTAAATAGTTCAAAAAAGAAAAAAAAGTCTCACGACTTTGCGTGTAAGAGGTTTTTATTTATGATTATTACCTCACCTCCCTCCGCTGGTCCGGGTTTCGGGGGCAGCATCCCAAGCAGGGCCTCCCATGCAATACTCTTCCCGGCCAAGTCCGCCAGCTAATACTCCTGAAGTGCTCCCCACAGGGTGCCCCTGGGAACATGGTTATAAGCCTTCTCCAAATCCACAAAACACGTGGATTGGTCTGGCAAACTCGCATGACCCCTCCATCACCCTAGCAAGGAAAAAGAGCTGGTCCACAGTCCCATGACCAGGACAAAAACCACATTGATCCTTCTCAATCTGGGATTCAGCCATCGACCAGACCCTTCACTCCAGTACCCTGGAGTAGACCTTTCCAGGGATGCTGAGGAGTTGTGATCCTCCTATAGTTGGAACACACCTATCCAGCTGTCTGCAGCACCTTTGTGGACCAGCAGAGGACCTCCAGCTGTGACAGGAAATGCATGCTTGAAGCAAAAAAACACTTTAGGGTTTTTTCCTTAGGAAATTATAAAAAATGGTCAAAGCTCCAAAAATGAAAACTTTTTCATGATTTAGGACCTTTACACTCATTCACATTCTCAACTTATGTTGTTGGTTTGTTTTTGAGACAAAGTGTTTGCTTTCTGTGTTTTTACTTAAGGTGTATAATCCACAGACTAGGATTAGCTGTTTAGACTGTTAAGTACAGTTCAACCCTCTTATCTCATCTTTTTGGCCTTTCGTTTTAGAGAATATCTTAACTTCAGTAGCGTGTTGGAGCCTTTCAGAAGGGAACAAAAATGAGGTTGATTAATTTTTTCCCCACAGTTTCAAGATTAAAGTCAAAGTGCCGAGAAACAAAAACGGTAAATAGTTATTTTAACAGTCATCTGAAGAAGTGAACCATGACTCTGAGGGCTTTGGATAAAAGGCGAGGTGTAGTACTTTTTTCCCACCCCAGTGTTGAGAACAGCAGCAGAACATCCTTCAAATTAAAGAAGCTGAATGATGGTATTTAAAATCTCTGAGAGCAAATGTATAGACAGCATAAGAGGTCTGAAGTGGTTTGATTCATTAAATTCCTCGATTCATTTTTTTACTGATTGAAAGCTGTTTGTTTCAGTTAAGCTCCGCCCACTTCAATAAAACGTGCCAACAACAGCTCCTTAGGCAAGTCAGCTATTGTATTGGACCTTGGTAGTCTAGCGGTTAAAAGCATCTGTCTTTCATCTTGTTTTGCCATGTGCTGACGTGGGTTCGACTCCCGGTGGTGTGGGCCATCCATCCATCTTCGGCCGCTTATCTGGGGAGAAGGAAGGCCCAGACTTCCCTCTCCCCAGCCACTTGGGCCAGCTCCTCCGGGGAATCCTAAGGTGTTTCCTGGCCAGGTGAGGGACATAGTCCCTCCACCGTGTCCTGGGTCTACCTTTAGGTCTCCTCCCGATTGAACGTGCCCAGAAAACCTCACCAGGGAAGCTTCCTAACTAGATGCCCGATCACCTCATCTGGCTCCTCTCGATTTCAAGTTCAATTCAAATTCAAAAATACTTTATTAATCCCAGAGGGAAATTGATTAATTTTGGATCTACTCCGAGCCCCTCCCTGATGACCAAGCTTCTCACCCTATCTGTAAGGGAGAGCCCAGACACCCTGCTAGGAAAACTCATTTCGGACGCTTACATCCGTGATCTCGTTCTTTAGGTCACTACCCAAAGCCTGTGACCATAGGTGAGGTTTGGAACGATGATCGACTGGTAAGTCAAGAGCTTTCCCTTCCGGCTCAGCTCTCTCTTCACCACGATAGATCGGTGCAACGCCTGCAGACGCAGCACTAATCCACCTATCGATCTCAGCACAGGCGCCACCGGTCCTTCTGACCACCACCAGCAGGCAACACAATCATTCACCTGGTCACACACTGGTTGTGATGAGCTACATTGTAGCCACAGCTGTCCTGGGGCAGAGCCGAGTCTGCCGTACACAGGTGTCACCGGTCCGACCACCTCCAGCGGGCAAGGTGGGTTAGGTGTCTTGCCCAAGGACACAACAGCAGAACTCTCTGGTCGGGGCCAGGATCGAACCTGCAACTTTCTGATTACTGGACAACCTGCTCAACCCGTTGAGCTACTGCTGCCCCAAGAAAAGCTGCACACAGAAAACAGAATCGGTGACTAAGGGCAGCCTTGACAGCGTGCGACTATCGCTGGGAATGAGCCCGATGGGGACCAGGCTCTGACACCGGTCATACAGGGACCTCACAGCCCGCTGGAAGATCTAGTCTAGAGTTATTCTATGAGCATCTAAATATGTCCTGATCATCTTCCAAATGCTGCTCATTTGTTTGTTTGTGTTGTTAAATTTTGTAGGGGCATAGGTGGCACAGGAGTTAAGTGCTCGTCCCGTAATCAGAAGGTTGCAGGTTCGAGTCCCACTCAGTTTTTCGCAGTCATTGTGTCCTTGGGCAAGACACTTAACCCCCCTCACCTGCTGGTGGGGGTCAGACGGACCGGTGGTAACAGTGTACGGTAGCCTCGCCTCTGTCAGTGCTCCCCAGGGCAGCTGTAGCTACATTGTAGCTCATCCCCACCAGCGTGTGAATGGATGAATGCCTGACTGTGTTGTAAAGCGCCTTGGGGGGGTTCTAGGACTCTAGAAGGTGCCTAGTCAAATGTAGACATTTACCATTTGTAGAAATAGTTTAAATTGTTGTATTTCTCTAATGGAATCATTAAACTGCTAAACATGAAAGTTCGTGTAAATTACAGCTGTGTGTGTAGCTCTGCATAGATATAAACACAACAGCTGTGTGTGTAGCTCTGCATAGATATAAACACAACAGCTGTGTGTGTAGCTCTGCATAGATATAAACACAACAGCTGTGTGTGTAGCTCTGCATAGATATAAACACAACTTTTTGGTACGCTGTTATATACGCGTGTGACAGCTCATCACTGTCATGGTTCAGCTGTTACTGCACTAGTGAGTCCACATGGTGCAATCCTTATCTGCACTGAGGTTAGCACAGGTGAAACTCACGATGGTGCCTAAGTACATTTATTCCATTAAAAGCAAAGGTGCAGATGCCAGAAGTCTGATACTTAAAATCCATGTTTAATTGATTTCATGTAATATTCGGATAGTCCGAGATGTTGAGTGTGGCATTTTCATCAGCTGTATCCGAGAGTAATCCGAGAAAAGGAAAAATACAACAAATCTAATCAAAAGTACATACCTGGCGGCTTCCACTGCTTCCTCCTCAGTGCTTTAGCCGTTCACACAGAACCTGATCATCCGTCCCACATGTGTCCCTCTACTCTCTGGCTCTGGTCAGAACAGCACACGAGGCTGCGCTCAGAGTGTGACTGAAGGAAGCTGGAGAAATCTGTCAANGAGTTAAGTGCTCGTCCCGTAATCAGAAGGTTGCAGGTTCGAGTCCCACTCAGTTTTTCGCAGTCATTGTGTCCTTGGGCAAGACACTTAACCCCCCTCACCTGCTGGTGGGGGTCAGACGGACCGGTGGTAACAGTGTACGGTAGCCTCGCCTCTGTCAGTGCTCCCCAGGGCAGCTGTAGCTACATTGTAGCTCATCCCCACCAGCGTGTGAATGGATGAATGCCTGACTGTGTTGTAAAGCGCCTTGGGGGGGTTCTAGGACTCTAGAAGGTGCCTAGTCAAATGTAGACATTTACCATTTGTAGAAATAGTTTAAATTGTTGTATTTCTCTAATGGAATCATTAAACTGCTAAACATGAAAGTTCGTGTAAATTACAGCTGTGTGTGTAGCTCTGCATAGATATAAACACAACTTTTTGGTACGCTGTTATATACGCGTGTGACAGCTCATCACTGTCATGGTTCAGCTGTTACTGCACTAGTGAGTCCACATGGTGCAATCCTTATCTGCACTGAGGTTAGCACAGGTGAAACTCACGATGGTGCCTAAGTACATTTATTCCATTAAAAGCTAAGGTGCAGATGCCAGAAGTCTGATACTTAAAATCCATGTTTAATTGATTTCATGTAATATTCGGATAGTCCGAGATGTTGAGTGTGGCGTTTTCATCAGCTGTATCCGAGAGTAATCCGAGAAAAGGAAAAATACAACAAATCTAATCAAAAGTACATACCTGGCGGCTTCTACTGCTTCCTCCTCAGTGCTTTAGCCGTTCACACACAGAACCTGATCATCCGTCCCACATGTGTCCCTCTACTATCTGGCTCTGGTCAGAACAGCACAGGAGGCTGAGCTCAGAGTGGGATTGAAGGAAGCTGGATCAATCAGTCAATCAATCAATCAAAGATACTTTATTAATCCCAGAGGGAAATTTGAGTTTCAGTACACACAATTCAGAGATCAGACATTCATGGGCAAGACACAAGACCCAACTGACGAGATCCATTTTAGTGAATTTCAGTTTCCAGAAAAGTGCAGAAGCAGCCGTGCACTCAGCACACACAGACAGACTTACCCTTGAGGATAAGATATGGAGGAGAGGAGGAAAAAAGCGTCTGCACCCTCCAAGAGCTGGAAGAAGATGGGAATATCACTGGTTTGGTTCAGCAAATTGGCATATATCTTTTATTTTCATATTGCAGAATGCAAATATAAATGGACAGCAGAACGTTATGCTTTTTCTTTGGTCCAGTTGATGGTGGCGTGGGTGCAGTTTGGCGCTCCCCTCTGGATGGTACCCTAGGCAGCTGCCTAGTTTACCCGCAGGAGGGACCCTCACTGATGATTATAACTGACAACTAATGAAAATCCTGAATTCAGTGACTCAGAACATTAGAATATTGTGAAAAGGTTCAATACTGAAGACCCCTGGTGCCACACTCTAGTCAGCTACTTACCTTAAAACACCTGCACAAGCCTTTAAATGGTCTCTCGGTCTAGTTCTGTAGGCTACACAATCGTACTGCTGACTGGACCGTTGTCCTAAAGACGACCATTGACACCTCGCACAAGGAGGTCATGGCTGGCTGTTCACAGAGCTCTGAGTCCGAACACAATAATAGAGAGGCGAAGGGAAGGACAAGCAATAGAGATAACAAACCCATTCAGGCATGTGGGGGAGATTCACAAAGAGTGGACTGCAGCTGGAGTCAGAGCTTCAAGAACCACCACACACAGACGTATGCAAGACATGGTTTCAGCCGTCCTTGTGTCCAGCCGCTCTAGAACCAGAGACGGCGTCAGAAGCATCTCTCCCGGGCTAAAGACAAAAGGACCGGACTGCTGCTGAGGGGTCCAAAGTTATGATCTCTGATGAAAGTAAATGCTGCATTTCCTTTAGAAACCGAGGTCCCAGAGTCTGGAGGAAGAGAGAGGAGGCACAGAATCCACCATGTTTGAAGTCCAGAGTAAGGTTTCCACAGTCAGTGATGGTCCGGGGCGCCATGTCGTCTGCTGGTGATGGTCCATCGGGTTTTCTGAGGTCCAAGGTCAACGCAGCCGTCTACCAGGAAGTTCTAGAGCACCTCATGCTTCCTGCTGCTGACCAACTTTATGGAGATGCAGATTTCATGTTCCAAGGGATAGGGTTTGTCATCCTGAAGGATTATTTTCTGAAAGTTACTTCGGAAGCAAATATAAATTAATTGGAAGCTGGAGAAGATATTTTTAAGAAGACATCTATATTGATTAGGTATATCCAAAGTGACCTGGCTAATGCTGAGCTACCAGGTTACCTTTCAGTCCATGAATATGACTTGGAGGCAATGAAAGAAACGTGTGAGAAGCAGGATGCAGAAGAGAAGGCAGTGCAAGAAAACATGGCAAAAACTCTTGAGTGACCACGCACCGCTTAGCAAGTCCAAATTTAAGCAAGCTATCAATGAAAACATGTACAAAGCTTTTCTGGCCTTTAAACAAAGAATTTAGGACAGATCTGATGCACTTGACAGAAACCTGGAAGCTTTTCAATGACTGCAAACACAAAAGCAACTAAAAGAAATAACACGGACTGCAGTATCCAAGTTTGACCACAGTGTGTCCGTATTTCATGCACTTTTAATCCAGAAACTGGGGCAAAAAAATTAAATCCTTCATTTTGCAAGTTCTCCCTTCTGAGTGGCCTAGTTTGCTGCAGTGGTTACCTGACAGGTATGCATTTATTCTTTGGGGTTAGGGTTAGTAATTCGATAATAAATGAGATTAGTTGAGCTGATGAGGCTGACTGTTGATGGGTAAACTCTGTGATAAAGAAGTGAGAAATGAGCCAGTACAGTAGACCTGCATATGTTTATGCTCCGTCACATCTCTGTACAAAGGCTGTTTGTGTTTCTTTATCTGGATATAGGTCAGTATGTACAGTCCCACTGATAGATTATATAGATGGTAATGAATACAGTATGGAGCCGCAGCAGGGTGGTGATGAAGACGGACTGGCTAGAGGAGCCTGGGATTGGAGTCTGCTGTGGAAGAGAGTGCCACTTAGCCAGAGAGAGAAGGCCAAACGAAAATATACCACCCAGCCTTATCGGTACTTATGAAAGCATGTTAAAGCTCATCTCAGATGTTTTTCTGTCTCCTTGTCCCACCTCTTGATCCCACCTGTTCTACCCTACACTGTGACATGCACTGTCCCATCCCGTGTCCTTGTGACATTTCCTCGCATCTCCCTCCTGTTCGCTATCCCTACAACTCTTTCCCTTTCTTGTATCTTGTATGCATGTCCCCACCTTCATTCTGTCAGAACGGTTTGTACGGTGCCTTTGATCGACTCCATCCATGGACAGACTTTCGTCATCGAGCCCCAAGGTGGAGGAGACCAGAACGGTTTTGCTAGAGGAGCCTGGGATTGGAGTATGCTCTGGAAGAGAATTCCTTTGGGAGACAGGGAACAAAAACTCAGAAAAACTCAAACCGAGCCATATAGGTACACAAATCTAATGCTTCCTGACTAACGCAGACACAGTCAACATGGATGACAAACAGGCCCTATTAGTATTGCTTTTAATGTTGTTTTCTAAGACCATCTAATACAGTTGTGGTCAGTTTACATACACTTGTAAAAAATATAATATAATGGCTCTACTGAGTGTCCCGTTATTTCTAAAACTCTGATTTTTCTCTGATAGAGTGATTGGAACAGATACTTCTTTGTCACAAAAA
>SSNQ01034431.1:636321-648524 GCA_006942095.1 Nothobranchius kuhntae
GGTTGGGGTCTGGGGTGGTGGGTTGCTGTGCTCGGCGTTGGGCGGGGGAGCCTGCTCATCAGCACCCCAGCAGAAAGGGTCAAACTCTGGTAACCGGTGATGGTTGTACCCCATGTGCAGCAGTACCGGGACCAGAGTGAATAGGGTGTGTATGGGGAGCATGAGGGAGGGAGTGTGTGACTGTGTTTGTGTATGACTGTATATGTCAGGTGGGGCCTTTGACTCCTCCCCTCTCCTGGGACTTCTTTTGATGATATAGATCTTTGTCCCCCCCCCTAGCAGCTCCTGAATGTGTGTGCCGTAAGCCGTGTGACTCCAGTAGGGGTTGGGTTTTTGTTTTATCTTTATTTATGAAACATCTGGCGTTTATTTCTGATTGCTGTGCCACCGGTTACTGGTGAAGACCTCCCTAACAACCCTGCTGTGGTGTTTGTGCTTTTCTTGCAGGGAAATGTCTAGATCGCTCGGACTTGCTTCATAAAGTTTTTATATCAGATTGCGACGTCAGTAAAACCACTCAGAAATGGGAAATGAACAACATAGTTGCTGTATGAAGATGTGAAGAGAAGGCGAGACCGTGCACGTTTGTACAGGAAGTGCTCAGCTACAAACCAAACGGGGCCTTTGCTTGGATGGACTGGGAGAGGGCTGCAGGCTGAAGGGAGTGGTCCTCGGGAGCTGGACTGGTCGTTTCTCTTCCTTTATGGTGGTTGTGTTTTCATCTCGTCTTATTTTCTCCGAACCCGACCGTTTAGCTGACTCGTGTTTACAGGTCATCAGTGATTGGCTACATGTTTTATTCTGCAGGTCAGGCTTAGTAGAAAAACCTACATCGACACTAAGAACCAGCTACGATTTTAAATATGGCAAAATATTTATTCATGAATGAAATTTTTTTCTCTGGTCTTAATGAAATCAGCCTGTTTCAGTCAGGTTTGCAGTAAATAACACAACTTTTCTCTTTTAAATGATTCAAAAGCCACAAAAGCACAAGTAAACCCATTTTATTGTCTCCATTCTTCTGTGTGAGCTGTAAGGACCTCCTGAGTCTGAACGGCAGCGAGATGTTTAAAGTGCGGCGGGAAATGAAAAGGTCTTCTTGTTGTCGAAGGGATCTCGGGTGTTTAGCTGTACTGATGATTATGTTTACATTGTTTTGTACAATATTATTGATGGAGTTCTTTCTAAAGATGATTATGCTGCAGGGAATGAAAGCCCCGAATGATGTAAATATCTAACTTATGGCAGAGATTTAATATTATGGGCTGGCCAGCGGGTAACTGAATGGTTAAATAAAAGTTTTTGCTACTCGAGTAGTGTGAGTCTTGTATGTGTTCTAATACACAGGTCTGCCTACACCAAGCAGCAGTTAAAGAGCAGTTAAACACAGCAGTGACTTCCTGTTCAGATCACTGTCAGATCTTTACTTTGAGGTAAGTTAAAGAAGTAATTCACTGGGAAACTGGAGTGTCATTTAGTCCGTTTCTTTATTTCGTATAATTGATGATACAGTTTCAATGCAACAGGAGAATGTGGGTTAGTACAACAATATGGAGTTAATGTCAGATCAATCACATTAACCAACATGTTGAATTATAGAGCACATTTGTTCATTTCAACCATTCCTCTGACTAAAAGTAACTCCAGGTAGAAAAGTTTTTCAATCCAAAAAGAATCAATGATGGCCGCTGGACTTCTGTGGTTTCACTTTTCACCCTAGAAATATGGGAGGGCTCATGGGGAGCCTAAGCCACGCCCACCTACTTCCGGACCACGGGTCACCAGAAGAACGAAAAATTATGCAAGTCAACGGGGCTAAAAACGCTATTTTCTAATTCCACTTGTTTTGTTCCATGGAGTTAACATATGTCCGTGACTTTTAAAAACACATTTTGATACCAAGAACGCGCTTATTTTCCAAAGGGGTAACGCTATTTTAGGTTTTGTGTAAAAATAAGTCCAGGACCACAAATGCGCTTCGTGAAAGTGACGTCATCAAACCAGACATGGAGGAAACTGAGGGGAAAGGGCTGTAAGTTCAGCAAACTTCCCACAGGAGGAAAGAACCACCATAAATCTGGTCATGTGGTAAGTAGCAGCTACGCTAGGGGGGAGGAGCTTATGTGGTCTGTGCTCAAACCCCTGGCATTACTTTTCATTTAAATTTAATGGCATCTGTGTGATCCACGGCCTGAGGCAAAGCAGGTTAGAAATGTGGTTTTAGCCCATTCAGGGACCCGAGTTGACTGGAGAGGGAGGAGACTTAGGCCCCCTATAAACTGTAGCAGTCTTTTGTTGCTAAACAAGTAGAAACTCCTTATGAATACCCCTCCTCCGTACCCCCCTGAAGTGCGTTGATGTTGGGCCCTATTGTGTTGGAATGGTTGTTTTGATTAGATGTAGGATGTTATGTGCTACTTGAAGATCCTCCAGCAGAGGGCATCAGGCATGTATAGCATAGCAGAACATTGTCTAGTTGGTAGTACTGTGACCTTTCAGCAACAAGCTTGCAAGTTTGAATCCCGACCAGTTTTTTTCCTAAACGATCAAATTACAACAGAAAACAGGATGAAAATGAGAATGTGTGTGTGTATATATATATATATATATATATATATATATATATATATATATATATATATATATATATATATATATATATATATATATATATAACAAATGACATTCTTACAAATAAGTTTGACAGACATTTAATGATTTATTTTTAAAACTTTTGATGTTTCGTTTCTCATTTCAGGCATTAAATGATCAACTAATGTAACCCTTTACTAACTATGTAATAACAGAGTAACATATATTTTAATAATAAAAGACTATTCTGGACCAGTCTCAGAAGACATAAATTTGTACGGAGAGCCAGGGTGAACTTAAATATGAATGAATGACACAAGGTAAGTTCTTTTCTTTATGTGTAACAATTATAACAAAACACAGTTGACAATCTGAACATAGTAGTGCAACCCGATCATCCGAACAATGAACAAAAATAAATTGGCCGGCAAAACGTACATTAACCATGAAAAATAAAGTATTAACCTTACACTTCTAAGGATTCAGGTTCCAGGATCTGATGCGACTTCGCAGGGATGCTTCAACCGAGCAAGTTCAAGGTTCTTTATCCGGATCTGTCCAATACTAAAAAAAACCTGATTGTCAAGTCAAGATGGGGTCTCTCAGATTGATTCAGCATCGGCGCCGACCGAGTGCCAATACCGGAGCTCATGCGGATGGCGGACGATTTTAGTTTTCAGTTCCTAGCGATGACACGAGGCTGTTTCACTCACTGGAAGTAAGGAACCAGAAGTGTCACGACCTTGGTCTGTTTTAGCCTTCCAATTGGTCGGGTTCTCCCGAGGGATCATGAGAAATGTAGTAACACCATATTTTGACAGAAATTCCATTAAATAGCAGTTTTTAATCAATGAAGTCTTATTTATTTGACAGTTTACCAATAAAATACTTATTTGATGGTTTTTCCTCAATTTATGTCCAATTTGTCCATTCCAGATTCTTTATTCACACATTCCTCGTCTCCAGTTCTTTCAGTTTCATCTTCTCTACCTGTCCTCTGGGGAGACGTGGAAGGAAGTTCAACACCGGGGTCATTAGGAACAGGTAAGTTTACACTTTCCACAACGGATTCCTCTTCAGTTTGGTCGGTGTCAGCTCGTTGATTTTTGCTGTGTTCTTTTTCAGGTACTGCATCAGTGAGAGTGACTCTCTCAGCAGGTAAGTGCTCTGTGGTCTCATGATCATTGGTAGTTCTGTCAGGTTCCGAGGAACTTACTAGAACATCAGTAAACGTTTCCGGTGGTTTTGACATTTCAGGTAAGTGATCTGAGACCTGCGTGTTTACTGGGCTCTCAATGCGATAGATATCTGGAGGTGCAATCTGTTGCCCATCTTGTTCAGTTGACGTTAGATCTTGCAGACGTCCTGGACTTCCGTGACTCGGAAGTACATGTAGTTCTGGAGTGTCATCGAACCATACGACAGGGATGTACTCTTCGTCTTCTTGCTTAGGGCACATATGTCAGACTCAAGGCCCGCGGCCCAGATGCGGCCCGCGGAGCATTTTTATGTGGCCCGCGAGATAAATATCAAAAATATATTAAAACTGGCCCACTGGCCGATTTTACCGCAAAGACTTCAACTCCCATGATGCTTTGTGGCGTCAGCGCGGAGCCGACGCGCTCCCTCCTTTGTGTTTTTTCCAGCGCCTGCTGCCGGTGTCTGCAGCTCCGCTGTCTCGGACAAACTACACTCCTCTCACTCAGCGCCGAGTTCACTCAGCTGTTTTCTGACCCTGAAGCCCAGAAACGGAGATTCTAGCCGCTCAGTAATGTGTTCACGACTGAAAGAGAAAGTTTTCCAACTAACGTCCAGACAGAGCTGATATAACTCCAGCGAGCAGCGACACGCTCAAACCAGCACGACTCTGTGGCTGCTGTCGTCGTGTTTCCTCCCCGACACACAACAACACGGTCAAGCTGCTCAGACATGTTCATCAGCACAAACCTATGTGAGCACCTGTTGTCATCTAATGTTGTCATTATTATGATGAAGATGAACAAAACAACAGGAGTCTCCTCCTCAGCTCAGATCAACCCCATGATGCAGGTATCTGGCTGGAACAGGTGAGCATCACAGTAAACCAGTGGAGCAAACTGAGCTTTAAATATGTTGGTTTTCTGCTCTTTTTCTGCTCCAAAACATGAAAGTTAACAGGTGAGATGTTGCATTTTCATTTAAGATAAAATTATGTTTATTTTGTTGTTGGCCCGTGAGAAAAGATTTAACCTACAGTAAACAGGAAGTGGAAAGGCTGCAGATAGATGAATAGAATAGAAAATCCCTTTATTGTTCCTCAGTGGGGAAAGCTAGACGTCACAGCAGCGATGACACGTATTACAGGAGAAAAAAGGAGAATAAAAAATAAGAAAAATGAATAAACAAGAAAACATAAATCCTGAATAGATTTTAAAAATGCTGACTATACCACAAGTAATGAATACCACTGATGCCTTTTATTTAAAACTGACTTGCTCGTGTGTCATTTGGTTATTCCACATTCAGTGTTAATGCAGAAATAAGTTTGTTTCCTAATTAAAAGGTTCAAAATTGCATACATGTTGATAAAGAAAATGTGCAAATTTACCGTCACTTTTTCAAAAATATTAAGTTTGGCCCTCGACTCCGTCCCAGAGTTTCTTTTCGGCCCCGTGTGAGTTTGAGTTTGACGCCCCTGTGTTAGGGTGTGTAATTGTTTGACGGAATCTTTAACAAAACACATAATTAATAAATTATTTGTGTATGATTGTGTGCATTTAGAATATCTATATTAAAGTCTCCACAAACACTAACTTATGATTATTTGTATTTAATTCTACTGTACATTTCAGAAAACTTGTTCAGAAAAAAATTAATAATTAATTATGAAATATTTTGTTTACAAATGAAATTCTTACTTTCTTAACTAAATATTTAACTTTAAGTAAATGCTTATCATCCAAACTAAATATTTACCTTTTTAACTAAATACGTTGATTACAAACTAAATATTTACCTTCTTAAATACATATTTAGCATCCAAACAAAATCTTTAACTATTTAACTAAATATTTTGTTTACAAACCAAATATGTATCTTCTTACCAAAATAGTTCACTTTTTAACTAAATATTTCACTTGCAAACTAAGTATTTCACTTGCAAACTAAGTATTTCACTTGCAAACTAAGTATTTCACTTGCAAACTAAGTATTTCACTTGCAAACTAAGTATACATGTTTTTATAAATGTTAAAAGTTTTACCAAATAGTTTGAAGTTGAAACATTTCTTAATGAATAAACAATGACTTTGAAATATTAATTCCCTTTTACTTTCTCATATGACAGGCTAAATAACCAACATTATTGTTAATTTTAACTGTGTAACTTTACAAACAGCATCTCATGGAGGACAATATAAATAGAACGTTGAAGTTCTATTTATGTCCGATTTATAGTCAAATCAAATTAGTGTTTATTTGAATAGTCGTAAATCACATCATTGGGAGAAGATTTTCACAATTATTTCATTTTAAGTAGTACTGCTAAAATGCAGAGACATATTTATTAATATTTTACTAGTCTATTAATAGTTTTTTTCAATACTTTCTGCATAACGGGCCCTTTAAGAGAATTCATGATCTTTATGTGGCCAAAAATGAAAATGAATTTGACATCCCTGATTTAAGTTCTACACATTTAAAATGAAAATAAGAAATAAAAGTATTTCTGTCTCCCCCCTCTGCCTTATACCTGCCCCCAGGCAAAACTGTTAGAGCCTCCCCTGCAGTCACCAGCCTTCTATCAGCTACGTAAAAACGAATCCTGGTGACATTTGTTCATAACTTTTCTTCGTCATTCATGTAATCTAAAATGAAAACAGTTTCTCCATTAACTGTTCAGCTGCTCGGGTGATTGAGTCTGGTCATCTCCTACTTCTTCTCGATGTTTCTCTCTCATCAGATGCAAACTGACACCATGACCAGCAGCTTTTACAGCAAACATCGGCTAATAAACGGATCCGCTGATGATCAAATGCACCTGAGTTTAGATGTCACCCGCTTTTGTTGCCAATAAAACAAAAGAAGAAAAAAATGGTGGGGAATGAGGAGACGGCCGGCCGAGCAGCTTAAATAAAGACACCACAGCGTTGTCTCTTTTTTTTTTGTTTCAGTCGAGCTAAACTACAGGACAAATCACGTTCTGTTTCAACTCATACGGACGATTCGGTTTTTTTACGGGAAGGTTGGCAACCCTACAAATGAACTGTCAGTAACATCACAGCACCCGGCCAACAGTAGAAACTCCGTATAATAAACAGTAAGATGAGTTATTGTAACTGACTTTAAAAAGTTAGCAAGCAGGACGATGACAATAAACTACACCTGAACTTGGCTTATATTTGACCCAGATAACTTCTTACCTGAAATTCGGTTCTGCCACTTGGACAGGCAACCGGCTCGGGTTTCTCCTCCTCCTCCCGCTTTTCTTCTCCAACCTGTCGCTGGGCTGAGGCTCCATCGCTTCCTAAATTGATTTTACTTGAACCTTCACTACCAAACAACTGTGAGATTTTAACACATGTGCCAGCATCTGTCTGAAGGGCCAGTTTCTTTTTTAGTCGAATTTTCTCCGCTCCTCCTTTCCATTTTTTTGTTCTCCATTTTGTTAAGCTCGTCTGTCTGTTTACTGAGACTCAAACAACTGGCGGGTGCATCAGACCTCTGGCTATTGGTCCAGCCCAGAGTGTATTATGACCAATTGGCCAATCCACCAACTTTTACGAGGCGTCGCGTGGCGCGGCGCGAAAAAGTTGTCCGCATCAACTAGAGGCCAGAAAAAAATAAATAAATAAATAAAAAAAAAACAGACACTGGCCCATAAAAGATGAAAGAGTCGGCCCAGCGGCAGTTGCCCGTTATGCCCTATGATCAGTCCAGCGTTGCGTCAAATCCCAGAAGCCGTTTATCTGTGGACTGTGGTAAATCAGTGACATCCTTACGGGGAGATGAGGCCTCGGGCGAGTCCTGGGGATGGCTCCTCTTGGTCCCAGGTGTTTCCGTCTTAGCTGCTGCTGCTTTCTTCGGTCCCCTGACAAAAAGCTCAAAAACCTCATCAATATATATTTGCGGATTTTCTAAATTTTCTCTACTTACCTCCAGGTTGAGTGTGTTATAGTTACCAGATTTATTTATTTGTTTGCGTTGTCAGTGAGTAAATTAGGCGAAAATCTGTCTTAAGCTGCCATCTGCTTCAAACGCTGCCGTGTGTCCGGTGATCGGGCCGTCAGCGCATGCGCATCAACGTGGATCTGCTCATCGTGGGGGAAGAAGAAAGAAAAGAAAACATCTTTTCTTTCGTCTATCTGTCCAAAAGCATGACTATTTCAGGAAGCACACGGATAAGAAACATGTTAATATTATGTAAGTAGTAACGTCATCACTTGTAGTAGCGTCAATGAACGGCTGAGCGCTGCACGTTCCCATGGCAGAGCAGCGCTTAGGCGAGCTGAGTAAAGTTGGCTCCCAAACCACATCAGAAATCCACGCAAATAGTGTGGTTAGTTCTTTCTGATGTGGGTGGGGCGCTAGCTTCACCCAGCTGCTGAGGCTGGTCTGAGCAGAGGACACAGCCAACAGCAGCGCTGACACAGTTATAACTTTTAAGAGACAGACAGAAATGTGCATTTAGAGTATAGTTTTAGTCTAGTCTCGGCTTGGCTCATTAATGAAAACCTGTTCA
This sequence comes from Nothobranchius kuhntae, assembly GCA_006942095.1. Taxonomy (NCBI): domain Eukaryota; kingdom Metazoa; phylum Chordata; class Actinopteri; order Cyprinodontiformes; family Nothobranchiidae; genus Nothobranchius; species Nothobranchius kuhntae. The sequence goes on from SSNQ01034431.1 coordinate 644,633, forward strand.
TCTCGTCATGTTTTAGTCACCAAAGAGCTGTTTTTAGCTCGTCAGCGTCTCGTTTTTGTTTTGTTAAAAGGGGCGTCAACGAAATCAAATCGTCATTGTTTTCGTTAACAAAAACAACACTGGGTGGTGGGGGTTCCCTTATTTAAAAGGGGGACTGCAGAGTGTGTTCCAACTCCAGGGGGATCACACTCCTGAAGCCTCCCTGATAAGGTCTATTCAGGGGTTCTGGAGAGGAGGGTCCATCGGATTGTCAAAACCTTGGATTCAGGAGCAATGTGGTTTTGTCCTGGCCATGAGACACTGGACCAGCTCTATACCCTTAGCGGGGTCCTGGAGGGTGCGTGGGAGTTCGCCCAACCAGTCTACATGTGTTTTGTGGATATGGAGAAGGCATTCGACTGTGTCCATTGGGGGCCCCTGTGGGGTACTCTGGGAGTATGGGGTACCAGGCCCTTTGGAGTAGTGGATAGAATGCCTCCTGGACACCTCCCTGGTGAGGTCTTTCGGGCACTTCCAACTGGGAGGAGCCCTAAAGGAAGACCCTGGACATGCTGGAGGGACTATGTCTCTCACCTGGGCAGGTAAAGCCTTGGGATTCCCCTGGAGAAGCTGGTCCAAGTGGCTGGGGAGAGGGAAGTCTGGGCCTCTCTGTTTAGGAGGCTGCCCCTGCGGCCCGACTTTGGGTAAGCAGAGGAGAATGGATGGATTAAGACTACCTTTGTAATGTGGATGTGGGAGTGGAAAATGTAGAGTCTCTGAGGTATCTGTGTGCTTTTGGACCATGTAAATAAAGTGTGAGGTCAAACTTCTTGTAGTCCTCTTTGTGTATTCACGGTCCTACTTGTCACCCCGCCGCAGCCCGTCCACGGCTGCAGGTTCCGGATACAAGGGGGAAAGCAAGCAACTCATGGTCCAAAGAACAGGCAGAGGAACCACTTAACACTAAACCAGTCATTTATTTGGAGGAGCAAAACAACGCTAAAAGTTCAAGTCCTTTAGAGGCTGAAGTAGTAAAAACATAAAAGGGGTGAGGATGGACCCTAACCCTAACCCTCATCCACTGTACTGGTAGGTTGAAATTCTTCAGCTGCATCAGGAAGTTCATCCTCTGCTGGGCCTTTTTATGGTGGAGGTGATGGTGGTGCCCAGGATGGGACATGAGTTCACCATCGTGATGGGAGTGTCAGACAGGGTTATTGGGGGGGGGTTGTCTACAACAACCTCCGCTGTCTTCTGGGTTTTAAGCACCAGGTTTTTGTAGCTGCACCAGGACACCAGCCGCTCCACCTCCTTCTGTAGGCAGACTCATCCCCGTCAGAGATGAGTCTGATGATGGTGGTGCCGTCTGCAAACTTGATGAGCTTGACAGACTCGTGGTTGGAGGTGCAGCCGTTGGTGTACAGGGAGAAGATCAGAGGGGAGAGAACACAGCCCTGAGGAGAACCGGTGCTGATGGTCTGCAGGTCAGAGACATTCTTCTCCAGACTGACCTGCTGCTTCCTGTCTGTCAGGAAGTCAGTGATCCACCTGTAGATGGGGTCAGGCATGTTCTTCTGGGACAGTTTGTCTTGGAGAAGGTCTGGGAGGATAGTGTTGAGGGCAAAGATGAAGTCCACCAACAGGATCCTGGCGTAGGTACCCAATGAGTCCAGATGCTGCAGGAGTGTGGAGCCATGTTGATGGCATCATCTACAGACCTGTTGACTCTGTAGGCAGGGGATCCAGGAGGGGGGCTGCAAGGGTCTTGATGTGGGGGAGAACCAGGTGCTCAAATGATTTCATGACCACAGATGTCTACAGGTCTGTAGTCATTGAGTCCAGTGATCATTGGCCTCTTGGGACAGGGACTATGGTTCTGTAGACGTTTCCCTTTTCTCTCTGCCCGTCTTCTCCTCTGTGTGTTCAGGGTTCATTTCAAGATCCTGGTTCTGGTCTATAGGGCCTTACATGGACAAGCACCATCTTACATTGGTGATCTTCTTAGTCCCTACACCCCCAGCAGGTCCCTGAGGTCCAGTGATCAAAGCCTACTGGTTGTGCAGCACCAGGCTAAAGGTCAAAGGTGACAGATCATCTGCTGCTGTGGCCCCCAGACTCTGGACCTCTCTCCCCCTGAGCCTGAGATCAGTGGACTCAGTGGTCTCCTTTAAAAAGCAGCTGAAGACTCACTTGTTCAAGCTGGTTTTTGTATGACCTTCTTCACCTCTCTCTCTTTATTCTGCTCTCCCCACCTATTCCACCTTCCTCAGGATCCACTGATTTCCCTCTTTCCTGTTCACTCTCTCTCTTTCTTTACATGTTTTCTTTTAAAACCCAATAGCTTATTTTTGCTCATTTTAAATATATTTTTAAACATTTTCAAAATGCTTTNCAGTCCTAAAAACAGTCTAAAACATCCTGTGCAGCACCAGGGGCGGGACGGTGTCCAATACAAGGAGCCACCTCTTGGCTCCAGCTGACCCGTGTTGACCCACGTAGCCGGGACCCAGTCTGCCCCACCTTGTTCTTTGGCTGACAGGCACAAAGTCGACCTCCTGCAGCAACCTGTCTGTGCTGCCGCCATGGCTCCAGCGTCGTCCTCTCGCCCGCTGGCTGCTGCGCCCACCGCCAGTCTCTCTGCAGCCCCCTGGCACAGCTCCGCTCCTTGGACACGTCGCGCCCTCCTCAGCCCACAGCCTTAATAAGATGCAGAGGCACCAGCACCAACATTGCACCACTCACATGGGGGAGGAGAGGGCAACTCACAATCCTCCACACTTGGTCGCTTGTCCACATCCCGGGACGGTGCTCCAGGTGCCGATCTGCATTCCAAGGTGGTCAGGCGTTCGTGTCCATGCCAGAGACGTCACCATCCAGGGGCGTCTCTCACTCTCAGACCTCATGCATGTCTCAGGTGTCTGCTGCTCTCCTGGACTCTCTCCTCAATTCCTTTTATACCTCCACTGCACCTGTGGCCATTCCACACCTGTTCCCACTTGTTCTAATTAGTGTCTCTGGGAGGTACCACAAAGGGAAAAAACATTCAAAACACAAAATAAGCACGTCAACAGCAAAACACAAAATAAGCACGTCAACAGCAAAACACAAAATAAGCACGTCAACAGCAAAACACAAATCATGCAACTTAAACTAAATCCAAACTTTTCCACTTCGTGACATCCTTTGCAATAACGTCTGTCTGAAGATCTGAAGTTTTAAGAGCAACAGTTAATAATTCCTATTCAGTATATAATTAAGCAATTGTAAAAACCAGAGTTCGAAAGTGCTAATTTAGTTTAAACTGAGGAGAATTGCAGCTTCCTTTTAATCATCATTGATTGATTGATTGATTGATTGATTGATTGGTTTCACCTCTATCCCCCAGAAGGCTCTGTTCACACGTGTGAGAATGACAACATTAGGAAATAGCTGTGGTACTTGGCGCACAAAAAATAAATGATCAGCAAAATTAGAATTAAGAAATAAACACAATAAAATCGTGATATAGGTACTTTATACTTTATACAAGTCAGTGTAGGTTCTGGTCAGAGCGGGTCAGTTCAGGTAGAAACACAACACGGGTCATGTGACTGGAACAAAGCATCTGGAGTGGGCGGGTCTATGATAGACGCTCATGAGTCCAACAGCAGAGGGGAAGAAACGGTTCTTGTGGCGAGAGGTTCTGGTCCGAATGGATCGGATCCACCTGCCAGATGGGAGCGAGTCATAAAGACTGTGTCCAGGGTGAGACGGGTCAGGTGTGATCTTACCTGCACGCCTCTATGACCTGGAGGGGTACAGGTCCTGTATGGAGGAGAGTTTACAGCCAATGACCTTCTCAGCAGAGCGTAAACACGCTGCAGCTTCTTCTGGTCCCTGGTGGTAGCTCCAGCGTACCGCACGGTGGTGGAAG
>SSNQ01034431.1:651539-672356 GCA_006942095.1 Nothobranchius kuhntae
AACACACACACACACACACACACACACACACACACACACACACACACACACACACACACACACACACACACACACACCAAGTAATGTGTCTATAGTTATATTGCGATGTCTTAGTAAATATTCTATTTGGTGAAAGATAAACTTTATTGTATTTATCCTAGTGGATCTATAATTAAACGGATAAACTAGTAGTAGCACATCAAAAGTCAAGGAAACTAAAAAGTTATTATCAGGAGAGGGAGAATGTTTAAGTGGTTAGCAGCAGTGTGCTAGTCGATGGCCCCCTCCATGAGGCCACCACAGCTCAGCAGAACATCGTTGTAGCTTCTTCTGGGGAGAAAAACACTTAGAGAGAAAATAAAGTTAACAGCTGAAATAGCAGGAAATAATACAGTTAAAGAGCAGATTGTAGAAGAAAGCAGTAGAGTGTGAAAAGTGGTCAGTGTATCCTCCAGCAGTCTAAGCCTATAGCAGCATAACTACAGAGATAACTCTGGATAATCTATCCTATTTAGATGGAGGCATGTTGGAGGCAGGGCAAGGGAGAGCCGTCTTTACCGACTGTACACTCCACCTCCCTCTACTCCCCCACTTGTCCAGATCTAGGCTAACATCAGATTTTAACTATAGGCCCTATCAAATAAAAATGTTTTAAGCCTAGTCTTAAAAGTAGACAAGGTGTCTGCCTCACAGACTAAAGCTGGGAGCTGGTTCCACAGGAGAGGAGCCTGATAACTAAAAGATCTGCCTCCCATCCTAATTTTAGATATTCTGGGAACCACCAGTAGACCTGCAGTCTGAGAGTGAAGTGCTCGGTTAGGAACATATGGAACAATCAGATCACTGATGTATCTCTTTGTGTCCGACATTTGAACATTTACATTTACATTTACAAAACCAGTAGTAATCAGGAAAATAACCTTTCCAGTCTACACAGGTGAAGCAAGGTAACCAGTCAACGTAATCATCTAACGAAAATAAACCTCATTAAAATCCGTGAATAATCAAAACCAAAAACAACTGGAGGCGAAAGGATTTCCACAACAAAAGAAAAGAGCAATAAAAAATACCACATAGGAAGTGCTGTGACGAGGAACCCTAATTAGGGTAAAGGTTAATCGAAGGATAATGAACAACTAAAACACTTACACCCACAAAACAACAAAAAATAAAATAAAAGACTGATGCATCTGTAACTATCACAAAGCAGCACGAGATAATTAGGACAAGTGTCACCTTACACTGATTGTCTGGCACTTAACAAAACAAGGCCAAGGCAGGGCCAAACAAAGACTTAGGCCTAGTCCACACGTAGCCAGGGTTTTTTTAAAAATGAATGTCCGCTCCTCCAAAAACTTGCATCCACACCACCGCGTTTTAAAAACAAACTGTCCACACGTACCCAGATAAATACGTTGTTAAGGACATGCCAGACCTGTAGGCGGCAGTACTTCCCCCGTTCTTAACCTCGTCCTTCGTCTGTGGTTTTCCGCAAGGAGCAGTAATTCCGCTTGCAAAAACAAACAAGCAGAAAGCGCTTGGACAATTGATGGATCGGGTAGTGACAGAGCGCAGCTCTGAGGGCTTCCATGATGCCGGCTAGTGTAAACACAGGTCGCACACGTGATGTCAGCATTTTTTTGTCGCGGAAAGTGACGTTGCGGACCTTAAAACTCCGGTTTTGTCTGTCCACACGCAGACACCCAAAACGGAGAAAACGCAGATCTTCACTTTGGCCGGAGTTTTTAAAAAGATCCGTTTTCGTGTGAAAAAACTCTGTTTTCGTGTGGATGACAGGCCAAAACGTAGAAAAATATCTACGTTTTGGCAGATCCCCGGCTACGTGTGGACAGGGCCTCAGGAGGAGGAGAAGTTGAGGCTGATCAGAGGGAGCACCTTTGGTAGCTCTTGCCTGTGTGGCATTTTTTTGGTGAGGCCTTTTAGAGGCTTGGTTTTAATAAAAAAATATACTCTTAAACATTAACCTTGTGTCCTGACCACCTTTTGTTGCAGACCCACGAGCCGGGCTGTAACAATAATACTCAAGTACATTATAAAGGAAAACAATTGAATTGGCTTACGAAACAACTGAATCACTCAGTAAGCCAAATGTTAACCTATTGAGACTTAGATGTATGATAAAGCTTAAATTTTTCACCAACATGAAGCATTTCAGTCAGAAACTACATGATTTGTCAGAGGGCAAGGTCAGCCGAGTAGGCTGTTGTCAGCCGAGCACAAACCCACTCTTGTGTCTACTGGTTTCTGAAAACATGAGCTGATGTTTTTGTTTACATTCCAAAAGGGGACAGGGAACCACAACAATTTGCCAACTGCTTTTCACTGATTTTCAAGCACTACTCTTATTTGTTTGATATTTTTCATTCAACACTTAATTCCCAAACATTCCAGATTTCTTTTTGTTTCAGCCTCATGGCAGATAGAATAAAAAGACCTTGATTAACATATGCAAATTATCCATATTTGAAAGACACCTGAAAGGTTTGGTTCTGACCCAATGTTCTACCAGCTGATTGTTTCCAAGGGATCTCAGAGCCCTATTGGGTGTGTATACAGGAATGAGATCGGACATGTTTTCTGGCCCCATGCCATTGAGTGATTTATAAACTAGTAGGAGCACTTTGTAGTCTATTCTGTAGTTTACTGGTAACCAGTGTAGGGATCTAAGAACAGGAGTGATGTGCTCCGTTCTCTTAGTTCTTGTTCTAGCAGCAGCATTCTGAACAAGCTACAGCCGCTTCACAGCATTTTTGGGAAGACCAGTTAGGAGACCATTGCAGTAGTCCAGCCTGCTGTAGATGAACACATGAATGAGTTTCTCTAAGTCTGGTCTGGACATGAGACCTCTGACTCTTGATGTTTGATGAAGGTGATAAAACGCTGATCTAGTTAAAGCCTTAATGTGTCCAGAGAAGCTCAGGTCTGAGTCAATGATGACACCAACATCTGGGTCTTTGTCTTTATTCCCCTGGAGTCTAGCTGAGCAATAACATCCATTCTATCCTTCTTGTTGCCAAGACGATAACTTCAGTCTTGTCTTTGTTTAGTTGAAGGAAGTTTGACTGCATCCAGTCGTTTACTTTTTCTAGTTAATATGATGCTTACTGCAAAATTAACTGAAATAAAATGGTTGATCAGGGCGTAAAAACCAACATCATGAGTTGTTCTTGTCCACCCAGTGTTCAGTAGACTTTGATCCAGAGCTGATTACTGCTGAACCTACCATGTCCTGGTTCAACTTTCCCATGACAGACGTTTCTCATGACATGAAAAGTCTTAATGAGATTCCGCCTTACAGACAGCACCTGTAGATTGTTGCTTTTCCTGTTTGACATCATTCTAACAGAAGAGTGACCAGACTGCTGATGACGTTGAGGTTCCAGTGGAAAACGAGGCTTTCATGGACGACTTCTTTGCCCAGGTAATCAATGTGCCTGCCAATGCGACTGAAACGTGTTCATTCCATACTTCATAGGTGTGTTTTGTTTTAGATTGAAGATATACGCACCAGCATTGAGAAGATTGATGAGAGCATTACAGAAATCAAAAAACTCTACTCCACCATCCTGTCAGCCCCCACATCTGACCAGAGTAAGAGCTTCTAATATTTCCTGATTGGTTTGATTCATGCACCTGGTCCTATCACCATGTTTTTGATGATCTATTTCAGAAACCCAGGATGATGTCGAAGCCCTTACCAATGACATTAAAAAGTCAGCCAACAATGCAAGAAACAAGCTGAAGAGTCAGTTTGTGAATTTATTTATTTATTTATTATTCCTTTTTAAATTAATCAACCAAAACTCAACACAAGACTAACAAATGCATTTTTGGAACAAGCACTGAGAGTTGTACCATGTTTCTCTGGATCACAATGAAATGAGTAACCCGTCTAAATTTGAAGCAGAACATTGTAAAGTTAAGTTGAGCTTCAACAACCCTTTGCTGTTAACCTTACAACAGATTCTGTGATTGGAACAAGTAACATGGAGCATGTGGTGTTTGTGTGCTTCAGGTATTGAGAGACAGCTTGAGTCAAACAAAGATGAAAGAGCCTCGGCTGATCTCAGAATACGCAAGTCACAGGTCAGTAGACACCAGAATGCTGAAGCCACCCTGCTGCAAGTGGAGGAGTTTAAGTATCTCGGGGTCTTGTTCACGAGTGAGGAAAAACTGGAGCGTGAGATCGATAGGCGGATTGGTCCTGCATCTGCAGTGATGCGGGCGTTGTACCGGTCTGTCGTGGTGAAGAGAGAGCTGAGTCAGAAGGCGAAGCTCTCGATTTACCGGTGGATCTACATTTCTACCCTCACCTATGGTCATGAGCTTTAGGTAGTGACCGAAAGAACGAGATCACAGCCAAAATGAGTTTTCTCTAAAGGGTGACTGGGCTCTCCCTTAGAGATAGGGTGAGAAAATCAGTCATCCGGGAGGGGCTCAGAGTAGACCCGCTGCTCCTCCACGTCAAGAGGAGCCAGTTGAGATGGCTCGGGCATCTGGTCAGGATGCCTCCTGGACGCCTCCCTGGTGAGTTTTTCCGGGCACGTCCAACTGGGAGGAGACCTAAAGGTAGACCCAGGACACGGTGGAGGGACTATGTCTCTCACCTGGCCAGGGAACACCTTGGGATTCCCCCGGAGGAGCTGGCTCAAGTGGCTGGGGAGAGGGAAGTCTGGTCCTCTCTGCTTAGGCTGCGGCTCCTGTGACCCATAGGATAAGTTCAGGAAAATGGACGAATGTTTTTAGTTTCCTTTGCTGCAACAGCAACTACATCTCCTTGGCTAGAAAAAACAAAACACTTACATACAACAACTTATTATTTACATTTATTAGGGAAAAGGGTGTAAGAGGTTGAATAAATAGGAGTGACTTTGATAACTGGAGTTTCTGTTCCAACAGCATGCAGTTCTGGCTAAAAAGTTTGTTGAAGTTATGACTAAATACAACGAGGCTCAAGTTGACTTCCGAGATAAAAGCAAAGGAAGAATTGCCCGACAGCTTGAAATCAGTAAGTTACTCACACTCAGTGTCATAACACAAACACAAAGAGTGGTTTGGTCTCCACAAATGATTTCTTCAAACATCAGCTGGGAGTTGAACTGTTAACAGCCCGTGTGCTGAGTAGGACCAGGAAGCAGGCGCGTATTACACCGGTTTGAAATCACTGCTTTGGCTCCCAGTACGCCTCACGATCGATTTTTAAATTCTGAGGTTACCAGTCTGATGAAACCCGCTGGTTTTCCATCAGGCAGTCACGGGGCAGCTCCAACGACCCGGTGGCTGTGCTGGGTCAATGTTATCGAGCTCAGTCCGGCTCGGCCGTGAACGAGCCGAGGCGACGTCGTGCTCTGCTTAAGAAGAGGTGTTATTTTCCCGCTTCAGAAGAAGCGTCCAACGTGTTTTTACGCTTTCTCCGAGACATGTCACGTCGCTAAGTTGTTGGAAATATTCAGCGATTTTGACCATAAGTGTGATAAAACCAACCTCTGAATAGAGTGACCTTTCTCCTGACACAATGGAGAGTAAATCTGGCAATCGTCAGCATACAGATGGAATGATAGGCCATGTTTACGAAAGATTGACCCCAGAGGTAGCAGATAAATGGCAAACAAAAGAGGACCAAGGATCGACCCCTGCGGGACCCCCCACCGGAGCCCCTCCCAAGAAGAAAAAACATCACCCAGTTTAACACAGAATGTCCTGTTTTGGAGATACGATCTAAACCAGTCCAGAGCTGACCCTTTGATCCCAACCCATCGTTCCAAGCGATCGAGTAGAATCGCGTGGTCAGCTGTGTCGAAGGCTGCTGTCAGATCTAATAACAGAAGCAGCACAGATGTTCCCTGATCTAATGATAGATAGATGTCATTTAGGACCCTCAGTAGAGCAGACTCTGTGCTATGGCCAGACCTGAACTCTGATTGGAAAACCTCAAACAGATCAGAGTCAGCTAAATGTGAGACCAGCTGCTGATAAACGACTTTCTCAAGCAGTTTAGATGTAAAGGGCAGGGTAGAGCACGCCTTGGAAGAACATGAACACTGGAACACACCTTGGCTGCTCCCGATGACGTATCTCCTAGGCAACCAGCGCAAGGCCAAGACATCAAGGCAAGCTTCCTTGGCATTGAGAAAGACCCCAATAGTCAACATACTCATTTCACACGACCGACACAAGCACCCCCCCTTCACACACACACACACACACACACACACACACACACACACACACACACACACACACACACACACACACACACACACACACACACACACCTTAAAGGTTGTTTCACATTTCACATTTTTCACATCTGTGTGAAAAAAGTGAATCTGGACCAAGGTGACAGGACTGGAGGTTGGTTGTGGCATGTGTCGAAAAACATGAACGCGGAGTGACTGGCGCTGGGTGGAGCAGACACACAGTTTGCTATAGGAATCGTCACATGCTGACCAGAGGTTCAGGACGTGCTGTGGTTCCACAACAGGTGAAAAAAATTGTACTTACTGGAAGTCGACAGGCTGGTAAGCTGGCTGATCAGCTACACTTGAGCAAGGTTCCAACAGGAACGATGAGTGGAAGTAAGCCACTTCCATATATAGAGCGGGCGCACCACATGATCAGGAAGTCTCGGGTTGTGGCTGTTGGGTAGTGGAGTTCTGGAGGTTGAGAGTCTGGGGAAGGCTATGGAGCTGGAGCTGTGACAGTTGAGATTGTGGGAGATTTCGGCCTAGAGGAGGTATTTGGGCAAACTGGAGGGTTGTGCTGGAGGGTTGTGCTGACATGAAGCAGCGCAGGTAGCACCCAAGCTGCTGATTGGTCCTCTCTGCTTGGCCATTTATCTGGGAGTGGTATGTGGCGCACAGGGTAGGACTGGCCACCACCAGATGACAGAAAACTTCCTAGAACTGGGAGGCAAACTGAGGTCCATAATAAGAAACCACATCCCCTGGAAAGCCATGAATGCGAACCGCATGCTTAAGAAGCAGCTCCGTGGTTCATCTGGCAGTGGGAAGACCGGGAAGGGCTACTGGGTGGACAGCCTTGGAGAAGTGGACCATGATAGTGAGGATGGTGTCTAGCTGGTCAACCGGAGGGAGGGTAGTAACAAAATTCAATCCAATGTGAGAACATGACCTCTTCGGGACAGGCAAAAGACGAAGGGTTCCAGACGGAATCTGGTTCTGTTATTTGGAGCAAGCACACGTTTTGTAAGCTGCAGTGCCACCAGAGGGCATGTCGCAGGAACTGGAGTGTCCTTGATGCCCGGACAGACGTGAGGAGTGTCCCCAGGCCAGGGCCTCCATGCGACAGGTCTGCAGTGAATACTACACAATTAATTAATTGGTTCCTATGCAATTTATGCACAGATCTGTTCATAAGTATGGTTGATAAATGAGGCCCCTGGATCATGGTCTTGGTCTGTACATCCAACCCTGAATACCCGACCTGGGCCAAAATCTGGACCTGGGATCTGAGGGTCCTCTAGAGGCCTCCAAAAGCTTTGGACCTTAGCGATGGTGATTAATACAGCCCCTGAAAAAAATCTTTGCAAATTGTTGGTGAACCTTTTCTAATTTTGCCACAGTGCCCTACATTAATTTCAAGCTTTAATAACTTCTACAATCAAGTTCACAATCGTACCAAACCTGCTTTATGTCATCACACAAATGCTGCCAACACATTCAGAGGATCTTTCATGGATGTAAATTCAAAGAGTCGGAGTACCCGGCCCGGAGGGTTACAGGGGTCCCACCCTGGAGCCAGGCCTGGGGTTGGGGCCCATGAGCGAGCGCCTGGTGGCCGGGCTTTCGCCCACGGGGCCCGGCCGGGCCCAGCCCGAACCGGATACATGGGCTCATCCAACTGTGGACCCACCACCCGCAGGAGGAACATGAAGGGTCCAGTGCAGTGTGGATCGGGTGACAGACCGAGGCAGGAGCCTTGGCGGTCCAATCCCCGGACAAGGAAACTGGTGTTTGCGACATGGAACATCACCTCGCTGGCAGGGAAGGAGCAGGAGCTTGTGGCAGAGGTTGAGCGGTACCGGCTAGATATAGTTGGACTGACCTCGACATGTAGCATTGGCTCTGGAACCCAAGTCCTTGAGAGGGGGTGGACACTCTCCTTTGCTGGAGTTGCTCCGGGTGAGAGGCGGAGGGCTGGGGTTGGCTTTTTGTTAGCCCCAAGACTCTCTGCCTGTGTGTTGGGGTTTACCCCGGGGGATGAGAGGGTAGCTTCCCTGCGCCATTGGGTCCTGACTGTTTGTGCTTATGGGCCAAATATCATTTCAGAGTACCCACCCTTTTTGGGGTCCCTGGGACGAGTGCTAGATAGTGCTCCATCAGGGGACTCCATTGTCCTGCTGGGGGACTTCAATGCTCACGTGGGCAATGACAGCTTGACCTGGAGGGGCGTGTGTCTGGAGGGGTGTGTGTGTGTGTGTTGGAAGGAACGGCCCGCCTGATCTGAACTCGAGTGGTGTTTCGTTATTTGACTTCTGTGCAAGCCGCAGTTTGGCCATAACAAACACCATGTTCGAACATAAGGATGCCCATCGGTACGCTTGGTACCAGGGCAGCCTAGATCGCAGGTCGATGATAGACTTTGTAGTCGTATCATCTGACCTGCGGCCGTATATTTTGGACACCTAAGTGAAGAGAGGAGCGGAGCTGTCAACTGATCACCACCTGGTGAAGAGTTGGATCAGATGGCAGGGGAAGATGCCACGTAGACCTAGCAGACCCAAACGCATAGTGAGGGTCTGCTGGGAACGCCTGGCAGAAGAACCTGTAAAGACGGTCTTCAACTCCCACCTCCGGCAGAGCTTTGACCGCATCCCGAGAGCAGTGGGGTACATTGACTCTGAGTGAGCCTTGTTCCACTCTGTGATTGTTGAGGCGGCTGTTGCCAGCTGTGGTCGCAAGGTGGCCGGTGCCAGTTGTGGTGGCAACCCCCGTACCCGCTGGTGGACACCAGAGGTTCGGGGAGCCATCAGGCTNCAACAGCTAATGTAAGTTTAATCTTTAAAATGTCTGTGATGTGGACATGTTTGTTCGGGACATTTAACTGCTGTAGTTTACCACCTTTATTCCTGAGTAAGCAAGCTGCACTTTTATTTTTGGACTCTTCCCGGGCTTTTCGTTCCCTCTTTGCCTCCCAGGAGATTTGCATGACACCTGCTGAGCTCAGATCGGGAGTTTTCTTCTGCAGCAACTAAAAACAACAATTTTCATTCACCCATCTGTTAAGAAAGCCGTCGGGATGCCCAGTCGTGAGTCTCAACTCAGAAATAATGCTTTCTAAACAGCAGAGATAATTCCTCTAATCTGGTATCATGTTGGGATTCTTTGAAATGTCTTGCTGGCATTTTGTTCTCACTTTGTTTTTCTCAAGGTTAAAGTAAGAACAGTAAAAGAATGATAGAAGTGAGTGGATGAAAGGGGCTGCACACTTAAACCGTTCTGCCTTTGATTCAGCCAGATGATGTTTTACTCTGATAGTGTCACATCTCCTCCTTGATAATGATATTTGCATCTCTTTCCTGTCCAGTTTTCACCTTTTTTTCGCCGTTGTTGGTGTCATGTAACAGTCACATCAAGATAACATCTCTGTCAGAGCTGCAGGAGTTGATGAGAAGCCACCCCGAGAGGAAAACAAGTCAGCATCACATCTAGAAGAAGAAGAAAATATCATTTCTACAGCGCATCTCAAGATAAAAATCACGAGGCGCTTTACAAAAACTAAAAATGTAAAAATATAAAAAAGCATTTAGAAAATGTTAGAAATATATTTAAAATGAGCAAAAATAGGCAATTGTGATAAAAAAATGTTAAGAAAGAGAGAGTGGACAGGAAAGAGGGAAATCAGTGGATCCTGAGGAAGGTGGAATAGGTGGGGAGAGCAGAATAAAGAGAGAGTGGTGAAGAAGGTCATACAAAAGCCAGCTTGAACAAGTGAGTCTTCAGCTGCTTTTTAAAGGAGACCACTGAGTCCACTGATCTCAGGCTCAGGGGGAGAGAGGTCCAGAGTCTGGGGGCCACAGCAGCAAATGATCTGTCACCTTTGGTCTTTAGCCTGGTGCTGCACAACCAGTAGGCTTTGATCACTGGACCTCAGGGACCTGCTGGGGGTGTAGGGACTGAGAAGATCACCAGTGTAAGATGGTGCTTGTCCATGTAAGGCCCTATAGACCAGAACCAGGATCTTGAAATGAACCCTGAAGTTGACTGGCAGCCAGTGAAGCTGGAGGAGAAATGGGGTGATGCGGGTGTGTTTGTCTATTTATTATGTCCTTCACCTTCACACACTTCAGAGTCCAGAGATGTTGTTAGACTCAAACATATCTATTTTTGGGTATTTCAATCCATAATAACTTTTATAACAGCAGTTAAGTGACAAAACTAGTGTCTCAGGGCGATTTTGTTCCTTTGGGGGTACTAACTTGAGTGCTTTAGGAGTTCAAAAGTTCAATTTCTCCTATTACCACATGGCTGCACTGGTGAAATTAATCTTAGAGCAGATGGAGGGGCAGAAATAGTGCATTGTGTACAACACTAGGCAGTGGGGCAAGGCATATGTGCAGAAAGTACACATATAAAAATAATATACAGGAAAGAATTTGTGAAATCATGTTGTCGTTCTTTTTTTAACACACAGAAACGGTTTTGTTACCTGTTGACGCAAAAAAAAAAAAGACAACATGGAATTAGAACGACACAGCAAGAACACACCTAAGATTTGTGAAATCAGATGTTTTATCTAAATCCAGGGCCTCGCTGGGCATTCGCAAGACCTTGCTAGTTTGTTACAGGAATTTTCAATACATTTACAAACATTTGATATCCAAGTTACATCTGAAAATAGTCACAACGAAATCTTAATTTTGTTTGAGTCAGAAAGTTTGAGAAACATTCTATTTAGTTTATTTTATATTGCACCAAATCACAGCGAGTTTTCTCGAGAAGAAAGAACAGATACACACACACACACACACACACACACACACACAATACATATACCAAGTAGTATTGCTATGGCTATGTTGTGATTTCTGAGTTAATATTCTATTTAGTAAGAGATAAAGTTTATTGTCTTTATTTTTATCTTAGTGAATCTATAATTATTTCAACAGGTAAACCTGTAGTAGCACAATCCATGCCAAAGAGAGTAAGATGTCATTATTAGGGGAGGGAGAATGTTAAATGAGCATGTTATAAGGTAGCCATGATTAAATAGAGGTAATAAAATGTAAATCAATACAGGTTAGCAGCAGTTTGCCAGCCGATGACCCCCTCCATGAGGCCACTACAGCTCAGCACAACACCACTGTAGCTTCTTCTGAGGAGAAAAACACTTAGAGAGAAAATAAAGTTAACATCTGAAATAGCAGGAAATAATGAAATTAGAAAGAAGTAGTAGAGGAAAGTAGAAGAGTGTGGAAAGTGGTCAGTATGTCCTCCGACAGTCTAAGCCTATAGCAGCATAACTACAGAGATAACTCTGGATAACCTGGTCTTTTAGATGGAGGGCAGGGGAGAGTCGTCTCTGTATTCCCCACTGTACACTCCACCTCCTTCTACTCCACCACTCGTCCAGATCTGGGCTATCATCAGAATTTAACCATAGGCCCTATCAAATATTAATATGTTAAGCCTAGTCTTAAAGTAGACAAGGTGTCTGCCTCATGGACTAAGGCTGGGAGCTGGTTCCACAAGAGAGGAGCCTGATAGCTAAAAGATCTGCCTCCCCTCCTATTTGGAAGCACCAGTAAACCTGTAGTCTGAGAGCAAAATACTCTTTTAGGAACGTATGGAACAATCAGATCACTGATGTATAATAGAGCTTGAATATTAAGAGCTTTATATGTGAGAAGGAGGATCTTAAAATCTATTCTGAATTCAACAGGCAGCCAATGTGGGAAGGCTTAGACATCAGAAATGTGATCTCTCTTGTCAATTCTCATCAGAACTCTAGTTNGAAGAAGAAGAAGAAGAAGAAGAAGAAGAAGAAGAAGAAGAAGAAGGAAAATATAATTTCTATAGCGCCTCTCAATATAAAAATCACGAGGCGCTTCACAAAAACAAAAAATGTAAAAATATTAAAAAGCATTTAGAAAATGTTTAAAAATATATTTAAAATGAGCAAAAAGAGACAATTGTGATAAAAAAATGTTAAGAAAGAGAGAGTGAACAGGAAAGAGGAAAATCAGTGGATCCTGAGGAAGGTGGAATAGGTGGGGAGAGCAGAATAAAGAGAGAGTGGTGAAGAAGGTCATACAAAAGCCAGCTTGAACAAGTGAGTCTTCAGCTGCTTTTTAAAGGAGACCACTGAGTCCACTGATCTCAGGCTCAGGGGGAGAGAGGTCCAGAGTCTGGGGGCCACAGCAGCAAATGATCTGTCCCCTTTGGTCTTTAGCCTGGTGCGTTGCATAATCAGTAGGCTTTGGTCACTGGACCTCAGGGACCTGCTGGGGGTGTAGGGACTAAGAAGATCACCAATGTATGATGGTGCTTGTCCATGTAAGGCCCTATAGACCAGAACCTGGATCTTGAAATGAACCCTGAAGGTGACTGGCAGCCAGTGAAGCTGGAGGAGAAGCGGGGTGATGTGGGTGTGTTTGGAGGACTTGGTCAGAAGCCGAGCACAGGCGTTCTGAACCACCTGTAGACGGTTCAGGGAGGTTCTGCTCAGACACGTGAAAAGAGAGTTACAGTAGTCTAAGCGTGAGGAGATGAAGGTGTGGAGAACTGTCTCACGTTCAGAGTAGGACAGAATGGGACTCAGCTTAGTCACGTTCCTGAGATGGAAGAAGGTAGAGCGAACAAGAGAACTTACATGGGAATCCAGCGTGAGAGCTGGGTCAAAGGTCACACTAAGACACCTGACAGAGGGTTTGGTGTGAGAAGCAAGCTGACCAAGAGTGTCTCTGACTTTGGGAACCAGCTTGTCTGGGGCACAGATGAGGATCTCAGTCTTATCTTCATTCAGCTGAAGAAAGCTCCCACCATCCAGGTTTTGATAGAGTCTAAGCAGGTGTGTAACAGCTGCAGCTTAGACATCTCATGGGACTTAAAGGAGATGTACAGTTGGATGTCATCTGCATAAAGATGGTAGGAGATTCCTTTGAAGGAGCTCAGGATGTGCTGAAGAGGAAGCAGATAGAGGAGGAAGAGTAGAGGCCCCAGCCCAGAACCTTGTGGGACACCATGGGTAAGAGAGGTGGTGGAGGACCTAAACTTGGAGACGGCCACAGAAAAGGAGCGCTCAGAGAGATAAGAGGAGAACCACTCCAGAGCAGATCCTGATAGGCCTACCCAGTCTCTCAGCCTGGTTGACACGTCTCTGCAAC
This sequence comes from Nothobranchius kuhntae, assembly GCA_006942095.1. Taxonomy (NCBI): domain Eukaryota; kingdom Metazoa; phylum Chordata; class Actinopteri; order Cyprinodontiformes; family Nothobranchiidae; genus Nothobranchius; species Nothobranchius kuhntae. The sequence goes on from SSNQ01034431.1 coordinate 664,909, forward strand.
ATTGCGTGGTCATCGGGGGCAGTTCCTGTGGAGTGGCAGACCGGGGTGGTGGTCCCCATCTTTAAGAAGGGTGACCTGAGGGTGTGTTCCAACTATAGGGGGATCACACTCCTCAGCCTCCCTGGAAAGGTCTACTCCAAGGTACTGGAGAGGAGGGTCCGATCGATAGTTGAATCTCAGATTGAGGAGGAGCAATGTGGTTTTCGTCCTGGCCGTGGAACTGTGGGCCAGCTCTATACCCTTGCAAGGGTGATGGAGGGGGCATGGGAGTTTGCCCAACCAATCCACATGTTTTGTGGATTTGGAGAAAGCTTATGACCGTGTCCCCGGGGGAACCCTGTGGGGGACACTCCAGGAGTATGGGGTGGGTGGCTTTCTGTTAAGGGCCATCCAGTCCCTTTACCAGAGGAGCGTGAGTTTGGTCCGCATAGCCGGTAGTAAGTTGGACCTGTTCCCCGTGAGGGTTGGACTCCGCCAGGGCTGCCCTTTGTCACCGGTTCTGTTAATCACTTTTATAGACAGAGTTTCTAGACGCAGCCGTGGTGTGGAGTGTGTTGAGTTTGGTGGCAGGAGAATCTCGTCTCTGCTTTTTGCGGATGATGTGGTCCTCCTAGCTTCATCCAGCTCTGACCTTCAGCTCTTGCTGGGTAGGTTCGCGGCCGAGTGTGAAGCGGCTGGGATGAGGATCAGCACCTCCAAATCTGAGACCATGGTTCTCGACTGGAAAAGGGTGGCTTGCCAACTCCGGGTCAGGGGAGAAGTCCTACCTCAAGTGGAGGAGTTTAAGTATCTCAGGGTCTTGTTCACGAGTGAGGGTAGGAGGGATCGGGAGATCGACAGGCGAGCGGATTGGTTCAGCGTCTGCAGTGATGCGGACGCTGAGCCGAACTGTCGTACTGAAGAGGGAGCTGAGCCAGAAAGCCAGGCTCTCGATTTACCGGTCAATCTACGTCCCAATCCTCACCTATGGTCATGAGCTTTGGGTAATGACCGAAAGAACAAGATCGCGGATACAAGCGGCCAAAATTTGTTTCCTCCGTAGGGTGGCCGGGCTCAGCCTTAGAGATAGGGTGAGGAGCTCGGACATTCGGGAGGGACTCGGAGTAGAGCCGTTGCTCCTCCGGAACGAAAGGAGTCAGTTGAGGTGGTTTGGGCATCTGGTCAGGATGCCTCCTGGACGCCTCCCTGGGGAGTTGTTCCGGGCATGTCTTGCCGGCAGGAGGCCCCCGGGTCGACCCAGGACACGTTGGAGAGGTTACATCTCCAATCTGGTCCAGGAACGCCTTGGGGTCCTGCCGGAGGAGCTGGTGGAGGTGGCCGGTGAATGGACGGTCTGGAGCTCCCTAGTTGGGATGTTGCCCCCACGACCCAGACCCGGATAAGCAGAGGAAGATGACGACAACATTAATGTGGTCATTTGACTTGTCACAAGTCAACTGAAAATGAACTAAATTAAATAAAATTAAATAGTAAACAGAATGGATGAAGAGTTTTTAGAGTAACTCAAATTGTTCTGTGTGATAATTCATCTGTTTAATGAAACATGATCTTCTACAGCGGGAAAAACAACCACGGACGAGGAACTGGAGGAGATGTTGGAGGGGGGGAACTCTGCTGTTTTCACTGCTGGGGTAAGATCTATTTATTTAGGTTGTGACCCCAAAGATTAAACATGGCAAATGACCTCAGATAGGTGTCTCATACATAGTGTTTGGGAGTAACTGAATACATGTACCGTAAATCCTCTAATACAGCCCCGGGCCTGTATTTGACTCAAGCTCATCAAGCTCCGGGCCTTTATTGGAAGGAGGGCCAGTATTAGAGGCAGGCCTCTATTTCTATTTGAGCAAAATGAACTAATGGTTCGCTGGAGTTTTTGACAATTAAAATTGCGCCCACATTTTCAAAGTTAAACACATTTCTTTTAACAACGGTACTTTCTGCTTCAGCCCTCTCCCCCCTCCCCCTGCGCAGCGGCCGCAAACTCACTGATGCGCCTGCAGCCTCTCAGAGTTCCTGTTGCTCTAAACATTAAAATAATTATTTCATTTTCTGTTCCTCACTTCTGATTACCTTTAATGGTGTCTGTTTGTTGCAACCAGCAGGTACAAAAACTAACTTGTTTTTATTTGACTATTTTTCTGTCCTGTCTGTTTATTATCTTCCTGCATCTCCTCTCAGTCCTAAAGAGAAACTGCTACCTGGGTTCATATATATTCACCTTATGAGTTACCTTTGAACTGCAGTTCTAAAAGATCTACCGACCGCAAAAACAGCGGAGTGCTCGCTGCTTGGCGGCCGCATCAGTGATCGGTTCGTCGGAGGACAAGGTGATGTGCCCCGCTCCACAGCAAAACGCATCAGGCGCAAATAAAAGGCAGAAAACATCAAAGGAAATGAACCGACATGAACGATTGCATGTTAAATTAGTTTTTTGAGGTGGCGACACCTGATTTGATAATGTTACTGTGGCCATGCTCAGGAGGCAGATCTACCGACCGCAGAAACAGCGGAGTGCTCCGTGCTTGGCGGCCGCATCAGTGATCGGTGCGTCGGATGACAAGGTGATGTGCCCCGCTCCACAGCAGCGAAACACATCAGGCGCAAATAAAAGACAGAAAACATTAAAGGAAATGAACCGACATGAACGATCGTGTGTCAGTACCAACGCTCTGGCACAGCTCGTCCCCCCCCCCGAGCGCAGGAGCTTCTCACCTAACAGCAGGCTGCTGTCTTTTCCGAGGGCTGCATCTTGCCGGTCATTATCACGTGACAGCGACTAGTCGATGACAGGCATAAAAAGTCACTATAGTGAAGTCAACTAGTTCATACAACCCCTACTGCTGCTCCCCAGTGTTCTGCAGCATAATCAGCACGTTCTCTTTGAACTTGATATCAAATTTTCGCCTCCTCTTCGTCTCCGCACGGTTAAAGTTACCCTCGCGGTCTATCACTGGCAAATCAAAAGTGAGACGGATGACACAACCGCCCCCGTACTTGCTTGTTACCACATTCCACCCGGCCACAATAAAGAGACCGGCCATTATTCACCTCTGCCGACACCGGCCAAAATTGGAGACCCGGCCGTTAATTGAATGCCGGCCTGTGTTAGAGGATTCACGGTATTTGAAATACAGTATTTAGAATACTAAAGATGAGTAACTGTATTCAGTTACAGTTACTGTTTCCATAGCTCCAAAGGGTATTTGCTCCCCAAATTCCATAGTTATTTTCTATAGCTCCACAGGGTATGGTGCTCTCACCCTTTCTCTTCACCTTCTACACCTCAGTCTTCACCTACAACACCAGCAGCTGTCACCTCCAGAAGTTCTCTGGTGACTCGGCCATTGTCGGCTGTGTGTCTGAGGGGAATGACCTGGAGTACAGGTCAGTCATCATGGACTTTGTGGACTGGTGTGAGTTTAACCACCTCCACTTGAACACCAGTAAGACAAACGAAATGGTGACTGACTTCCAGAGAAACACACCTCCTCACTCACCAGTAAACATCCAGGGAGCAGACACTGAGGAGGTGGATACCTTTAAGTACCTGGGTGTTCACCTCAACAGCAAACTGAACTGGTCCAACAACACAGATGCTGTATAAGAAGGACCAAAGCCGCCTCCACCTCCTGAGGAGGCTGAGATCCTTCGGAGTTAACTCTGCTGCTAAAATCCTTTTATCACTCTGTGGTTGGCTCTGTTATCCACTCTGATGGTCTGTTGGGGTGCAGGCAGCTCTGACCTAGACAGGAAGAGACTGAACAAGCTAGTTAACAAAGCTAGCTCGGTTCTGAGCTGCCCACTGGATTCAGTTGAGGAGACGTGTGAAAGGAGGATGCTGGGGAAGATGACCTCCATCTTAAACCCCCTCCCACCCACTGCTTCCCACTGAGGAGACTTTCAGAGGCAGACTGAGACGTCCCAGATGTAAAACAGAACGCTACCGTAGGTCCTTCATCCCCTCTGCAGTACGAGTGTAGACCTCCTCAGTTTAACTGGTACTGGCGTTATCCTGGTACACAATACCACCAACGCAGTTCTCAGTATGTGTTCAGTACTAGTGTAGTACCAGATGTACATAGTATGTCTGTGTCTCTTACAGCATGCTGCATAGTGTTGGAACCCAAGTTCTTCACTTTTTTCATTTGTGGTTTTTAGCGGTCGAAGGTTACAATACTAGCTAACTGCCTATGTGTACATACATGTACCTTTGTTATTATTTCTCTTCTGGTTATTCTCTTAAGTGTTGGTGCTGCTGGAACAGGTGAATTTCCTTTACTGTGGGATCAATAAAGCATTCTATTCTATTTTTAAACATGGTATTTAGAGTATAGTGGCTTTCATAATACTATTGAAATACTTGTGTTTTCTACTTTCCACCTCAAAAAGAATTATGACTAATTTTATAGGTAGAATTTTGCTTTTATTGAAGTTAATCTTATAACGTGATATCATCCCAAACTTATCAAGCAACTTCAAAATTGCACCAAAAACTTTCCTTTTATTTATCTTTGACAAGCCCGAGGTAGTGAGAACTTGAAATGCAGCCATGTATTAATAAATACAGCTACTTTCTGCACAGGCAGAAAATGTGTGAGCATTAATATTTTTTTTATTTTGCTTCTGCCAGAAAACAATTATTATTTTTGTTCAGTTCTGTCCTTTTCTCATGTCTCTTTCTTAGATCACAGAGTCAAAAATCAATCAGCAGGCCCTGAATGAAATCGAGGCTCGTCACAAAGACATAATGAGACTGGAAAGCAGCATAAAAGAGCTCCATGACATGTTCGTTGACATTGCCATGCTGGTAGAGAACCAGGTACGTCATCAGCATAATTAACTTGATATTCAAACACAACCTGAGAGCTGAAGCCAAAACAAAAGAAGTGCCTCTTGTGGCTGGCTGCGGTAGATGTCTTACATTACGCCTCTATCTCTCGAAGAAAGGAATAAAAATACACATAAGATTATTTTTCCCAGCAGTTAAACTTTCCAGTATCTGTTGAGTTGTAAACAAAACATTTTTTTTTCTGTGTTGATCGTGTTCATTTTTTTTTTTTACTGGTTTTGGAACTTTCTGGGAACACACTGGGAAATTGTTCATGTTCATGCACCTACTGTTTACACTAGAGATCAGCTGTTGTTTCTGCAGACACCCTCTCTGTTTGGGCCAGATGGACTCCATCTAAATAGACAGGGAACCCACACACTTAAAATGAGCCTGGTCTGTCCACGACCACCTCTATCCACCACACCACCCCCAGCTGCCCCATGCCCCAACCTCCTGCCCCCACGTCATGATGTCCCACTGGTCCAGGAACCTATGAACCCAGTTATGATTTTAACAGTAACCCACATATCGGACTTGGACCCTTGCACACCTCTCACATACATGTCATCAGCAGAGAGCGATCACATAAACATAAAACTAACCGGTCTAATCTTAATAATCTTAAACAGTTGTCAAGAATCTCACCCTCAGTAAACCACACAGTCACTCCATCTTTTGTCATGACCGAGGGAAGTTTCCTGACCCAAGACATGCAGAATTCACACTAGGAGACGTGGTAGGAAAAAATAAATGTTTTATTTTAAGTGGAACTAAAGGTGCACCGCCAGACGTGGCGGTGAGGCTGAGCAGAGCTCCGGGCTGGGTCTGTTGGAACAAACACTGTCAGTGTTGGGCAGCGAGGAATAGAATCTTGCAGGATTTAGTTTGTAGTGGATCTTACTGTGGGGCTGAGATCCAGAGCTTGGGAGGGTAGCCAGGACTGGGGTGAGCAACTTCAGCATGAATCCAAAATCCAAGGAAGGTGAGCGGTGGGAGAGCGGGTCGGTTCTGGTGAGGAGGGAGATCAGGCTTGGAGATGAAAAACCAGGTTATTGCAGGAAAGGTTCGTGGTGAGAATTCCTGATGAAGGGAAGGTAGAGGTCATCACAAAAAAACATCAACAACGGACTGATATCAGGCAAGACTAAACTGTAATTCACTATAATGGCAAGAGCTACCCAAGGTGAGTAATCTTCCGGCGAGGTGAAGTGATCTCCAGCTCCTTATAAACCCATGTAGCCGATGAGGGAAACTCACTGCAGCTGGCCGCTCTCCAGAGCCGCCCACCTGCAATGACTTAGGGTGATTAGAGGAATGTGCAGACTCACCCCAGATCCTGACATCTTTAGCTACTATCAGTATGGCTCTTAAATGTTCGCTCTCTGCTGAACAAAACTTTTAATATAAATGACCTAATTTTAGATACCGTAAATCCTCTAATACAGGCCTGGGCCTGTATTCGACTCAAGCTCATCAAGCTCCAGGCCTTTATTGGAAGGAGGACCAGAATTAGAGGCAGGCCTCTATTTCTATTTGAGCAACATGAACTAATGGTTCGCTGGAGTTTTTGACAATTAAAATTGCGCCCACATTTTCAAAGTTAAACACATTTCTTTTAACAACGGTAGTTTCTGCTTCAGCCCTCTCCCCCCTCCCCCTGCGCAGCGGCCGCAAACTCATTGATCCGCCTGCAGCCTCTCGGAGTTCCTGCTGCTCTAAACATTAAAATAATTATTTCATTTTCTGTTCCTCACTTCTGATTACCTTCAATGGTGTCTGTTTGTTGCAACCAGCAGGTACAAAAACTAACTTGTTTTTATTTGACTATTTTTCTGTCCTGCCTGTTTATTATCTTCCTGCATCTCCTCTCAATCCTAAAGAAAAACTGCTGCCTGGGTTCATATATATTCACCTTATGAGTTACCTTTGAACTGCAGTTCTAAAAGATCTACCGACCACAAAAACAGCGGCGTCTGGACATGAGACCTCTGACTCTTGATGTTTGATGAAGGTGATAAAACGCTGATCTAGTTAAAGCCTTAATGTGTCCAGAGAAGCTCAGGTCTGAGTCAATGATGACACCAAGATTTCTAACCTGGGGTTTTGTCTTTATTCCCCTGGAGTCTAGCTGAGCAATAACATCCATTCTATCCTTCTTGTTGCCAAAGACGATAACTTCAGTCTTGTCTTTGTTTAGTTGAAGGAAGTTTGAAAGAAAGAGCTATTTTCTAACTCGCTTTGCCTTAGGTCCTGGATCACACATATGTTATACTTCTATTTCAATGAAAATTAATCAAGTGTATTTTGACCACGCCAGTCACGTACTTACATTTATCAGCTTGTAAAGTTTCATAATTAGCATGATTATCATCAGTTAGAATCTATAAATCAGACATAGGCAGGTCGCATATATGACGTCACCACATAATCTTCTCCCTCCTAGCGTAGCTGCTATTTAGCACGTGACCAGATTTATGGCGGTTCTTTCCTCCTGAAGGAAGAAGGATTTGAAGTTTGCTGAACTTACAGCCATTATCCACAATTTTTCTCTGTGTCTGGTTCGATTACACCGATTGAGTGCATTTGAACTCCCTGACTTATTTTCACACAAAAC